>JABBWD010000006.1:600000-1036718 GCA_016628565.1 Suillus placidus
TGGATTTGTGTCCGCGTATTAAAGAACCTAGAGCATGCACTGACCTGAATATTGTTGACGAATATTGCGCCCTGCTGTTCCCCTAGGTCTGCGCCATCAGCCCAAAAGTCTCCTGCAGGGCCTGATGCAACGACAAGGGGACAGCCAGTGGTGAATTGACCCTCGATTTTGATGTTTACAATCGGAACCTGATCAGCTCGTTGGGTGGTTAATGGGTTGTATTCGTCCTCGTCATCGGACTCGATGGCGTAACGTGGTGGAAGGGCATCAGCTAGAGGATCAATTTCCTACAATGCAGGTAAAACATGGATGGCATCTTTGCTGAAGAAACTCACCATGTTTCAAGGTTACAGACAAGATAATATTAAACGTTGGGATGACGGGTTCTGCTAAGTCACGTCGAATAGAGTTTACAGGATCCGACAGTCCGGGCGTAGCCATTTTGGCGCGCGCGTTGCCTTCATCATAGTCACGGTCATCGCCATACGTCTACCAAGTTTTCCTCTCACCCACACCCCCATCCTCTATCAACATGACCATCGTCTCAAACGATCCTACTTGGTGGCCGTTCATTAATTCATACCGTGTTTTAAGCTATTCTGCAGGTTCGTGGAGAGCAGTCGGATGTTGATGCTACCAATGTCTTGATCCAACTTTGACTGCTGTTTCGCAGTTGCCTCCTTTGTTGTAGTGATGTATGATTGGGGTGAGCATGATTAACATTGAAGAATTGCTGGTAGCCTACAAATATTTCCAGCACTTACATTCGGACAAGAGGTATGTTCATTGATGCTATGACTGGAACAGCTATCTCGCTAAGAATGATTTTATACTAGGTTGAACTGGTCTGGGTGAGTAAAGTCTGACTCTCATGTCAGAGTGACACACATGAAAATACACTTAATTCCAGAGGCAACGCTGGTCCCTAATGACGGTTCTGTATCTCAGTGTATGTAGCTTGCCGGTCATGGTTGTCATGCTGTGCTGACTTGAAAGTATTCTAGGTGCGCTATCTTGGAATAATATCTGCTGCGTATGTTTGGAAGGCTCAGGAGTCAGCACTGTCCTCGTACTAATGCATTATCTCTAACAATCAGCTTGGACATGATGAGTATGTCTTCTTACATTCGATGTCTTTGCTTCTTCTGATCGGCGGCGTACAGGCAGTGTTACGACGATCTCGGTTACAGATACAGTGAGTCTTCTGCATTTATGCCTGCTATTTGCCTCCAATTAACCGCAGCGCCCTTTAGCAGTGGGTGTAATTCTTTACTGACTTCTCGGTTCATTAATGACTACCACACTACAGATGTGAGTCCGCCCGGAGTGTATGCTACCAGAAGCTGGTCACAAACTGGATTCGCCAGGCTTTATTATGTACTTCGTATGGGATTGGACGGGTTTTGTGGTATTCGCAATGCTGTGGGGTGAGCATGGCACTTGCGAGACCTCAATGATATTGACTAGACTGAAACATGCTGCAAGTCATCATCATCACTCGGTTACATGCCATGTATCAAGGATCCAGAAAGATCCTGATTTTTCTCATCGTTACCTTCCTGGCTTTCAATATTTTCGACGGAGTGGTCGGTATAATGTTAATGACGCATTCTTCAGGAGGTACGCTTAAGTGTGGACGACCAAAAAAAATGTGCATTTCATTGATGAATACCAGAGGAACTCATTCTCTCTGGCACCTATCAGTGCTTGATTGGCTTTGCGGAAGATCCCGTATTTCTGGATTCCATTGCTTGGATACTCGCCACTGTGTGGGAGGTCCTCGCGCTGTGTCTTGCAGCCTGGATTGCTGTAAAACACTTCCGTGAACTGCGACGACATTCGGCAGGAGGGATTTTCGGGGACTGTTTCACGATGTTGATTAAAACTCACGTGGTTTACTTTGCGAGGTGAGCTTATATTGTGAGTATAGTTCCCTTTATCCGCTGATGGGTCGAAACTGCTAGTTTTGTTGCTGTTTCTTGCCTCAGCCTCATTGTTTTGTTGTCTCCAACCATCTCAATGGTACGCCAAACCCCTGCTGGCCTTTGTATACGACCATGATTCATCATAATGATCATTGCTATAGGACCAATTCTCCCAGGAAACTCAGATTTATTACAGTTTCCTTCAGATTTTGATGGTCGTGCAGTCATTTGTACTAGGACCACGCCTAATCATTGGCATTCGAGAACATCATGCTAAGCTCGTAGCCGACTCCGACGCAGCAACCGGCATGACCTCAATTGTTTTCCAGGAGCGCGTGCATATATCGACTGGCAATGGTGTATAGCACGGAAGATGCACGGTGGAGCTAACAGTTGTCTGAAGCTCTGCAGGGAGCAGTAGGAGAATTCGTCTTTATTCACTCCCATTTTTGTCTTTGTATTGATTTTAAGTGTTGCGAAGTGGATTCTTGTCGAGGAGACATAGGTCTGGGCAATTTTATCGTTGTAGTATTTGTTTAAGTGAGTAGCTATATAGGTCCTGATTAATGTTTAAAGCTTGGACTATTTATGATTAATATATGTAGCTACTTTAATGATCCGTTTGATCCAGTGTCACTGTTTATGCCAAGACATTTATGTAAGTCACGTGGGTTTATGGGAGTCATCAAGAGTTGGCTGGACGGGTGACACTCTGACCTGGAAGGACGAACACAACGCGATGATAACTCGAATACATTGATTACACCTTTGTTTCTCCAAACGAATTAGGTCTATCTTCCGAGCCCACAAGGTGCCGGATGTTCGGTGAATCTGACTCGGAGAGCCCGCGAGTGCCCTCCCCATGGGACACACTCACTTCCGTACCTCCAACACCTACATACAACGAAATCCTTCGACGAGGAATACCGCAGCTAGTTCCGGAAAACGACGAGGTGTGTTTTATTACTATTTATTACATGCGCTAATACCCTTCCTACCATTTCTATTTACCATTCACAGGGTAATGTAGAGTACAAGCTTCATCTCCTTTCTCCTTCCCCCTCTCGCTTCACCCGCCTCGTCACGCAACTCAAATGGCGCCTTCTGGAAGGCGGCGGACAGGCATACTATGAACTTGGTGTTGCTGACTCCGGCGTACTCATAGGGCTGGAGAGGCGGGAGATGGAGGAATCATTAGGTACCCTGGAAGAGATGGCTGGTGAGATTGGCGCCAGCGTTATAGTGGTGAAGGAGATCGAGGTGCCATCGGAGATGAGCGGAGTTGTCGAAGACTGGGACAGGGATGGAGGCAAACGAAGGAGACAGAGGCAATTGATGAACGAGGACTCAGAGACGGCAACGACTACGGAGACAGACCTGGAGACTACTGATGCGGATGATGATCTTGCAACAACAATCAGCCATGTGGAAGTGTTCTGCATGGACAATGAGGAAGGTGACTCGTCATCAGACCGCGCGGCACTTACCTTGGACCTCGAAATTGCGACCGTGTATAAGCCTCGCCCATTCCGCCGCCGTGTTGCGAGCACCATGCAAGGCCACTCGGATAGGCGCAAAGGCAAGGGCAAGAAACCTAAGCATTTGCTTGCGCATACCCGTACTCAGCCTAATTCACATTCCGAGCATCATACGCATCACTTGCACCACTCCAATGTTCACAACCATATACACCCGACTGAACCCCAAGCCCACTCAATGACTGGCAGCAAGCAATCCAAGCGCCGCGCAGCCAGAGACAAGCGACGTGAGGCCACGCGCGATCCTCATCTCATGCACGTTCCAATCATTAATGCCGAGGAAATGGGCGAGCTGGTCTCAGGCCTGGAATCCTTTCACATCACACTTGAGCCTGAAAACCCGCGCGTGGAGTCCGCGCCTCCCGAAGTCGAGATCTCAGTGCATGACGATGCACACCTCGAAGGTAGCCTCAATTCCTTTGTCCACGCTCCAGCGTTTGACTTTTTTGTCTTAAAAACAGATCCCCGAAATGTCGAAGTATGCTCTGGGTCACCCTCTTCTATCTTTGCGGAAACATATCGTCAGCCCCAGCCCGTTGCACATGAGTTGGCATCCCCACCTGAGATCATGCTGATTCCGTCCCAATGTCCTACTGCTGAGATCGAGACGACAATATTAATGTCAGAACCTCGGCTCATCGTCGAGGCGCTTGTTGTTCGAAAAATATCACTAGAGGAGGCATTTTTGGACTTTGAAGGATTCTCAGTGTGATGATATGGAGTGTAGTGTTATCCCTATTCAACGGTTTATTTTTGCGATTGCACACTCGGACTCATTTCTTGTATTGCAGTTATATTATTATTCATGGCAGATGCAATAGAGCATCCGCCTTTCCGTGTAACAATCAGTCATGCAACGGGTAGTGAGAGTTTAGCAAGCAGAGTATGTCTTCTATACCCTAAAGCTGGTAGAAACAGGTCGACATGCTGCCTCCACTCATGCGGTTTCCAAGCCATGCTCCTTGAGCGCAAACGCGAGCCGGGCTACGCCGAGGTAAGGTAAAGAAGCTGCATGACTCACTCAGCTGTGAACTAATCCCCAAATTTTACTTGCCGCTTCATTCATCGCATCTCGCCACATCTCTCCTGCCCTGCCGTCCTTGTCAGCTCCATTTTTGCCTTCAAGAACGTATGGAATGCCGCGGTCTCCACCCCAGCTCACACCCCCAACAAGAGGGAGTTGCGCTAGGAGAGGGATCCCGAGGCGCGATGCATTAGTTGAAGTTCCAAATAGCTCATGCGCGGTGTTGCAAGAAGGACACAGGAAGGACGCTTGGTTCAGGATGAAACCTGTTATCTGCAGATGGCAACGAACACATTGAGGGTGAGGCTGAAAGACAGTGTATATGATACTTACCGGAATGGAGATCTTTTTGAACATATGAATTCCTCTTCTTACATCTGTTAGTGCAACGTCTTGTGGAGTTGAAACAATAACCGCGCCTATTTCATTTTAGATGGCGAACAACATCTGAAGAGCTCGTGGAAGCGAACCGTCAACGAAAACCAATTGTCCCAGTGTAAGAGGGACATCTCCCGTCCCTGGGGGCATATCTATGATCAATACGTCCAGCCCAGGACCAGATCCGTCAGCGTCCCGCCAGTCAACATCGAAGAGGAGTTGCTGGACGGCTTTTTGGACCATAAGGCCGCGCCAGACAATTGCACCTTCAAATTCTATGGAGTTGGGTGGTGGCCGAGGGACAAGGTAGCCCATAGACATGGTAGGAACGCCATGATTGACTATGGGGACGAGCGCGCCAGCTAGTAACAGAGTCACCCGGAAGCTCACGGTGTGTACCAGAAAACGAACCAGAAGTTAAATGTGGGTCGTCCGAATGCTGGAGCCCCATCAAGGTAGGTATAGAAGGTCCAAAAATGTCCAAGTCAAGTATGCCGACCCGCGGTCGATGTGACAGCATTGCAAGGGAGAAAGCAAGATTTACTTCATTCGTGGTCATTCAAAAGTTCCGTCCAATCATGCTGGGACGCACCTGCTATTGTGCTCTTGCCCACGCCCCCCTTTCCGCTTGCTACAACGATTACCTTCTTTACGTGCTCGATGCGTCGTTTTTGGATTTGCCCGCCACGTCGGGGCATTTGGGGTGCAGAGGGCGGACGAAATGGGAGGCCCTACTAGGACGCATTGTCAGACACGCAGACATGAAAGTTCTTCAACTTACCAAAGGATTTTCATGGCTTCGTCTTGCAGTCGACGTGAAGGTGCGCAGAGCCGTACCACAGCGCCGTACTAATTTAAAGGTGAACATGAATACTGGCTAGTAAGGGGTCAAACACGGTCGACCGTTTTTCAAACTCCGCTCACCCGACTCTCCATGCACGTGACGTTGATACTCCCGTGACTTCTTTTGCCAAAGAAAGAAGGTGACCCCCAGGACAAGCACTTCTTTCTGGTCGGTCGACCCCTTTCGCCGAGCGTGGATTGTGGGTATTGCCGAACTCAGAGTCAAACTCAAATTCGCATACCGCGGACGTCGTTCTCCCCTACCCAGTCAACGTTCACTGCTGCTTTAGCTTGTCAATACTCAATGATCACAAATTTGGAGGATATTCCTGCACAAACTTCGCAAGCAGACAAGGACGACTCATCTTTGAGCGCTCATCTCTGGTTCCCAGAACCTGAAGCTCAAGAGCGAGTTATTGCCATCACTCAGGCATCCGGTTCATCTTCGCTATTGAGGGATCGTTTGTATATTGGAAACCTGCATCCCACTGTCGATGAGTGAGTCACTCAGCTGTGGTTTGGCTCATATCCTTTAATTGTGGACAGATACACCCTTCTACAGATTTTCACCAAGTTCGGCAAAGTATCGAAACTCGACTTCCTCTTTCACAGGACGGGTCCAAACAAAGGGAAGCCACGCGGATACGCCTTCCTACAGTATTTGCATGAAGGTGTAAGTCATGATGCTGTAAAGCGCTGTCGCTTGTTTTTGACTCGTTATTCTCGCGATTGCCTCGATACGTCGTGGCGCATGTTGCGGCCATTGTCCTCTCAAGTCATTAACAGCTTGACTAACAAATGACCTGCACCAGGATGCCCAGACGGCATTGGAAAATATCAATGGAAAACTATTGCGGGGTCGTAAGCTGGCAGTTACTTTTGCTCATCAAGCTCCGCTCGAACAGCCTGGTGGAAGCCGACAGGTGGGCAGGGCTAGAAGAATTGATGCACGGCCGACTACCCTGAGTATGATGAAAAGTGGAATTCATACTCGGTCAGAAGGGTGAATTTTATCTTTAACAGCGTACCTATCAACTTACCTCTGAATTAGTACAGATAGTAAGATTGCGATGATGGAGGCAAAGTTACGCCAGATGGAATCAACCACCACCAATTCGTTTAACTCATTACCACCAAAACCATCGCCATCGGCTGCATTATTGGGTTCGGCCTCAAGGCAGCGCCTTGGATCAGGGGGTTCTCTCTCTTCCAGAAATACCACAGGCTCAACCGTTCGGCGTCCTAATGCCCGCGTGGAACCTACTGCCCATCTATGGCTTTCTGCGGACGCTGACACCACACCTTCAGCATCACTGCCGACCCTTAATACTCAACCAGAGGTCATCAAGTCATCCATGTCTTGTAAACGCCTAATACCCGGTGTGAAGATTGTCAAAGAACGTAGTAAATGAAGGTAATACTCGGCACCACACCTCCATTATATTGACAATGATATTCGCCAGACCTGTACAGCCGACACTAGATCGTTCTGATAGTATCAAGCCTTTCTCCCCAGATTCATCATACATCTTAGCGCACTTCCGAGTTGTCCTGATGTAGCCCCCGTATGAAATCTACTACCATCACGGTCCGAGAGTTCTCCAGTTCTCATGGGTGTGTTCCACAATGACAGTTTATACATACTCCGACCACACTTCGATTACCTCCACTGTCCAACGTGAGAAAGTGAGCTCATTTCTCGCTCGAATGGTGCATTGACCTAGATCCAGGGCTTAAATCTTTTTTGGCAACTTGGCTGTTTCCCCATGCCGATGGCCGAACTGGAGAGTTCTTGCATATCAACTTCAGCAATCACATGGTGTCCAATTTGTTCCGATATCTCCTACCTAACAGTGATTCGCGGGTCATTGCAATTCATTGTTGGTTATTCACGGCGAAAGACGAGCCGGGGTACCTCTGGGCTGAATTCTTGACTGATATATCTGAAATTCTGGGGTGGGTTTGCGGTTAAAATCAGTGCCATATTTTATCAATGCTATCTGGAGTATGAATTCCCGAGTCATGACAGCAAACATTCATATTTCGACAGTGGCCTAGAAGCTCCTGGACGTTGACTAAGTGAGGCCGCCGTGTCATTCAAGGTTCTGGTGCGTACCGAGAGTCAGGTAGACTTCTAAAGCAAAAGACACGTTTCTTGATGCAGGTGACGAGCCTCGCGGCGCGAGATAAATTCCAGCTGGCAATTTAGAGTCTGTTTAGGTTGTCCTGTGGAGCTATTTGAATGTTCGCAAGGTGTGCTAATCGCGTCGACCTATAAGGGTGAGGGACACGGAGTGCGATTACTACGATGTGTTCTAATTTTGATGATTAGTTGTTCACGAGCGGCTCCCCGCCAGGTATGACCGTGCGAGCTCTGGTCAAGACTCCAGTCGAAACGCTCGTGGGAGTGTATTCAGTATCTCAAGTACTCACGATCTAACTACATCTTTCCACGAGGCTCTCCCGATAACGGCACTGCATTTCCATGGTTGTCCAAACAACCAACCTTTTTCGTGTTGCTTCGTTTCTCCGCAGCGCAATTGGGCAAGATATGGGTGACAGGGGTTTCAGTCAGTATGCCATTTGTCGACCAAATGTCACTATCGTCAGATCTGATGGACTATTCTCGTGCACACAATACAGCTGAGTCCTAATGGGTGCACAACGGAGGGCTCGAACCATTCTTGGAGCGCAGCGGAGCACCTGATCATCCCCACGTATTCGTAAGACAATTTCCAGCGGCACTTATAATCCACTGTCCATCTCGAACAATGTCCCCATCTTTCTCTTGAGCATTCATCATCTCTCGATCATGCCCTCCCCGCAAGTCTTCGCTGCTACAGATGGCGCAGTGTACACCACCTCTAACGGTGCAGCCGTAGCGCATCCCCTTGCTGCTGAACGTGTTGGTCCTGTGGGACCCCTCCTCCTTCAAGGTTGGTTCACTTAACCAATATAGAGTTTTATGCTGATCCAAATTTTAGACTTCCACCACATCGATCTTCTTGCTCATTTTGATCGGGAACGGATCCCTGAGCGAGTGGTAAGCGCGACACTCAAATGAGTAGGCTTCCATATCCATCATATGCTAGGTGCACGCCAAAGGCGCTGGTGCTCACGGCTATTTCGAAACGACCCACGATCTCAGTGACATCACCTCTTGCAAACTATTCACTACCGTTGGCAAGCAGGCTCGATTAACTGCCCGTTTCTCCACTGTCGGTGGGGAAAGTGGTTCCGCCGACACAGCTCGCGATCCCCGTGGTTTCGCTTTGAAATTGAGGACGGAGGAGGGTAACCTAGACTGGGTGTTCAACGACACACCTGTGTTCTTCATCAGAGATCCCGCCAAGTTTCCGCCCTTCATTCACACCCAGAAACGTGACCCCCAGACACACCTGAAAGATGCAGACGGGTTCTGGGTAAGATCCATTTCACTTTCAAAGCGTGCAAATCGAAATATTTTTCCTCGTAGGATTACTTGTCTCAAAACCCGGAATCGGCGCATCAAGTTATGATACTGTTTTCCGATCGCGGGATACCCGACGGCTACCACAATATGCATGGCTATTCTGGCCACACCTTCAAGCTCGTGAAAGATGACGGTTCATGGGTCTACACCCAGATTCACTGTATTGCCGATGGCGGCTTCAAGGTTTGTATACCCTTTTAATGCAACATTTTGTTGTCAATATATTGCATAGGTCCTCGATACTGCTACGGCTCGCAATTTGTCCGCGGACAACCCCGATTATGGTATTGAGTCGCTGTTCGAAACCATAGACGCTGGAAACTTCCCATCCTGGACCGTCTACATTGTCAGTGATTTATCATTTATGCCTCCAACTTCAATGGTTAACCTCCAATTCAGCAAACTATGACTCCAGAGCAGGCCGAAAACTTCCGTTACAACGTCCTGGACTTGACCAAAGTTTGGCCCCACAAGGACTACCCCTTGCGTCCCATGGGAAAATTCGTGCTCAACGAGAACCCGCAAAACTACTTCGCTGAAATTGAACAGGTGATGGAAATTTGTTTTATTCCACCACGATGTGGGCTGATTGATTTACTTAAACCGGTATCAATAGGTTGCTTTTGCGCCTAGCCATTTGATACCCTACTTCGAGGCCTCTGCTGACCCCGTCCTTCAGTCACGACTGTTCTCTTACCCCGACACCCACCGTCACCGGCTTGGCACGAATTACCACCAGCTCCCCGTCAATGCCCCCATTACCCCAATCGCCAACTTCCAACGCGATGGTGCCATGGCATTCAACAACCAGGGAGCACGCCCGAATTATCAGAGTTCCATTACGCCCTTGTCATACTTGAACAACAAGGGATCTATCAAGGGCACACCTAGAGACTATGAGCGAGCCAAACAGCATGAAAGCTGGGTCGCCGGAGCATTCTGGGACTTGAGCGAGATCACCGAGCGTAGGAGGCCAAAACACTGTTTATTGGACTTCGATGACAGTGACAAATTTTCTAGTTGATTTCGAGCAACCACGTGCACTCTACCAAAATGTCCTGGATGACGCAGCCAGGGCACGCCTGGTTTCCAACGTTGCTGGCCACCTTGGTGGTGCCAAAAGTGCTGAAGTTAAGGCCCGGACTCGTATGTTCAAATCTGATCTCCAGATATTGTCACTCAAACGATAATCTAGTTTCTTACTTTGCATCTGTCGACCAGTCTTTGTCTGACCGCATTGCCAAGGCTATCGGTGCCCCCACTGCAAAGCCTTTGGCTGTCAAACCTGCGTCTGAGGCAGTTCGCTTCAGGCATGGTGTCGGTGCTGCTGCGTAGAAGCTGTAAACCTCGAGGGAATTATTCCAGCAATCATGGAAACAAGCTATCATGTGTATTGTTTTAGTACCAGAAAGTAGAACGAAAATATCAGTGTCGCTATCTGCAGGACTAGAATTTGACGACGCGACACAAACGATATATTTGCAATGGTCGGAATACTAAGGTGTTGCATCTCATTACAACGAGTGAAGGAAAATTCATTGAAGTCTTCAAAATCCTTCTGTGATGCAGAACTTGGCACGGACCAATCCTGACCAGAGATATGGATAGTAGGTAGGCGAGAAAAATAAATTCAAGTAACCCTCCGAGTCACTACGACGCCAGACGGCGGATGCTACATGTTCCAAGTGTTCTGGCTCAACATGACAAACCTACAAGAAATTACGCATCCTGAGGAAAGCGAGGATTGGAGCATCATAGATCCTACAGGTACAGGGAAGAACAAAAAATAACGGAATTAGGGCGTTCTAGCATCTCAGATGCCTTCTGAAATTTTTCTTGGAGTTCCAAGTTGCCAATGACTTTGGCGGCCTGAGCCATCTGACGAAGTAATTCACCAAGGCGCCTGAAGACACGTATCAGGTTTCCCTCGAATTGATCGGTCAACTGCATCCGGTCAATAGATCAGTAAGTTCATGATGAACGGTAGGGTCGACAAACTTTGCAAATGTCGGAAAATGAAGCCCCTCTACACCATTGGAAAACGGCATCCATTAATTCGACTTTGAAAGACGCGACATATTCTTCCTCGACCAGTGGTAATTTTGATTCCTGCGAAATCTTAGCTATTCGGCGCGCGATTTCTTGCATAACACGCAATGGCGCTGCTAACTCTTCCGTGAGCTTGGTCACATGTTCACTCTGAAATCAAGACTGTTAGCTAATTCACTCAGAACGAAATCATCCTGGTTACCTTTTCTGTGAAAACAAAGCAGCTAAGTAGACTGGCACATTGCTCAGGGAGTAGGGAGTTGAAAACGCCATTGAAGATGAGTTCAGTGAGAAGAAGCTCATCCCCAGTGCTGATTTCGCAAGCCACACGGCCCTTCAGTTCTGCAATGTCAGATGAGTTTGTGGATTCAAGTCGACGGAGTACACGTTTCCGGTATTTCAACTCCTCGAGTTGCAGCACATCGTGGGTTGCCATAATACGCTTCTTCAGATCTCGTATCTTTGTTTGCGCCTCCTGCTTTTGGGCGTACAGCGTGTATAGTTCTGGGAGACGAGGATCATTGTGCAATGGATTTGAGAACATTCTTTGCTCCATGATGTCGATTTTCTGCCCGCAATATTAAATTTCACGCGATACTTTGGGAGTTGACGATGACTTACATTGACTAGAGCTATGAACTTTTCGTCTTTGATGTCCATGTTTTGCACAGGATCGAGAAGGGCAATGCCATCTGGAAATCTGCGTTGCACTTCGAGAACGCTCTTCCAGACAGTATCGCGCGCTTGATCTTGTCGAAGATCTTTCGGTAGAAAGACACGGATGTGGCTGATTGCGTCCACGGTAGAAAGGAAAATGGGCACTACGAGCGGCGAGCCTTTATTGCCAGGGACACAAGGGAGTATCCCCCCTGGTGTGGGTGTGGATATCGTTTTGTCTTTCGGTAGGGTAGCGCCATCGTTGCAATTCAATAGCACATCGAGGACGTATTGCTCGTGGGGAGGGACATCCGCTAGCTGATGTTCTTGCCACGTCTAAAGAAGGATGAGTATCTCATTAACTTTGTCCGACGAGAATAATGACCTTTGGTGGCAAACGCTTCTGGTAATTTACGACCACGCCCCACCCAAAATCAAAGTCTTTATACTTCACCTTGATCAAGCGACCGGGCTGTAGGAACGGGAGCGAATAGTTGGGATGTGTAATTACTTCGCGGAAATCCGCTGCCATGCGATCCAGTTGTTGACGGTAATCGTAATAGGTAGCAACGATGATTTCATCGGGAATGGTGATAGCGTCTCGCCGTTTTTCCTCCTTCTGCAGCTCTAAGCGGGCTCAGTGGTTTCACAACACATACCCAAGACACTCACCATCTTCCAGGACAGGAATCCCAGCACTGCTCTGGAACTGGAAAAAGCATCGCTCGAGCATGTACTCAGGACTAATGCCTTCAACCTTGAGCAAGTTCAAGATCATGTTATAACCGAGGTGGAAGGCAGAATCTAGCCGGTCAGCCTCTCCCTTGATCATGTCTTTGGCGGCTGATGGCTCTAGTTTTTCGTCGCACATCATAATGACAACGCCTCGATCGTCAAGACCACGTCTGCCTGCACGGCCGGACATTTGAATATACTCTCCTGAAGAAAGGTTTCGGAATTCTCTTCCATCGAATTTGCGGGCGGCAGTAAAGACTACTGTCTTTGCAGGCATATTGAGTCCAATGGAAAATGTCTCCGTGGCAAATAGAACCTTTATAAGGCCTTCTTGGAAGAGGATCTCAATGACTTCCTTGAGAATAGGTAGCAGGCCGCCATGATGTATCCCAATACCTCGCTTGAGCAGCGGAAGGATATTGGATATTTGGGAGAGATTCCGATCTTCTGTCGAAAGATTCTCGATGGCGTTTTGAAAAATATTCGACACAAGTTCCTGTTCATCTGTGGAGTTGAATTCGAATTTAGACATAGTAAGCGCAAGAGCCTCGCACTCTCGCTTGCTGAAAGCGAAAACAATGACAGGATTGTAGTTCTTGAGCATGATCATTTTGATGATTTTGGAGATATCGGATTGCCCTGGTAATGATTAGGCGGATGGTGAGATACATGCAAATCAACTACCTTTCTTTTCGCCTCCTTTTTTAGTCTTGCCTTTACGACCTTTTCCGCTGCGTGGGTCGGCGGGGTCCTCCCCAGTTTTGTCTTGAAGTGTACCCATAGCTTTGCTGAAGTTGTCTTCACGGAATTCACCTTTTTCATTGACGACCAGATAGATACCCTCGCCTCCTGCAGGAAATAGATAGTGTTGCAACGGTGTTGGACGGAAGTCGGTATAGACAACATGACACGGTTGATCGTGGGATTTACAGATCCACTCGGCGAATTGCATGGCGTTCGGTATAGTGGCGGAAAGAAAAACGTAGCGGACCGTATGAGGTAGCAGAATGATAGTTTCCTCCCAAACGACCCCACGCTCTTTGTCTCGCATGTAGTGAATTTCGTCAAAGATTACCCATGCGACTTCACGCATTATCTCGGACCCTCGATAGAGCATCGACCGTAAGATCTGACAAAAGTTTCTGAGTTGGTGAGAGAATAATTATGAACCACACATACCTCCGTCGTCATTACAAGGCACGTCGCGGAAGGATTTATGGTCACGTCTCCGGTCATCAGACCAACGTCCCCGAATTCTGCGAGCATCTCACGGTACTTTTGATTACTCAAAGCCTGTTAAACTTCCAGTTATCTCTTCATGATTAGACACCAAGGCTGCTGCTTACCTTGATCGGACTAGTGTAAATAACACGCTGTTTATTCTGCAGGCATTGCGCGATAGCGTATTCTGCAACGACCGTTTTTCCAGCACTCGTATGCGCAGAAACCAAAACACTTTCGTTACGCTGGATGGCGAATACCGAGACTTGCTGAAATGGATCAAGAGTGAACTTGTATTCCCTTGCCGGTTTTTGGGGAGGGACATGTTGCGCGATCGGAACATAGTGATAACCTGGTGGTATGGCAACTTGGTGGCGGACCTGGCAAAGTTATAGATCAATGCAAATTATCCGAGTGATTGGTTAAAACCTGATGTCTCAGTTCCAGTCGCGAACCAGCTTCGACCGATCCCGTGAGCCCTCCACTTGCGGCCATTTCACGTTTGGCCTCAGTCTCAAACTCATCTACGACAACTGGTACAGGCGATGATACACGGGGTTTCTTGGAAGCAAAACTGCCAGAAGCATGATCACTTGGAGAATCCGTGCTTGCACGACGCTTTATTTTCTTGTCGATGTGACGCGGCTCGGGGACATTTTCGTCTTTATCCTCATCCCCAGAAGGCGCCCCATCGAGGAATGAGAATAAGTCAGGCGTGGGCATATGGAGTGTTGCAGTGAGTAAGTGCGGATTCCGGCGACAGGCTTGCTTCATTAACCTAAGTAACACTGGTACCAGTTGGGTAGCAGCGTGGAGTTTCAATGTCCGGCAGTTGCCGAAAGTGAATTTTTGTAAGATATCGGTCTTCGTATACAGATTTTGCATTGTGCAATCATGTCGCGATTCTTCAGACAAGCTGGCGATTCAGACTCTGATACAGAAGAATCCGATGAGGAGCTCCTCACTAGCGGTGACGAAGATGCCGCCGCCCCCAAAGCTGCCGCCAAACCGGCCATGTCAAGATTCCTACGCACAGCGGGAAGCGATTCTAGTAGCTCAGACTCAGAGTCATCTGATGATGACGAAAGTGAGATGTCAGATGAAGAGCCGACACAGAAGAAGAAATCCCGATTCATGCGTGGCGATTCGGATGAAGACAGTGAAGACGAGGATGTCAAACGTGTTGTAAAAAGCACAAAGGACAAGCGCTTGGAGGAAATTGAAGCTACTGGCAAGGTCATGGACAATGGGCTCAAAATCAACGACTGGGTCGCCATATCAAACGGTGAGTCTTGTCCAGTTTCTATCAGATTCACTGACCGTCTTCTCTTAGAATTCGACAAGCTCTTGCGTCTTGTGCAGCGACAGAGTAATGCTGCAGAACCATTACCTCCGTTTTTTGTCAAGACCCTTCTAAGTCTAGAGAACTCCCTTAATGCTGCTCTGGTGAAGGAGAAGGAGGCAAAGAAGAAGATGAACGCCACTAATGCTCGAGCACTCAACTCCATGAAGCAGAAGGTCCGCAAAACGGCTAAAGAGTTTGAAAAGGAGGTCCAGCAGTATCAGAATGTAAGTTTTTTTCTGGATTACGCTATTGCGATCCTCACCTCTGGCAGGATCCAGAAGCATTCGAACGTGAATTTGCCGCTCACGCTCAACCTGCCGATGTTGTCCCCAAACCCAAGAAGCAAAAGAAGGGTGCAGACTCTGAGAGTGACGAGGAACCGGTATTAGATGATCGGTTTACCACAGTCGGCAAAGGCGGCAAAGCCATGTCTTTCTCCGCGGACAACATCTTCAAAACTTTGAAGCTTGTTCATGAGGCTCGGGGCAAGAAGGTGCGCATCTTCTCTTTTGATCTTCTTCCTTCCAATTAAAAACATCATAGAACACCGACCGAGGAGAACAAATACGGATTCTGGAGAAACTCCTAGAAGTAGCGGTCACATCTTACCAACGCATCCGCATCCTCCTGGCGCTTGTTTCATCCCGGTTTGACTACAACTCATCGATCACATCGTATATGCCAACTGATCTGTGGCTCTCGGCGCAACATGAAGTCGATCAATTGATCTCAATAGTGGTTGCGGACTCGTCCTACGCAGTGCAGGAGGACACTGAGGATTATGATGAACTCGTTGAGCGCCATCCTGCAACCGAGAGTGACGGGATTGTTCGCATTCGTGGCAGCATCATCAGCTTTGTAGACCGTTTGGATGATGAATTCACGAAGAGTCTACAAAACATCGATCCCCATGGAACGGAATATGTCGACCGTCTTAAGGACGAGAAAGTACTTTATCGTACTATCAGCCGTTCGCAAGCTTTCTATGAACAGACGAGCCAGCCGGAACCCCTTGCACGTGTGATTATGCGACGGTTAGAGCATATCTATTCCAAGGTTAGTTGAAGTCAGTCCACTGCAGTTCTTTTTTTTTTTTTGACAATTTTCGTAGCCTGATGCTGTCGTATCTGCTCTTGAGTCTTCACTGGCGTCATCGGAGATAACTCCCAGTGTCACTCTGGCATTGTCTGCTGCTACTTCGTCCCTGATTCATTCCCTTTGCGTTCATCTGTATAAAGCCGACAACTCCCTTCTGCGCACTCGCGCCATGCTCAGTCACATCTACCATCACGCATTGCACAATGACTTCTACACGGCACGAGACATGTTACTTATGTCGCATCTGCAAGAGTCAATTCATTCTGCGGACGTCGCAACGCAGATCTTGTATAATCGAACTGTTGTACAGCTTGGGCTTTGCGCTTTCAGATGCGGGTTGATAAAAGAGGCTCAATCGACGCTGCAAGACATCTTCACAACACAGCGTGTGAAGGAGTTGCTCGCTCAGGGTGTCCACCAACAGCGCTTTCAACAACAACTCACGCCAGAGCAAGAGAAGGCCGAACGGTCACGTCAATTACCATTCCATATGCATATAAATACTGAGCTTCTCGAGGCGGCTTTCCTCGTATCCAGCATGCTCGTCGAGGTCCCCCTTCTTGCCAGCATCGAGTCAGAGGAGCAGAAGCGCAAAGCGATCTCAAAGCCATTCCGCCGGTTACTTGACTTTGCCGATCGCCAAGTGTTCACAGGCCCTCCTGAAAGCACACGCGATCACATCATGCAGGCGAGCAAGGCGCTACAAGACGGCGAGTGGGAGAAATGCCGCGACCTCATTCAAAGCATCAAGATTTGGAGTCTTATGCCTGAAGTTGCGTCAGTCAAAGAGATGCTTGCGAAGTACGTTTGTTATCTCACCGACAATTCCACCTCTGACCACGATGTACAGACGTATTCAAGAGCAAGGACTGCGCACGTACCTTTTCACATATGCCCCTTATTACAGCACTCTCTCACTGTCTCTCCTGTCGCGCACATTTTCTCTTCCACTTCGCTCCGTGACATCGATGATTTCCAAGATGATCTGGAATGAAGAGCTGTCAGCCTCTCTTGATCAGTCAACTGGCGTGGTGGTTTTCCACCGCATTGAGCACTCACGTCCGCAGCAACTTGCTCAGGTCATTGCGGATAAAGTCAGCGCGCTTCTCGAGCAGAACGAAAAGGTTCTTGACATCAAGCTTGGTGGTAGCGGAGGATGGGGCGACAGGAGTGGCGACAAGGGTGAGAAGCGTGGTGAACAAACTCAAGAACGTAGAGGAAGGGGAGACAGGACGCGAGGAAGCCTGCGCGGTGGTCCTCGTGGACGCGGCTCGCGATTTGCCCAGGGCCTTGGTAATCAGATGACAAGAGCACGATAAACTTCTCGTTGTGTCAATGTTGTCTTTTGGAATGTATACTGACATGACACTTGCGGGCTTGACCCTGGATAGTACTTTCTGTGAAATTCACCTGGCGAAATTAGACGATAATAGTATGAAATTGAGAGGAATTTTCAACCGAAGTTGAGTGAAAGTTCGAGGACATCCGAGACATCCGACCCGTCAGATTTTGACCATTTGCTTGCATAATCTATTAGTGGGACTCAGTAAAAATTACGACCTCGCTAAACTCGCTAACTCTCGGGTACACCATCAACTGCCGTTTTGGGCGGAACAGATATAGTGCGAAAACTATGTCAGGATATCTGGAAAAATTCACGATTAGCTAATGTAAATTCTCTCTCTAGAAGTGGGACTCAAAGTTAGATTTAGAAACCCACTAAAGCTCGCTAAACTCGGGAAAAGTTCACAAAACTCAGGTCGGGTTTACAGAAAACAACGGCTAATACTGTAGAGTTATGACCATGGCTTCGCACCCTTTCGGGTGTGACCATGTCACCCTTAGCTTCATAGCCCCTTGTGACTCATAGACCGAAAGATCCTCAGGTCGTTGCCCAAGTAACTTGGGCCGTCTGACGTAGCAATTTTTGTCTTTTTTATGTTTTTTTTTTTTCCCATATTTTACCATATGTCACAAAATTGCTTCATGACCCCAAATTTACACCTGTGTATCCCAATAAGTAAGCCTTATTAGGCTGGACGCTTACAGTGTCTCACCCACACTTATTTGGCTCAACAGCGAAGATTCCTCAACACCAGCATTAAATATTGCCCCACATCATGTAGGTACTTGAAGCAGTTTACCTGTTCTACTTATCTAATTGTGTACTAGATTATCTTCCCGCTGGCAACACCTCCCGCCCCGAGCTTATACTCCCCGCCTTCTATTTGGCGCGTTCCCACGCACTCCTGATACTCTCCACCATGGTGTACGACGCCCAACTGCCTATCAGCCCAACACCTCCTAGTCCAACACCTCCCAGTCCAACACCTCCCAGCCCAACGCCTCCCAGCCCAATAGCTCCACACCTCCCAGCCCAATGCCTCCACACCTCCCAGCCCAACGCCTCCACACCTCCCAGCTCAACGCCTCCACACCTCCCAGCCCAACGCCTCCACACCTCCCAGCCCAATGCCTCCACACCTCCCAGCCCAATGCCTCCCAGCAGCCCAATGCCTCCCGCCCTCCGAACATTTACTCCCCACCATACTTAGTCTCCACCACAGCGTACGATGCCCACCGCCTCCCGAATCGCAGCCTCTCAGATCTCACTGACTACAATCGTCGCTGGTCTCTCATGTCGGGCCTTGCCTCCTTCGATGTAGCCCACCATAGCGCTATGCAGCGTTTTCACCCCGTACTTGGAACATGTCCTCTGCCTCGTGATTGCAATGTGTACTAGGCTTGTATGTATGCCCTCCACTACTCTCGCTACCTTCTCAATGTCTCATTCACAGAAGTCAACCAAAATCAGCGGCTTCACTGGCTGACCTTAGCAGCACTGGAGCCTTCCTCTGTCATTTGTGTTCAAAGCATGGCAGATGACCCCGACATGTTGTCGGCCCCTGCACCCTTTACCTGTCCTTCCAGCCTGACACCGGCTCATCCTCACGCAGTTATCACTGGCATACTAGTAGCACCAAGACAAATTGTTCGTATTGGCTGTGTAATAGGAACTGAAAATGACAATTTGCTCGAACAAACGCAATCCCAACAACATTGAATAAGACTGCGACTGTACGAAGGTTACATTATGGTAAGAAAATAAGTTGAAGACTTAGAAAAATGTAGAGGAGCTTCCACCATCATTGAATCCGTCAGAGTAAGGCTTGAAAGATGGATTAAACATCAAAAGAAAGTCATCGAGACCTGGAGGCAAGTTCAAATCTGAGCCTGGCTCAAAGCTGCCAGAGGTGAAGAGTGGAGATGTCATTTGAGGCGTGAAATCCGGAAAGGGTGGATTGTTGATGCTCTGACTGAGCATAGGGTCCGGCGCAGGAGTTGTATTGGCATGATCTGTGACGAGCGGGGGAGTCAAAGCACTGCTAGCACTAGAGACAGGTGTGTCGGCAATATCAGAGGATGGTGAGGGTGTGGCTGGCGATCCTGGTATGTCGTTAGTGGTGTTGGGCACAACATCAGGGTTCTCTTCCTCATCATCACTGCTGACCATCTCCGTACTCTTATATACTTTCTTCCTCTGGCGCTGGGGAGCATCATCAGCATCAGCATCATGGCGTCTCTTCTTGCCCTTGTCAGAGCGAGTATGCCGGCGCTTCTCAACTATTGCACCATCTTCGATGCCTTTATCCCTTTCCTTGTCCATGCGCTCTAATTCTTCTGGAGTAAGGCGCTTCCAATAGATGGCCCCAGACCGCCACTTCCTTAGAAGCATCTCGAGTTCAGGAAGGGAGTTAGAGACCGTGCTGAGATTCGCAAATGGAATTTGCTCTGGCCAGCCCTCAATGATTACAGAGTACCGTTTGACGACATTACGCCAATATTGCACCCATTGCATCTTGGCATCTGGATCTTTGGCAACGGTCTCTGGAGACCTTCTGTCAGACAATGTTAAACTGTAAAAAAATCGAACTAATACTCACGGAGGGCTTTATAATTTCAGAGCAGATGACAGCACGTACTTCAGCCACGCGCTGCTGATGATTCTTTGCTGCCCCTGCACAAGGTCAGTAAGTAGCGCACAACAGAAACCACATTTATAAACACTTACCTGTCATGCCTTGTATCGCGAAACCTTCCAGCTTGCTGACTAGGTCTTGATTATCGATGCCCATCGCAGATTCCATGAAGCTTTGCACACCCTCAGTCGCAAATTGAGAACCACGTAGCGGAAGGTCAGTCGTTCCTCGGACCACGTACATAATTGTCTCTGCTCCAGTACGAGAGCAGAGATTATTGAGCTAGTAAAATAAAGGGCTAGACACTGGCGGTCAGTTGGCTGCGAGACACAACAGAAAATCGTACCTCACTTTCAACAGCCTTGAGAGTGTTGGTGACATCGTTGATCTTCGACTTAGTTGAAATGCATTGCCCAGTAGTCTTGGTAGCCTTGTATTCCTTGTACTCCTCAACGAGATTTGCTTTCTCCTCCTCGGTGAGGCTATTGTACTCGTCTTTAAAGTCCTTCACGATCCCTTTGAGTATGTCTTTGCCGCGTCCATCTGCATGAAAAAAATAAATTGAATTAGGCTGTATCAAAAGGGAGAAAAACTTACAGTTCTCTTTGTTGCCGTCTTGGCCTTTCTTCCATAGGAAAGAGTTCCATGCGCTGACCTTGGAATGCTTCGAGTGCAAGAGCGAGTGTCCCATATGCAATTCATTTTGCACTCGACGGACACTTTTCTTGTGCTTCGAAGCAATCTTGATAGCAGCGTTGTCTAGGACCTGCCATGTGCCCTCGAGAGCTTTCCGAAAACTTTGAGAAGCTTCGCGGCATTGTAGCGTGATCGCAGCGCAAGCCTCTTTGGTAAGCTGCACACTAGTGCGAGTTGGCTTAGCTAGTCCTTGGGTGCGCTTTGCCATATGAACCTAAGGAGGGGGGGTATGAATCAACACCACTGATATATCATGCAAAGACAGTAAAATCACACCAGATCAAAGATAGATTTTCGGACAGATTATTTACTATAAATATTGGGCCGTGCAAGCGCACCAAAAATTAGTTTCATCAGCCTCGCTAGTTGACACCAGCCAAACCAATGACACATGATCTACAAGAAAACAAGATAAAAAAGGTAAAAAGCACAGCAACCAGCAAGGGTACCGAAAACTAGTGCGGCGATCCTGACAATCTGCCAAATAGAGGGCGAAGAAGAAGCCTTACATCAAACTTTAGCACAATGCAAAGTGTCAAATATTAGATTTTGCTTACCCTTAAACTGGAGCCGAGCTGCAAATCAGCATGAAGAGCCCAGTTAAGCTTAGATGCTTGCTCATAATTGAGGCCCCATTTCAAAGAGCGCAGATTTTCCTCCCAACGGGTATTATGAACTGTGGCGGTCAAGGTGTGCAACTTCGGAAGGATTTCATCACCCAATTTGAACCGATCAAGAATGGTGTCAGTATGTGGGCCAATACTAACAAGCAGTGGACCTGAAACTATTGGCTTCGCGAGAAATGCATCCGCTGGATGACGACGATAGATCTGAGTGTGAGGACTGGCAACTTGAGTGGTACCGTGAGGATTGAACACTTGAGTAGTACCACGAGGAATGGATGCTTGAGTAGTACCACGAGGACCAGTAGACACTTGAGCAGTGGCATGGCGAATAGCAGCCGAAGAAGTTGAACTCTTCAATCCGATGTGAGATCCCGCTCGAAAGACTCTTTAGGATAGCCTGAACACTGGATACGTGCCCCAGTGGGATCACAAGGTGCTGGCAGGTGTGGCAGCTCGCCAAGATTGATACGAGTGGAGGTGACTGGAAAAGACCATGAAAAGATGTATGATGGAATGTACTGAAGCCAACTTACAATGATGCGGCACCTCGATACCTTCGATTTGACAACACTTCATGAAGTGTTCCATGTGCGGAACAACAAATTCCTCACAAAAAGCTTGAACTAAGACGGAAACATCTCCACCGATTCGTGCGGGGCTCTCCTGCAGCTCACGGGGAGTGACATATAAGTCGAGTGCCACCTCTTCTGGAGAGGGTGTGGTGTTGGCTTTAAAGCCTGGGCAGCGAATGACAATTGATATCCCTCCATCAAGACGGTCTTGCATGGCAATCTGCAAGAGTATTTGATTCAATCAATATGCAAAAAACTAGGCTGACACGTACGGAATCAAAGACGTCTTTCAGTGAGGCTTCAACAAACTCTTCACAAGAGAGGGAACGGTCCTTTGTCATGACAAAAGAGTTGAATGCTGCATAGGATGGATGAAGGCCGCCTGGTTTCCTTGCGTGGTAGTGAGTTGCATCAAGGTGAGCATCATGTCAAAGCAGCGCACGGGCTGCAGCCTGTCACTCGGAATTTCCAAACCTTCTGCAAAAGTAGAGGTGTAAAGTGCCGCTATGCTCTTGACTGAGAAAGATGGTTCCATGGTTATGGGGGGAAGTGTGGTGGCTTTTGATTGGGACATTGCTGTTGAGATGGAGTGGTGGTATGTGATTGAGAGTCGAGCTAAAGTTGATGGTCAAAAATAGACAGCGAGTCCTTGTAATGGTACTAGTCACCTGAGTCATAGATGCATAATATACCGTCAACTGCACAATCGCAGCAATCACAACCTGACACTCGTGCACCTGAACTCTTCGTCCTTTTAGATAGTGTGGCCATACTTCTTCCCATCTGGTCGTCAACTGCACAATCGCAGCGATCGCAACCTGACGCTTGTGCACCTGAACTCTTCGTCCTTTTACATGGCATCATAGAAAGTATTTATTCTTCTATGCAACATATGACAAAGTATTAATCTACAATGGAATCGAGATAGCTAGCCATATTCTCCATATCTTCGGCATGCTCCTCCTGCCGGATGATGTCTGCATCTGCATACTCAGAAGTGATGATATCATGCACATCCGAATCTCCTCCTATACGGGAATGTACTCCAATGCCCCGCATGCCTGAGTAACTTGGGAGGTTCTCGATCTGATTGAGATGGAAGATGTGAAACATGTTGGTGGCCGAGTGACTTCGCCATTGTCGCTGCAGTTCTGATGCAAGGAGGGGATAAGACAATTGAAGGTCCGTAATAACTTTGTTGGTCTCCATTTCCTCATCATGGACAAAGGTGCACAATCAACGGACTTCGACATTGAGGCGAGATACTTCTTCTCGTGCATGCAACAATTTGAAATATCTTGTGGTGGCCTCACGGTGAGCAGGTTTTGTCCAGTCGAGTTCGCGGATGTCAGTGCATGAGTGACGCAATAAGTCGAATTCTCCCAAGAAACTGTACTCTGCAATGTCCTTCCAGGACAATTTTGGACGCGGCGGGTTAAGCGCTGCAGCCTGGGTATTGTACCGGTAGATGGCATTGCGAATTGCCTCCGAATGGCGCTGTAGAGCCTTTCCAATTTGCTGACGTAGTTTGTATCCTGAAAACAAATATGAAAATGGTCAAATATAATGAGATGAACATACTACCTGTGCCCGACAATGAAAGCTTTGAGAGCTCAAAAAGCCTCATGACGACAAGGCACTCCAGTTCATTTAGCACCGTACGATACTTGCTCAATGTTGCTTCTTCTTTGAACTGAATGTACTTGGGACCCCCAATAACCCAGCGCTCCTCAATGCAAAGTTGAATTTCCATGTGGGCAACTAAGGCTTCTGCATTTTGCAACTTTGCGTAAGCAGCATCAACACGGATGCGAGCTGTATTAAGGGCGGCACGGATCTCTGCAAAATCACCGACTCCAACAGTGGTTAGCGCATTATTGGCAGCCGATCGAGCAGTGTTCCATTCGTCCCTGCCAATTAAACTTATTCAATAAAGTAGTATCATATGAGACAGCCACTCACTGGCACGAGTCAAGGTCATCTAGGACTTCAACATATTGAATACAAAGACGATCTCGGATTGGAGGTTCTTTCAAGCGATCAAGATATAACTTTTCCTCATTGTAGAACTTCACGAAGTCTGCATCATCCAGATTTAATTCGCATTTAATGACGGAGAGCTTGGCTTGTAAGGTTTGAATGACATGTATTGCTTCCCGGTAATGATTGAACAAAAAATTGCCTACGAGATTTCAGGATCGGAGGCGCCACTGACAAAAATTGCTTACTCAAGGCGGCATATTTATCGGCATCCCAGAAGTTAAAATGTTCCTCAATAGACTGATGCCGATGAAAAGGACTAGCGTGTTGCGTACTCCGTGCGAGCTCATTCAAGGAGGAGAATATATGTTCGCAGCCTTCACCTTCAGTGTGGCCAGTCCCAGTGATATACATAGGGTGCCAGTCCAGCTGGCACTTGCGGTTATGAGCGTGTCCATGGAATGCACCCACCATCATGCGTAAAGCAAGAGCATCTGCACGTGGACCCAAAGAACTAGTACTCAGTGTCTTCGAAAATGCGCATCCAATGTCGTAAGCGCACGAGCCATTCTGCCCGTATACAGCCATTAGGTGATCCATTATAGCGAGCAGATACTTCGCTCTAAATAATGGATGAGTCTCAGTATATCTGGTCCCGGTGGCGTCGGTACTCACAATTCTCCGCTGTGAATCATATCGCAGGCTACTAACACAAAATGATGACGGCACGCAGCAATGAAAATCCCAGATTCATCGAAAACTGAGAACATTTTTTTGCGTTGTTCGGGTCCAGCGTTGCACCAACGGGCTGTACAATGGAAAACGGCCTCACCTGGGACTTCTTGGTCATCACGTACATCCTCCCAGTCATCGACCTTGTCGTTCTTGTCGAGTGCCTGGTCATAGGGATATTTCACATACTTAAAATTGATGATACAAAATACACTCACAGTTCTAGACCTGACTTCATCTTTGAATTTATCTACTGCATCGTGACCGATCCAGTAGTCCGATCTTGGCCGACGAGAGTCATCACGAGGAAGAGAATTAGGACTTGAAGACGCCCAGCGCTTAAGGCTATTATTGCCGTCGATGGTGGCAAACCAAGCAAATTGAAGTGGCGATTCATCTACCAGTTTGTAAGTACATGCTGGGCATGCATTCAGCAGGCGCCAATTTGGAGTGTCGTGCTTGAGTGCCTGCTTCAGCAATACATCAACGCGATAGACAATTTCAAGGAAAGCATCATAAGCAGCTGAGAATTGAGAGCGGAGATATGGACAATACGGCATCTGAAGATGGTTGAAGTGTAAATAAATGCAAAAAAGTAAGGTAGTACTAACATCATGCAAGTGGCACAGTGTTTTGCATTGCGCCTGGATGGTGAATTTGGGACAAGTCTGGTGAGCTTGCCGATAGGCTGCAAGAGTACAAAGGCTGATAGCAATGTTTGGAAACAAAGGCGAACACCCAAGATAACCATTATAAATCAGTGTCTCGTTGGGGTACTTATGGCATGGTAGTACATTGAATGATGCTCAGTGCCGAACTGCAGGTCAAACTTAAACATAAGCAGTGGCGACAATAGTCAGGACCTACAGAATGTATCAATGAGCTCGATGTTGCTGAGTGCTGGGGCAGTATTGAGAGAAGGACTGTCATTTTTGTTCAAGACAGTAGGTATACCATCCCCAGAATCGTGAGATCGGTATTCCAAATAGGCATGAATGAGTTCATTCATTTGCATGTCCCAATGATTTGTTTGAAGGTCGGTACGATCACGTCGAGTCCTCAGGTCCACATAGCGGCTGACAAGGAATTGATAAGTGTGTGTGTACAAAATGAAACGCACTTACAATCCCGATAGGTCGGCCATTGTGCAAGACAGCCCTTCAAAAGCCTCATATTCACCTCCTTCATGGCTGAGGTCGAGCCCCTCATCACCTGGGGCTGGCTCATATGGTATGTCATCAGTAATCATGCCTTGATCAGCAAGCATGCTCTTGACATTTTCTCGATCCACTGCGTTCAACTCTAAGACTACATCAGCTCTGAGCGGTGATCATGCAATGGACATACCTTGCAACTCAGACTGGTGCCTCGCTTCAACAGCATCCATGCGCTTCTTTTGAGCTGAAGCAGTAAGCACACCAGAAGTATGCTGACCGCATTTGAAACCATGTGTGATGACCGATTTAGACAAGCCACTGATTTTGGTTGATTTCTGTGAGCGAGACATTGAGAGGGCAGAGAGAGAGTAGCAGAGGGCATACATACATACAAGCGTAGTACACGTGGAAATCACGAGGCAGAGGGCACGTTGCCATCACGAGGCAGAGGTCATCCGATTGTGTTAGATCTGAGAGGCTGGGACTTGAGAGGTGTTGGGTGTCATACACTGTGGCGGAGAGTACCACAAATAGATGGTGGGGAGTAAATGTTCAGGGGCGGGAGGCATTGGGCTGCTGGGAGGCGTTGGGCTGGGAGGTGTGGAGGCGTTGGGCTGGGAGGTGTGGAGGCGTTGGGCTGGGAGGTGTGGAGGCATTGGGCTGGGAGGTGTGGAGGCATTGGGCTGGGAGGTGTGGAGGCATTGGGCTGGGAGGTGTGGAGGCATTGGGCTGGGAGGTGTGGAGGCATTGGGCTGGGAGGTGTGGAGGCATTGGGCTGGGAGGTGTGGAGGCATTGGGCTGGGAGGTGTGGAGGCGTTGGGCTGGGAGGTGTGGAGGCATTGGGCTGGGAGGTGTGGAGGCATTGGGCTGGGAGGTGTGGAGGCATTGGGCTGGGAGGTGTGGAGGCATTGGGCTGGGAGGTGTGGAGGCATTGGGCTGGGAGGTGTGGAGGCGTTGGGCTGGGAGGTGTGGAGGCGTTGGGCTGGGAGGTGTGGAGGCGTTGGGCTGGGAGGTGTGGAGGCATTGGGCTGGGAGGTGTGGAGGCGTTGGGCTGGGAGGTGTGGAGGCGTTGGGCTGGGAGGTGTGGAGGCGTTGGGCTGGGAGGTGTGGAGGCATTGGGCTGGGAGGTGTGGAGGCATTGGGCTGGGAGGTGTGGAGGCATTGGGCTGGGAGGTGTGGAGGCATTGGGCTGGGAGGTGTGGAGGCATTGGGCTGGGAGGTGTGGAGGCATTGGGCTGGGAGGTGTGGAGGCATTGGGCTGGGAGGTGTGGAGCTATTGGGCTGGGAGGCGTTGGGCTGGGAGGTGTTGGACTGGGAGGTGTTGGACTGGGAGGTGTTGGACTAGGAGGTGTTGGGCTGATAGGTGTTGGGCATCGTACACCATGGTGGAGAGTATCAGGAGTGCGTGGGAACGTGCCAAATAGAAGGCAGGGAGTATAAGCTCGGGGCGGGAGGTGTTGCCGGCGGGAAGATAATCTAGTACACAATTAGATAAGTAGAACAGGTACACTGCTTCAAGTACCTACATGATGTGGGGCAATATTTAATGCTGGTGTTGAGGAATCTTCGCTGTTGAGCCAAATAAGTGTGGGTGAGACACGTAAGCGTCCAGCCTAATAAGGCTTACTTATTGGGATACACAGGTGCAAATTTAGTGTGACCATCACTTCAAATAGCTTCGATTCATTGGAGGGTGGGACACATGACAAAGTTATGGTTGTAACTCTACAGTAATGGGTAGCGGCGACTACGCGCCCAAAACCCCGAGTCCCTTTTAGGGACATATTTACTTGCATAATGAAAGTTGCCGACGATAAAGCAACACAAAAGGGACATCACACATGTTGCATTCAAGGCCAACAAATATTTACTTGCATAATGAAAGTTGCCAACAATAAACCAACACACAGGGCACAGATCCATAAGAATGAATCACTTGTCAAGTACATAGGGTATCATAGCAAAATTCCAAGCAAGGGATTCAAACTTGCAGTCTCAGGCTGTCTTACTCTGGCCTGCTCCTTTCTTCCCAGGCGAAGCTTGTCCTGTCGGTCCATCGGCCTTGCGCTTCCCTTTGCCCTCTGCAGCCTTGGTAGCAGGTTTGGTGAAGAGGTCCTTGGCAGCACCGGTCATTGGCAGCAGCTTCATTGACCTCAATCCTGTCTGGTACACACGAGAGCCGTACGGACGCCTCTCGTCAGGACCAAAAGTCCAGCTGTGTGCATGCAGGTCAGCCAACTGCCTTTTGATCCAGCACGCACTCACAGTTGTAAATTGACATCCACGATGACAGGCACAGGTCCAGTGATCTTCTGAGTGTACTCTGATGGGTGCATGAGCACCCCCACAGCGTCGCGAATGTTAGGAACCATGACAGGTACGTCCTCGAGTCCATAAAGCTCGATAGCGGTCTGATAAAGCCCCTGGGGGTCCGGCATATCCTTCAGGGTCCAGTCTGTGACACCTGCTTCCCATCAGAACCCGTCGTCGCACCAAATTTGCCACATACCTCATTCCCCTCGAGTAGACACCCTCTTCTTTTTCGGCGAGAAACACTCTTTGATCACATCTGCATCAAGCAATAGTGAGGTATGCAAGACTGCCGACCACTACCAATCTTACCTGCAGTGAATCTCACGTCCATGTCTAAGAAGTCCTTAACAAATCAGTATCCATTACCAAGGCAGAGATTGAGAATGCCGCAAGACGGGTTGCGGTACAGGTGCAGGGTATATATGCATATGCATGACGAACTACTAGGAGGATAAACAGAGCGGGGAGTGTGGGCCGCAGTCGAGGAGAATGTGTGAACCACAGTCCACAGATACTCATACGGGAATGCCGGAAATGTCGGATCAATCCGTGTGCAGAGAATGGTAGAGAGTGTGTGATTTTTGTGATCGACTAAGCCCTCTTCCACTAACGTGGGACTCGGGGATGGTCGGCACACATTGGCACAATAGCGGAGTTAGAAACGACACTTGTGCATTTTCAAGGGATAAGATACTGATGGCGAGGAAAGTGGTGAATTAGATAACATAGGTAGTCTGATATATGAAGTTGTAATGAGTCTCCCCAAGGTGCTTTGAACTTGTGGATAGTAATAGATTTGTAGGAAAAAAAACAAGAAGTCCAGCGAGATTATGATCAGGGTGCATGCCATAGGTGGGGAGCGCTAGAGGGAGCTGAGCACCGGGGGAAGGAGGATGATGAGTGTCGGATGACTCACCTCCAGTGTGGTCTTCCCCGTGAGGGTCTTCACGAAGATCTGCATGCCTCCGTGGAGACGCAAGACCAGATGAAGGGTGGGCTCCCTCTGGATGTTGTGATCCGAGAGAACGTGACCATCTTCGAGCTGCTTGCCGGGGGGAAATGAGGTGCTGCTGGTCGGAAGCTGAGGCTGAGCGCAGGGGGGAGGATGATGAGTGTCAAACGACTCACCTCCAATGCCTTCCTTGTCCTGGATCTTCGCCTTCACGTTGTCAATGGTGTCAGATGACCCCACCTCCAATGTGATGGTCTTGACAAAGATCTGCATACTGCCACGAAGACAGAGAATAGGGTGGAGGGTGGAGTCCTTCCGGTGAAGGTTAGTCAACTCAACTCAAGGTCTTCTTACTTATAAGTGGGTGGGTGACACAAGTGTTGATATGTTGGTCAAAGTGCGATGCCTAGTCTGCTATGCTTGCGATAGACAAGCGCGTTCGACCCAAGGGGAAGCAAGTAGACAAATCCACGAAGTGCGACAGGGCGATGAGTGCGGGAACGTCGCGCGCGACGAGCGCGAGAAAGCGCGCAAGCGTGGGAATGCGACAGAGATGTGTTTTAGATGATAGCTCAAAGGTGGTAAGATGGTAGATGGAGTGCTAATAGCTTGTAAGTCTAGCTACAGACATGATGGGAGAAACATAAGGTGGTGAGAATGTCAAAAATGCGGAGCTATATATGTCGCTAAGTGAGGCAGAGCTGAGCCGAGTATGAGATAAGGTATGTAATGGGTATGTAAGTCAGGGTCCATGCTATAATATGGTGCAATAATAGATAAAATGCGAAATTACATACCAGTGAGACTTGCTGGGCTATGGATGGATGCTCCTGGATGAAGGGCGACGAAAGCGCGAGAAAGTGCGAGAAAGTGCGCGCGCCTATGCATCGCTAAGCGTGGGAAGGTCGCGCGCGACGAGCGCGAGGCGCGGGAAAGCGTCGCCTCATGTCGCAATAGCTGTGGATAGCATGGGGAATCATGCTGCGAGTTTGTGCTGTGAGCTGTGAACATATGAGGTGCAGTATAGGGCGCTACAGGCCTGCAAAAGTGCGACTCTCTACACCGGTGTCATGCATGGTATGCAATTGATACCATACCTGTCATATAGAAAGTATAGAAAGTGTGATAAGGAAAGGTACGAGAGATTGTCTAGTCCTTTGCTGTCACCGAGTTGCCTCTAGTTTCCTTGATTTATTTAGTTTCTCACTTCTCAGATTGATCTTACCTTGTATTTTTAGTGACCATGTGACCTTCTGTATGTTTCAGTTTGTTTATTTGTGTTTGGGTTTTGATCAGCCACACTTCTGTTTATTTCTGTTTTGTTTCTTTCAGCCACCATTTTTGTCAGCACATCATGTGACTGGTGAATTTACTGGTTTGTACTTGATTAGTCATACATTGCCATAAAAGGCAATATGACTCATTTTGACTCAATTGGCAAATGTCTCACCTCAATTTCAAATGGTTCCCACACAATTTCAAACAGCTAGTCATTTGTAATTGCCATTTGTAATTACCTTGTTAGGTAGATCTGAAAGCAAGATCCAATCTTGCTTATGTAAGGGGATCCCAAAAAGGTATAAAAGGGCCCCATTTTGCCACCCAAAAATATAACTTCCCACTTTGCACCTTCTCTCAAATAAGTGAGATTACATAAGATCTAAAGTGCAGGCCAAGTAGTGCCTTGAAGTAAGCTTACTAAGCATTTCCTTTTATAGTTATACACTGCCTTACAGGGGATTGACTGTATACACTATAATCTTTTGATCATTAAAGCCATACTCGTCACCGTCCTTACGTTGATTCGTTAAAGGGACTTGTTGACATTAAGGGTAGACTTTCGTTATTGTAACAATAAAGTTATAACGGATCCTTGATAAGGTTGACCATATAACTATCGTATTATTATCAGATAGTTGTATACCGCGATCGCTATACAACTATTGTCGTCATTATTGTATTGAACTAACAGTTGTATACCACGCTTGCTATACAACTCACTAACTGAACAGCTAACAGACTAGCTTTACGAATATTCACGCTAACTCTCCCTTTCAACGGAAAGTGAGACACAAACATTAGGAGAACACGACAAAGTTGCAACAGACTTTCATAGGTTGAAACACGACCTACTAGGGTGAGACATACCTACCCAATTTGTTAGAACACAGACAGGAACCCAATTGTATTAGTGCTACTGTACAAGACAAGAAGAGGACAACAAACTAAATCCTCCCAAGAACTCACCACATTATCTACCACGAAAACTAGAAAAGTCGTAGACCGTGTACTTAAGGACTGGCAAGAAGTCTTCAGTGTATAATAGTGTTGTCATTATACACAACATTATATAAGACCCTTAAGTAGTAAGACACCGGGTGTTGTAGTCAGAAAGGGTATGATGCTGCCTGCCAGTGAATATGAGACAGACTGAGTGAGTGCTGGGGGTATAGCGCTAAGACTGCCAGGCTGGGAGCTAAGTGCTAAGTTTAGCAGAGAGGGTGGGGACAACAATAGTAAAGTCTTTGTGCTGGAGATTGCAAATGAGAGCGGATAAAAGGTGAAAGTGGGCTGCATTTGTTTGGTAGATCATTGATGGGTGACACAGATTTGTGGAGCTGGTGATGCACCCATGGTCGTTGTTGACATCGTGGATGGTCATGAGGTGTACCCTAGTAGGCGTGAGCTGGCTGGAAACGGACTTGACCAGAACATCCTGAATTCAAGCTCCACCGTAACCAACATCATATCAGCCAGTGCAAAAAATAGGGGAATTGATCCCTTGAACCCCACCATGCCTCGTCCAAGCAACTAGGCACAAATACTGGATGGCCTTGACAATGCTGCACTTGCACTAGCAAGGGCCACTTATGAGCACATAGTCCAAGACAACTATTCTAGTACAGACTCTCTCTCTCAACTTGTTCAAGCCCCTCTTCAGATCCAGAACTTGATGATTTCATGAACATCATGACAATCACACCTCCTTCGCCTCTTTCACCATTCCTTTCTGACTTTTCGGACTTCGACTCATCTGGTGATGAAGCTAATCTTATTATGACTCATTACAACCTCCTTTGAGACCAAATCACATCTCTCCAGGACGAGGTGGTGAAGGCACATGTACTCCACTGTCCTGATGAGCCCATGCCACAAGCCCCACAGCTGCACCTTCTTGTGCATTTTGGGGAACATTGTCCCCACCTATTTTGGCAGAAGCTTCATGTTGAGCCTGAAATCTTCGATGACATCCTGGATTTAATATCTGACCACCCTATCTTCCACAACAACTCACACAACCCTCAACTTCCTGTCTCTATACAGCTTGCGATTTTTCTCAACTGTGCGGGCCACTATGGTAATGCCATATCAGTGGAGGATGTGGCTCAGTGGGCAGGCATTAGTGTCAGGTCAGTCGTGAATTGCACCAACCGTGTTATGGTTGCACGGCTCGACCAGCATGATACATTCATGGGTTTCCCTGCTCATGATTCAGAAGATTTTGAGCATGCCTGGGAATATGCAGCAACAACTGTTTGCCCTGAGTGGCGGAATGGGATTCTAGCCGTGGATGGTTCTACAATCAATGTGTATCAGAAACCTGGTTTTTATGGTGAAGTTTTTTGATAGGAAGTCAAGATATTCCCTAGGCTGTCAAGTGTGTTTCCTTTCTGTCTGTCTCCTGTTTGTAATTAAATTAAATTATAGGCCATTATTATGCCCCATAATCTGCTTATAGTCGACTATGCTCTTGGTCACCCCGGAAGCATCCATGATGCCTATGCTTTCAGAGCCACTCACATTTATTGAGAACATGCCACACTTCTTCCAGATGACCACTGGGTCTGGGCAGACAGTGCATATCCACTGGAGCCCTGGTGCATCCCCCCCTTCAAGAAACCCCGCAATGGCAGGCTCACAAGGAATCAGAGGACATTCAATTATCACCTGTCTTCAGTTTTTTTTTCTTTTCTTTTGCAGTTGATTCCTGATTTAAATTTTATTTAGATCCGTGTTTGTGTAGAACATGCATTTGCAGCTCTCAAAGGGCACTTTCAATCACTTAGGGACCTTCGACAGAATATTCATTCTGAAAATGATCTTTGGACAGCTGTTCATTGTATTCAATGCTGCCTAATCCTCCATAACATGATCATACAATTAACAGAAGCTTGAGGATGGGACAAGGACAGTGGTACAGTAGAATGGGCCCATCAGCAGGGTCAAGGCATGATAGACGAGGAGTTCAAGACCCCTGATGGTAACGAGGTGGTAGGTGACAGGTTGTATGAGGGCACTCCAGCTCAGGCTTCCCGCACAAAGTTGATGGACTTCTATTTGACAGCCCTGCATCAAGAGCGCAGCGCAGAGAAGGGTAGGGCATCTGAATCACACAGCACATAGAGAATTCAGCATGTAGTATTCACTAGGATCATGAAACATAACATGAGGGAAGATGGAGACATACAAGTATCATGATAGGCACTGGAACAGTAGTAAGAATGTCAAACAACAAAGGTAGAAACACACAACACAACACGATGCACAAAAACAAAAACAAAAACAAAAACAAAAACAAAAACAAAAACAAAAACAAAAACAAAAACAAAAACAAAAACAAAAACAAAAACAAAAACAAAAACAAAAACAAAAACAAAAACAAAAACAAAAACAAAAACAAAAACAAAAACAAAAACAAAAACAAAAACAAAAACAAAAACAAAAACAAAAACAAAAACAAAAACAAAAACAAAAACAAAAACAAAAACAAAAACAAAAACAAAAACAAAAACAAAAACAAAAACAAAAACAAAAAATGTAACAGTGATATACAGTGTCCAGCGCACGAACGTTCAAGACCCACCAGTAAGTTGACGATATTCGATCTTGAGGCGCAGCAATGCAACCTCCTCAGCATGTGCTTTCGCTGATGACTCATGCTTCTTGGTCTCGGCCTCACACAGATGGATCTCAATACCCTTAGCCTCTTGTGAACATTGATGAACGGTGGCAGCATCCATGCACTCATCTTGGCGCTTGGCGGTGAGAAACTAATGTTCATTGTCCTGTTGGGTAAGATTGAGCTTCGCCATGTACCAGTTGTTCTTGAGCTCCTCACGAGAGACCTTGTTGAGTCTCTCCGACTGGATGCTCCTGATCTCGACATTGATGATGTTGACTTGGCTTAACATGTCGGATCGGGCCTTTTTCGAAGGCCTCCCTTTTCCCTTGTCAGAGGTTATGATTGCGACGTCGGAGTCATCAACATCATGGCCGATCCTGTTGATATTGATGGAGACCACAAATGTGAAGACCCGAGACCCAAATGGGGTTTGAGTGACCCCATGCTTGGGTGTCTTGTAGGGTAGGTGCACCGAAGGCAGTGCGACTGTTGTGAACCGTCGTCTGTGGCTTCTCGGGAAGCATGAAGTCGGAATGTGGAGGGGGCATGAGAGGAGGTGAAGGAGAGGATGGAGGGAGTTGTCATTTGTGTCCAGATTTGCGCCTGGGGGGGCTGTTGAGGTCTGTGACGGGACCACTCATGTAGAGGTCGTCACCATCATCATTGCCACCGTAGTCCATCCCCCCATCCTTGTGATTGAGGGGGAGATGGGGCTGCTGCTGGCCAGGGTGAGAGTAGGGCTGGGCGCTATGGCCAGGATGGATGTAGCCACTGTAGGGAACATGTTGTTCACCATAGGTAGCGACATGGGGAGTGGGCTGGGTGCTAGGAAGAGGGGGCTGCATGCTGGGTGCATAGCCCCCATACTGAGAGCTGCTGTAGTTGATGCCAGAAGGGTGCTGAGAATTGGGAGGAGGGGGCTGGGTGCCTGGCACCCAGCCTCCATACTGAGCGCTCGAGCCGCTGTAGTTGGTGCCAGAAGGGAGCTGAGTACCAGGAGGAGGGAGCTGAGCACCGGGAGGAGGGAGCTGGGTACTATGAGGGGGCTGGACACTAGGAGGGAGGGGCTGAATGCTAGGCACATAGCCCACATACTGAGAACTTGATAACTGCACATTTTTGGGAGTGCTCCACTGTACAAGTGAGAAATAATTTCCTGCATGGTCCGCTCCTGGAACCAACAAGATAGTCTTGAGGGAAACTGCTGGATTCCCCCCCAGTATAGAGGCAAGGTCATCATACCAGCAGAATTCCTCCATGATTTGCGCTGAGAACATTGTCAGAATAACAAAATAAAATTTAAATGTAGGTACTCACCGTGTAAATTTGTCGAAGTCGTTTCATCGAGTGGTGTGACACTGGCCCCCGTCCAGTGTAGTTTGTCATGGAATTTGTGATACTTTTTTCTCAAGCTGTAAAGGACATATGTTCCCATACATACACAAATAGATAGGAGAGGACTCACTCAGAGATATGACTGTTCATAGAATCACAGAATTTTTCAGGCTCATGGTAATAATGGTTTGAGTATTCAGAATCCTTCTCGAAGACGTGCTTTGCGATGATCTGGCAGATTGATAATTTGCCTTTGGCCGAGGGGCGATCACCATCAGCGTGGGATTTATTATCCGAGTAGAACAAGACATGACAGTCAGCGGTGTGCGTGCAAAGGTATTCCATGACTTTTTTGGTCCGCCTGGAGTCAGCCTGCCACTGGATAGTGAATTTTGAGGGGCGGATTTGGTCTTGACCGCTAGTACCAGTACTAGTGGTCGAACAACCTTGAGATGTCCTACTTTTCTCTCTTCCACGTATTACAGGTGGTTGGGTTGATTCCATGATGTTTTTGGTTCTTCGCAAGTCACTTTCCAAGACTTTGAGCCGTGCAGAGTGATGATGACGTGGTGGTCGAAGGGCAGGCATAATTTTGGAGTCTGCCATCATGCTGAGGCGTGCCGCATGGCCTATGCGTGTTGGGTGGGTGGCTCGGCCCAACTTTTCCTGAGTTTAGCAATTTTCCAAATCCAATCCTGAGTCCCACTTCTGTAAATGACTGGCGAGCCGGAGAACCCCGGGTCTCAGCTGCAGGCAGGTTCAGGCGCATCTATGAAGTCATGACGGGGGCGTGAAGTCCTGCGGTCAGTGGTGGGTGGTAGCAGCCCTAATGATGTCTGTGTGGTGCAAGTTTTAAGTCTGCAACTCCAGTAGAACATATACTATTGTAAAGTACATTCATTTGCACTTAGTTCACACATCTATCTACAGGCATACAAAGAAATTCAATTGTTTTTGAGGACAAAAATGTATTGCACAGCAAATAGGTGGCTGAGGACACGTCGCGGCACTGTTGGGGCACTGTGAATGTGCATGGTGACGCTGTAAAGCACCCATAAAGTGCGGGACATGAGATTTACAGAGGCGCGGGAAATTTACAAAATTTACTGTGTAAATTTTGTAAATTTCCCGAGGCACCCAACTTTATGCACTTTACGGTTCATTTAATCAGGGCCAGGTGCAAACTCAACCAACACACGCCTGCCCACAACCCCTGCCATTTTGATTGCCAGGATTTCACCTGATCAGGAAGCATGATCGAGATCACGTGATTTCTCGCAGAGGTGAGGCATAAATTTCTCGACATGAGTAAGTGGATGACTTTCCACAGGCATTGAAAAATGTAGATTAGAATATCATATCATAAGTTTGACTACATTGGGAAGGTGTGCCATGATGCCGCTGTTCATTTGAGCTCAATTTGCAAAAGTATTTTCTTTGCCCCCCTCTTTCAAACCTTAATCTATTTTGATTTATTGGGGGGGGGGGGGGCTACAGACTTCAATATCCAACTTTATTCCATTTTTGGCCACTACGCCAGCAATATTTGCTGATGTAATGAGCCTTGCTCAATGTGCATGGCACCTCTCGCAGTCATACAAAGGTGCACCGTCAACATTATTGCCAAGTTTGTTGACATGGTGAACACCTCTTTCTCTCTCTTCTTTTTAGACTCCATTTCCAAGTCCTCTTTATGAAATTACGACCTGACAACACTGCCTCCGCTCAGTGCTGGTCCTCAAATCTCACTGCATCTGTCCTAGCGCCTACCTCTATCTAATCCTCAAGGCTCCATCGACAAAAATTTACTTACCATCCCTGTATTTAGGGTCGGCTCACTCTCGATCGCAGCATGTTGGGCTGGTGCCCTCATGTTGCATTGTTACTACTGGGTCCTTACATTTTGCATTTTTCCTATGAAAATACCCACCCCTTCCTTTGGACGGTTCAACAAACTCATGGACTATATGGATTCAGCGCATTTTCAGTCACAAGGTAAGGATTTATACAACCAATCCCTCAAATGTCTGATGTCCCCCCTTCCCAATCTATGTTCGTCCCTGATAGGAACCCATCGAATCCTGAGTTGCATTACGATGGCGTAGGGAATGCATATGTGCATGATCATTTGGGTAATTGGCTGTCCCATCCTGGGATCGCTCATGCTGCAACTTGTGCAGAGTGGCCTCAAGCTCACCCTTATGGGGTAAGTCAATTCTTTGTTCTCCAAGCTTTGCAAAATGGGCTTACCACCTTGCAGCAACATGCAACTACACCCGTGATGTACGGACTCACCAGTCCTGCTGACTTCTCCCAACCTCGTGAGGCATCCGAACCACCACCCTTACCATCTGGGTCCCGTCCTGTTCTGGGTTCGACACAGAACCCTGCTCATATTCAACTCCCCAACTCGCCAGATAGAGACCTTCACGACCCCATCGCAATTTCTGAGGCTCGTGGGTATGCACCCATTGTCAGAACTGCCGGCACACATTGCAAAACTGCGGCGAAAACTAACAAAAGCAAGGGTAAAGAAAAAGATAATACTGGCCATGCTACTCAACAGTATTTTATTTCACCTCTAGATTTTAATGCTGGAAATTATAGCTCATATAAATGAAATAAATTTAAGAGTAAGTCTTACACAGTTTGCACTGAGATTTGTGCAAATCCATAAGGCAAAAAATGATATAGCAAGAGACAGGATACAATAGAGTCTACAACTTATCACCATGTGAATTATAAGGATGCTGAATAAGCATATCAAATGCCATATGAGTCAAACAGAGCCATAAAAAAACTAGTATCAAAACAAATGAGTAGAAATCAAGCTGATGTGGAGGATGATAAGAGGAAACTTATAACAAGTGAGTAAGTGTGACTAGAATATATATATCATGTGTCAGATGTGCTACCTGTTGAAAGTGCAGTCACAAAGTAAATGTTAATTGATAAGTAAAGTTAATGGAAAGAGCAGCACAAATAATATACAATAATGGTGACATACAACAAAAAAAATACCTATACAAGGTGAAAGTTATTAACAAACTTTGACTTTGGAAGAGAAAGACCTACTTGTACAAATGGTGATACAGCAACATGAGTGTCACAGAAGTCCAGAGGCACTGGAAGATAAAGACAAGGTCGAGTGCTAATCATCAAACTAATCATTGACATGGTCAGGTGGACCTGATTTGAATGTCATAGCACTTCTAGCAGATATGCATTCTGCAAGCTAATAGCCATGTTAGTTGAGAAAACTTGAAGCAGAAATTTTATCATGCCTACCAACAGCAATGTATATAAGTGGAGTACTGTGTGTTGTACTGGGATAGAAAACAATGTGCCACATAATCCCTTTTATGATTTGGTGGTACAGAAACCAAGTAAAACTGTTATCCTGTAGAGTGAAATAAGAGTGTCAACCAAAGGAAGTATGAAATACCCACTCTGATCAGAAGGATATTTGATTTTGGTCTGATGAACTGCTGGAGCAGACCATGGACCATAGTGGTCAACAAAACACCCACAGCTACAACATTGAGGCCGGAACCTCCATGATGGTGAGCGATCAAGTCAACCACTAAGCACTTGACATCATAAATGAACTCTGATAGCAAAGGGTTGGCCTATTCTGGGATGAGACATGAAAATGAAAGTATCAAGAACTACCTCAAGTTGGCCCAGAATGCACAGGCCAATCAGACACCTGTGGAACCCAATATGACATTGGCAACAACTGACACTACCACAACATCTGAACCAAGCACAGTCTAACCTCACAGATGTATGTTATAATGTTCAAATAGTCTATAGACACACTGATCAGATTTCCACAGCCAAGAATGCTAGGAAACGAAATGCCGTGTTGAGGGTTGACTCCACATCAACAGCCAATCTTGCATAACGGCCAACCCTGCATTGACAGCCAATCTCGCATTGATGGCCAATTCCTCTCAGGTGACTATGGTCAGCCAGCTTAAGGAGATGCTGACCTCAATGCAGAAGGAGATTTTGGAGATTCGAGGAAAGAATGATACATGGGAGTGAGCATGCAGTCTGTTGTATTGACTAGGACTGGTGTCATCACTGATTAGACAACCAGTAACACAGAAAGATATATCTTGAACAACAACTACTTTGACCGGGCTAAAGCCTGTTGGTGTGGATGCCCAGATTTAAATCTGTGGCACAACACCTTAGAGGCCGATTTCTGTGTATTCTTAAATGCTGTCGCAACTGCCTGTGGCAATGCAATAAGTGCCGGCCCACCTAAAAGGCTGTGGATGGCCAAGTATAGCATGACTGTGCTTACTGGTCATGAAGCACGAAGAAAACCTGACCTTGCACTAATTGACCAACAATGTATGCCTGCCGACTGGAGATGTGTGCGGAGTGTTGGTGAAATGAAATCAAAGAGGTTTGCTTCCGCTGGCTTGTCAGAGATTTTGAATCAGATCAGCAGTATGACATCATCAATAGTCATTGTGGAAGTGCTATACTTACACTGGGTTCACAGTCAAGTCTTCCATTATTTTTGCTTCTCAGGACAATCAAAACTTTGTCCTTGCTCTTGGATTCTTAAAGTACGATATGATCGTCTACAGGTTTAAACAACATCAAATCATTTATCTTTCTATATTACTAATAAGCTTATCACACAGATTTGATCATGGTGGCTTGGTATGTACTGTGCAATTCTCAATCAATGATCAAACCGGTTGGAATTACTTTGCATATGTGGTGTATGGTCTAGCATACAGGTCACTTGATCTGGTGGGATACAATGCCAGTTGTCACACAGCACCTCACTTTCCACCAAGGTTCATGGCCCTACAGGCGCAAACCGCACCATTTTCCAGAGACTACAAAATAGAGATGCTGCTTCATGTAGCAGATAATGAGTGCATTCCTGCCCGAGGCACGAGTGCGTGGAATGCGGGGTTTCGGGCTGTTCCGTCGTGGCGCGGTTCCTCGTGTTCCTTGATCTCGCACCACGAGGGTAGTATTCTGCCTTGTAGTTTCTCTGTTCTTCGCTCGCTGTAATAGTCAGTAGCTCGCTCATAGATTTCCTTGTCGTCTCCCTTGTCGTTCTTCTCTGTTGTCCATTCTGCCGCATCCTCGTTTTTTCCTCGGGTAATGGCCATTGGCACCCGCCGTAATCCTCGTGTGCAGACTCCTGTCCCCACGACTCCGGACCCACTTCTTGACGCGCCCGCCGGCTCTGGTCAAGCTCCCTCTGTAGACCTCTCCGACTTGGCGGGTATGGCGGAAAACACCACTCCCAGTCTGCCCCGCCTGGGCAGGGTCATTCGTCCCTCGGATGAGCGTGACGACGACGAGGGGCATGCTTTGCTCTCTCCTGTGCAGCTCTCGCGGGGTAGGGTTAGGGATCGCTCTGACAATTCTCCTGGATCTCCTGCCCCGCCTGCCCCAAAAAAGTCCAAGGGGAAAAAGCGGGCTGCCCTTCCCGAGTTCCATGGCTTCCCTCCGGCTTCTCCTTTGCCATCCTCCTCCGCCCTGCCTTCACCTGCACCTTCGGGTCTTACCTTGCGCATTCCAGGGGGTCGCTCGCCTGGCCGCTCCTCCTCTCTCCCTCCTCCCACTTCATATGCAGATGAGGTTCGGGCTTCCTTCTTCCGGCTTACTGCAGGCCTTGACTTGTTGGATCCCTCTGTGCGTGCTCGGGTTCGTCTGGCGTTCCGTGACCATGCGGCTGTGCTTGATGTTGAGGCTCTGCTGCCTGCGCCTCCCCCCGTGGTTCCGGTGGCGGCTCACAGTTTCCCGCCCGTGCCGACCTTTTTGCCAGGTAAGCCTTTCACTCCCCCTCCCTTTACTCTTCCATGGTGTGTCTGCACCCTTTGGGTCCTCTTTCGTGCGCATATATGCACCTTTCTTGTTCTGCTTCCCCTTCTGCGTGCTTCCGCGCCTCCTTCCTTGGCGGGTTTCTCCCGTGGGGTTCCCCCCCCCCCTTTCTGTGTGCTCCTCCTTCTTGTGCTGGGAGTTGCGCCTGTGTCAGGGCCTTCCTTTTGCCTCTTCATGGGTCCTCCCCACCCTCTTGAGCTTCCATGTTCCCTGGGCTCACCGTCTTCCCTTCTTTCTTAGTGCTCCCTGTGGGCAGTATGCCTCTGCCGGCCTCCCGCTCGCTGCTCCCCGGCGTTACTTTGGGGGGTTTGTCATCCCTCCTCGGGGGCCACTCTTCCTCGGCCCATAGAACCTTGCCGTCTGCTCCCACGCAGCTTCGCGGTAACACCCTCCCTGAATCCAAGGTTGTTGCCACGGCTCTGCGCAATAATTGGGTGGTCCACATCCCCCTTTCTGCCCTCTCCACAAAGTCCTTGCTCCAGCTTGGCTCCTCCTCCCGCTCGCAATCCGACTCTGATCAGTCGCTCTCCGTCAAAGAGGGTGTTCTCACGGTCACCGCCCCCCACTTTGATGGGAAATCGGAACGGAACCTTTCTGTCAAGGACTGGAGCCATGCTTGGCCGCGCCTCGTCAGTATGATTCGCCGCTACCTTCCGGGTGATCAGGCTGCAGCCATTGCGGATTCCTGGCAGATTCACTTCTCCTCCCTTTTCGCCCGTTATGACTTCTTCGTCAATTTCCCACTCTATCTGAAGTATGACATCCGTGTGCGACAATCATTCGTCCATGATCACACCTTCATCCCGTCTGAGTGGCAGGAGGAGGTCTGGCGTGCTGTTTCCCAGGAACACAACACACCGGCCCTCCAGCCCTCCTTTTCGTCCTTTCCTGCTGGTGCCCGCAGTGGCTCCTCTTCGTCTTCCTTTCGGAACTCCTCCCTCCCTTCTGCCACCCCAAAGGGTTCTGCCCCTGCCCCCACCCCTTCTCGCTCCTCCTCGCAGGCCCAACCCTCCGCTCATAAATGTATCTTCTGCGGGAAAGCTGAGTGCCGTTCTCGCGCATGCGGCACCACTCGCACACCCTTCGTCACTCTTGACACCACCTCCAACATCTGGTCGACATCTGCAGGTGAGCAGGTTTGCTTCCGGTTCAATGGTTGTGGATGCCCCCGGTCCGAATCCGACTGTGGACGGCGTCACCTGTGCGTCCGCTGCGGAGGCTCTCACTCTTCTCAGAGTTGCCCACAATGAGGGCTTCCTTCCAGTTGTCACTCCCTTCATCTGGCAGAAGTGGCACGAACTCCTTGATCGTGCAGGTGCACTCGAAGAGTTCGCAGATGTTCCGAAAGGCATCCGTTTTGGTTGGCGTTTAGGTGTCCCTGACTCATTTCCTCTCCATTCCTCGTTTATTCCCGATAACCATAAATCAGCTCTCGACCACCCCGATTTCATTTTGTCTTATATTCGCTCTGAAGTGGCTGCTCGCCGTTATACTGGCCCTTTCTCTCCAGACCGCCTTGAGCGTCTTATTGGCTTTTTCCGCACAAGCCCTTTGGGTGTCATCCCTAAGCCCGGCTCCTCCAAATTTCGGCTTATCCAAGACCATTCCTTCCCTCGCAACCATCGGTTCATTCCATCAGTCAACTCCGCCATTGATTCTTCGCTCTTCCCTTGTGATTGGGGCACATTTGAAGATTGCGAGCGCCTCGTTACGGAGGCCCCTCCAGGTACCCAGGTGGCTGTCTTTGATGTGGCATCTGCCCATCGCCGTTCTCCTATCGCACCCGAAGACCAACGCTTTGTCTGCGTGATGTACGTGGTCAACGGGGTTGTTCAGATCTGGATCGATCACGCAGCCTCATTCGGGGGTGCCAGCTCTAATGGCATGTTTGGGCGCCCGGGTGATGCAATTGTCGCCATCTACAAGTTCAATGGCATTAAAGACATGCTCAAATGGGTGGATGACTATATTTTCTTTCGTTATCCTTCTGTAAGTTCGCTTCCTCCCCTCCCCTTTTCCTCTCCTCTCGCCTTCCTGCTGACTGGCCTATCTTTCCCTCTCGCTCTCCTTTAGTCCCCTTCCCTTTTTGGACCATGGCTGTACTCTCATGATGAATCTCTTATCTTCGACATCGCCATCGAACTTGGGTGGCCCTGGGCACCTGAAAAATTCAAAGCATTTGCCTTCCTTTTCCTATACCTTGGCTTTGAGTGGGACTTAATTCAGAAGCTCGTTTCCATTCCCCTCTCCAAACGCTCCAAATACCTTGCTCGTCTCACTCCGTGGGTCGCTGGTGCTTCCGTTACTCGAGCCGACTGTGAAGGTGTCATTGGTTGCCTGCAGCATTGTTGTCTCGTTCTTCGCGAGGGTCGCTCTCACTTGCCTTCTTTCCACCGGCTTCTCTTGTCCTTCAATTCTTCCTCTTCGCCTCTGCTCACCCACAAAATACCTCCAAAAGTCCTTGAGGATGTTGAGTGGTGGACACTCCATCTCAGCTCCGAAGTCTGTTCACGGAAACTGCGCACAATACCTCCCCCTCTCAGTCTTTCAATTTTTGTTGATGCCTCCACCTCATTTGGTATCGGCTTTCTTGCAGGTGACCGTTGGCTGGCCTGGCGCCTCTTACCAGGTTGGAACATTGATGGTCGCGACATAGGCTGGGCGGAAATGGTCGCAATCGATCTCGGCTTGCGTGCCCTCGTCCATTCCGGTCTCCATGACGTCCATTTGCAGTTTCACTCAGACAACCAGGGTGTAGTGGGGGCTTTGAAGGCTGGCAGATCTCGTAGTGTTGCTCAGAATGATATTCTCCGTCGGCTCTCGTCCTTTGCCCTCGACCACAACATCTGGCTCTCAGTGGATTGGGTTAAATCAGCTGCCAACCTTTCCGACGGTATTTCCAGAGGTGTCTTTCCACTTTCCAAGTCACGCTTTAGATTTCCCCCTCCCCTCCCTTCGTACCTCAAACAATTTGTATCCTTAGTGTAATTTTTACTTCGGTGGCCCCACCACTTGTCCATCGAGATTCGAGACTCTCCGAGTCCTTCCCATCATATTTTCTTGCACACCTTGTTCTGCCTTGCATCCTTCGCTATCGTCTAGCTCGTTCTTCATTATTACTTTAATCTCAGTCTCAGTCTGTACTTCCTAATTGCAATCAAGCCTGTTAGTTGCACTTCATATGTTCACCACCTTGCAAATCTCGACGTCCACAGGCTTCTTTCTGCTCTCATGTCTTCCCCTACTGTTCAACATAACGTGCAACTTTCGGCCCTCGCTCATAACCGTATCCATCAAGCACTTGATGCTGCCTGGGCAGACTCGACTCTCCGAAAATATCGCAGTGTCATCTGGTCCTTTCTTCTCTTTTGTGAGCTCGAACATATTCCGCCCATTGCTCGTTGTCCAGCAAGTGAAGTTCTGCTGTGTGCATTCGCCTCTTCGCGAATGGGCAACCTCGCTGGCGACTCTGTTCGCAACCATATGTCCGCGCTGAAGGCTTGGCATGCTTATCATAATGCTCCTTGGCATGGCAGTTCACGCCTACACTTTGTGCTCAACGGTGTCTCTAACTTAGCCCCCAGCTCGTCTTCTCGTCCCCCACGGCCACCAGTTACTCGTTCAATGCTGTTGGTGTTGGCAAAACATTTGGACCTTTCAGTCAGTCTGGATGCATGCTGTTTGGCGGCCGCCTGTGTTGCCATGTGGGGTCAACTTCGGCTGGGGGAGATACTCTCGTCTTGGGAAAAATCTTTTCATGGCCCTCTAGTTGCTTGCAGGTCTAACCTCTCCGCCGCTTTCAATGCCAACGGCTCTCGTAAACTCTTTCTCCCTTTCACCAAGGTGAAAAAAAAACCGAGGAGAGGAAGTCATAATCTGTCGTCAATGTGACCTTTCCGATCCAATTCAAGCACTCGAACACCACCTCACACTCAACGTTTTCGAGCAAAATCTCCCACTCTTCTGCTACCTTTCTCCGGCAGGCATCCGTTGTCTCACTCGTCGGAAGTTCATCTCTCGGTGCAACTCAATCTGGTCTGCAGCTGGTATTCCTACTGCCTCTGGTCATTCTTTCCGCATTGGTGGGACTACTGAATTGCTGCTTTCCGGAGTTCCTCCAGATGTCGTCAAAGCTCTGGGTCGCTGGTCATCTGATGCCTTCCTTCGCTACTGGCGGAAACTAGACCTACTCGCCCCACGTCATATTGAAAACCTCCCTCCTACTTAGATGTCTTCGCCTTCTCTCGTTTGGGCAGCGTGCCTCGTTCCTCGTCCCTGCGGCTCCGCCTGGCCTCTGGCCTCGGGTTGGAGTCCTCCTCCCTTCGGCACGCACCTGGTCACAGGCCAATTCCGTAGTTGGTTTTGTCCGTGTCCCTGCCCAAACCCTGGGAAGGCCTCTCTGACGTTTCTCTCCTCGTCTGCTCTCCAGTTCCCTCATCTCCCCGCCACGCCAATGCCTGAAATGAGTGCATTCCTGCCCGAGGCACGAGTGCGTGGAATGCGGGGTTTCGGGCTGTTCCGTCGTGGCGCGGTTCCTCGTGTTCCTTGATCTCGCACCACGAGGGTAGTATTCTGCCTCGTAGTTTCTCTGTTCTTCGCTCGCTGTAATAGTCAGTAGCTCGCTCATAGATTTCCTTGTCGTCCCACCCTCCATCCCTCTCTTTCTCGCCATTCTGGGTCGTTTGCTTGTCCTCTGTGTGCCTCTCCGGCATTCGTCAGTCATGCCTTCCTGTGCCTTGGGGTTGGAGTCCTCCTCCCTTCGGCACGCACCTGGTCACAGGCCAATTCCGTAGTTGGTTTTGTCCGTGTCCCTGCCCAAACCCTGGGAAGGCCTCTCTGACGTTTCTCTCCTCGTCTGCTCTCCAGTTCCCTCATCTCCCCGCCACGCCACGTTGTGGATCTGTAGTTCACCGGATTCGTCACATCTCTATGAATGAGTCATTCATTGCCAAGGACACTTGACATAATGTGAGTTGGAAGCTCACAGAAGGGCAGATCTTGCGCATCATCAGTGGTATCAATAATGTTCCTACAATACGCAATGAATACATGATGGACGAGGACCGCTTGTCTTCCACAGCTGCAGCACATTGAGGTTTTCTCCACTTCAGGTAACCCTTTTTAGATAGCATTTTGCTTGAACTTTGTCTTTCCAGGGATGAAGCAAAGAGCCATCCAGCCCATGGGATTCCCAGGTCCATAAGTCCATTTCTTGCAGTCTCTAGGTCCATGGGCCATATGGGACAGCCATTTCACTGGGACCCAATTCCAGTCATACCATGCCCAAAGGGATGTCCCATTAATGGTGACATGTCATGGAGTGTCAGGGGTCCTGTGACTATAATGTACTACCACCTCTGCTACCCTTCTGCTGCAACCCCTGCCCCTACCCCCCGCCTCTGCTCTGCTACCCTCTGTCCCTAACATTGCACTATCCCCCTGTTGTTGCTGCTACTGCCCCTGCCCCTGCTGCTGCTTGTTAAGACCATGCTCAAGGGGCAATATCTGAAGGGCTTGGCTTCAGCTTGTTACAAGAGTTTATATACTGTAGGTAGTACCGGAGAATCAATCAGCAAAAGGTCAGGAGCTATGTACAAGCATATGAAAAGCTTATTAGTAAGTGTAATAGATCATAGTAGAAATGAAGCCAAAATGAGACAAGGCAAATGGATCAGTAAGCAAATGGAAGAATACATAGCCGAGACTGGAATACAGCAAAGAGACTAAAAGGATAAATTTATAAGGGGAAAGAGTCATTTATGTGTTGAAAGTCCAGATATATGGTGTGGATGATGACCGGAGCTGAGGATAGCTGAAAATGGGCAGAAGTCTAGAATGGTGGCAGAGAAGGAGATCTAGAGATGGTCAAGCCCAGACAATGATCATGTCCAGAGTTCATCGCCATCCCTTGCTGAATTGTATACTCATTGATTAATCATTCCCATCTTTAAGGAGAGATAACATCTTTTGTTTGAATTCATTCAACTACAATTTTTATGCAATATGACTATAAAGTACTATACTCAGAGTGAGACATCCCATCCTGCATAAGTTATTTGGTTTTTTTTTTTTTTTTTTTTTTTTTTTTTTGGCTTCAGAGTGGGGTCCTTTGGGGTCGAAGACCCTATGTTGGACATAGTCTCGTCATAAGCTTTCTATCATATGTGTTTGGGGCAATATACTTGGATGGAGTGATTCGAACACGTACTCCGTCACAGAGGTGAACAGGTACAAAAGGATGACTGCGGAGAGAGAGAAGGTCAGTATTGAGATAGTTGGGTGCAGTGCTTGGGCTATTATGTGGGCTGTTGGTGCTCGTCTGATGGTGGTGACTGCTGCCTTTGTTAGTACTATCTGCGTTACTGAGTTGCTCTCTTTGTTTCCGACAGCGATGCCACGGGGTGTGGTGTCGTTCCTTTCGACAAAGAGTATGAAGGCGGAAATTATGTCGCGGGATGGTGTGTAGTAGATCTATGTGTTTTGCTAGTATGTTTTCTTATACAAAATTTACATCTCACCGAATGTTGGTTTGAGGCGGCCGGTGCTATTTACGAAGCGGATTAGATGAGGAGTGACTTTCTCGGATGTGAGTACGTGTGTGATGGACGTTGCGCTTCATCGAACGGCATTTGCAAATATGTGATGTTCGCGTCTGTACTGCGGGCAGTCGAATAGGTAATGATATATAGTTTCGTCGGTTCCTGGACATATGGGACAGTGCGGGGTGTCGCTCTTGCTTATTCGATGCAGGTGGTAGTTCAGTGGGATGTGGCGGGTACGGAGTTGAATATAGATGCTCGATATGCATTTGTGTAGGCCATTGGTGAGTTTGAGGAAATTCGAGGAGGGCATTGATGGGTCTATTGTTCGCGTTCTTGCATACCTTGGTGATTTTTCCCAGATGGTCTTCCAGTGTTCCTTCGACTTGATCTTGTGTGCTGCCTTCAGGGCAGCGGCGCTGCAGAGTAGTCGGCTATCTCGTAGGTATTTTGGTAGTTCACGGTTGGGGCTGTTCTGATGTTGTCCTTCAGCGGCCTTTTTCGCTTCTTGATCTGCGTGTTCGTTGCCTTGGACCCCTTCGTGTCCTGGTATCCATCGTAGCGTTATGTTGAAGTCGCTGTCGTCCCTTCGCTGCCTTTTCAGGTATCTCGTCATCTTGTCAAAGTGCTTGGCCAAGTATCCGCTTCCTTCCTGGCTGATTGAAGTTCCACATTTGATGGCGGCTTGGTTGTCGAGGAGGATTGAGATCGGGTAGACTACATTGGGTTCGGTCGCTATCAGTTGGGCTGCCAGAGTGAGTCCTAATGTTTCCGCTTCGTATACGGTGTGTTCCTCGTCTGTTCCCAGATGGTATCGCAGTGTTCGTGGTTCTTGCCCTTCTCTTATCAGGATTGCCACAGCTCCAACTCCCCCGTTATGTCCTGAGCCGTCGGTGAATATCTGGATTTTGTCCTTCAAGTTGCGGTGTTCTCTGATCGTGTTCTTTCTCGTTTTGGCTGTATGGGTTGTGTAGACTGTATCAGCAGGTAGTTGAGTTCGTCGAGTTGGGTCTACAGTCTCCGTGTCTTTGGGGAAGATTCGGAACGAGTGAAGGAGGTTGTGCAGTGATGATCTGTGCGCTTGAACATTGTGGTTCGTGATCCAGTTGAGCTTGCTGTGAAGAGGGTGGGTCTGAGGGAGTGTAGCTAGGCGCACTGTGGCTCTGTGGCAGATCTTCTGTAGGAGCAGGGGAATTGGGAGTAGGCTAGCATGTGCTTCGAGTGAGTCTGTTGGCGTTGATCTCATTGCGCCTGTGATGCTAATGGCTGCGATACGTTGAACGGAGGTTAGGCGTTTTGCAATACCTTTGGATCCACGTTGTGTGGTGTGCGAGCCTCGTTTGAAGATTGGGCGGAACCATATATTGGCGCCGTACGTGAACTTTGGGATGGCTACCGTTTGGTACAGTTGTCGCATGAGCTTTGTCGGTATTCCCATTGAGGTTCTCAAGAGTCGGCGAAGTTGAAGTACGTATTCGGTCCCTTTTGCGACTGCATGTGCAGCGTGTTCCTTCCAGGTGAGTTCTTGGTCGACGATGATGCCTAGGAATCTGGTGTGGTGAGAGGGTTGGATTATTGTGCCGTTGAGGTCAATGGGTCGTCGTTCCTTGGTTCTGCTGCGAGTAAAGTCCATGAGTGCGAATTTACTGGTTTCAAATCGAGAGTTGTGATCTTTCGACCATTGGAATCCTCCTCCGTCGCGTTCGAGCATGTCTCGTAGGATCTCGTGGGTTTCTTCGAATGTTCTTGCAATAGCTACATATGCGGTGTCGTCCACGAAGGCTAGGGCCATTTCCTCTTGCTTGTTGCCTATCTTCCCTTTGGCTATATCGACGAGGTCCGAGTTGTAGATGAGGTAGCATATCATGGACAGTGGGTCTCCTTGTCCAATACCATTCGTGACGGGGAACCATTTGGATGTGAAGTCGTCGAATTTAAGTTGCGTGCGTTGGCCTGTGAGCATACGTTCCGTGAAAGAGACTAGTTCGTCCGGGAGTTGTCTTTTCTTCATGTTGTGTATGAGGCGATCAGTGACTGCATTGGGGAAGGCTCCTTCGATATCTAAGAAGAGCACTGAGGCTACTCGTCCTGTTCTCCAGGCATCCTTGATGGTTACTTCTAGTAGGTGGACTGAGTCTGTTGTAGATCTTCCTGGGCGTCCTCCAAAATGGTTTGCTGGCAGTAGTTGGTGGGTCTCGAGTATGTGCGTTACCTGTTGCGTGACGATTGCGGTCAGGAGTTTACATGTCGTGTTGATGAGGGCGATGGGTCGATATGCCTTGGGTGCTGAATAGTCGGCCTTTCCGGGTTTTCGTAGTATGACAGTTGTGAAATCTCTCCATGGCTCATAGTAGGTCTTGAGCGTGAACACTGCCTTGAATATATGGTAGAGGTAGGGGGTTAGTTGATCTGAGCTGCGCTTGAAAACGATGTTGCATATTCCGTCGGGTCCTGGCACCTTGTACGGGCTGGTGTTGCTGATTGCTTGTTCTATGTGCTCCTCGGTGATTGGCGTAAATGGTGCGGCTGGGTCTGGATATTCGAATTCCTCAGGTACTGAGCTTGTGGGTGGCGGGGGTGGGAAGAAGGTCTTGGCTAAGATTTCATTCTTGTCGTCATTGCTGATTGCTTTGTGCATGGTGCCATCAGCATTCTTAACTTGGAGGGTTGGAATTCGTGTCTTGCCACCGTCGGTGCTTGGGGTCGAGATGTACTTGTTCGCTATCCATATTTCACGTTGCGATGCCTCCTCGAGGAATTGTTCCCAGTGTTCCTTCTTCGCCTTGTAGATGGTCTCTGATACACGGTTTCAAAGTTTGCGGTGTTCCTCATGCAACGGGTGATCTGGTACGGCTCTGAATTTATAGGATAAGTGACTTAACTCGTGTTTCTGTGCTATCAACTGCGAGATTTCTTTGGTCCACCAGCGTTTGGTGTGAGGGTTGGGTTTGGTCTTCGGGACGATTTCCTCTATGGTGTTGTGTAGGGCCTTCGCAAGGTTTTGTGCTACCGTGCTGAATTCGTCCTTGCTCGTTAGCGGTTGGGGAGGGGGGATGTGTCCTAGGTGTGTCTTGAGCTTCATGGAGAATTTTTCCCAGTCTACATCACGGTAGTTATATGACGTGGATGTGGTGGCTTTGGGGACTTCGAAATCGAGTGTGCTTAGGATTGGGACATGGTCAGTTTTTGGAGGGCGGAGAGCGGGGGCTGTGTCGCAGATGGTGAATGAGTCGAGGGTGTTGTCGGTGCAGATGATGTTGTCCGGCCTTGTCCAGTTTCCTGAGCTTGTTGATTGTAGTGTCGGTAGGTCCTTCGGGAGGGCTTGGCACATTCCATATTCTGCCATTAGTTCAATCCAAGCTTGCGCGTGAGTTTGGGCCTCTCGTGTTTCGCATAGGTGGCGGTTGCGTTCTTCTTCCCAGAGTGTGTGGTGGCAGTTGAGATCACCGAGCCAGATCATGTGGTCTTCTGCAGTTGGTCGCACTAATTGGATATGGTCTTCGAGGTATTGGTGCAGGGTCGGGGGGGTGTCTTGTTTCATACCATCGTTGTATATATTGAGCAGGGTAAGTTTACCGAAGGTGCCAGTGAATTGAATGACGACCACATCTGCCGAAGGGAAGGGAAGTTGTCTCCAGCTGTTGGTGTTAAGTCATTTGTGTACTAGGGTGACTGCGCGTGATCGCTTGGTGTGGGTGTATCGCTGCGTCGGGTATACTACATGCCAGTCAGGAGTTGCTCTTGTGTTACCTTTGGTGTCAATAGTCGGTTCCTGGATTGCTACTATGTCCCAGTCTTTGGCTGTTTGAGGTCCGCTTAGAATGCAGTGTTGGGCGTCTGAGGAGGTGTTTAAGTTTTGCTGCCAGATTCGAAGACGTGCTGTGGGGTTGTTCTGCATGTTGGGTTCTAATCCCAGCCGGAGGCATTAGCCTCAGTTGATGATCCTGGGATAGATTCAAATGTGTATGATTCTGGGTATGGACGGGGGGATGCTCGATTCGGGATGAAGCCTCTTGAGGGTGGTCTCGTGCCTCGGTTTCCTTGGGTCGCTGGTCTCGTAGGATACATGTCTAGGCGTTGTTGAGTGAGGGTCGGGGGTTGTCCTTGGTTGTCTTTTGAGGGAGGAGGTTTGCGATATGGAGGGGGTTTAGGTGGGGCTGTTACCTGCGTCCATTCTTCATTTGTCGGGAAGTAGGGTAGTTGATTGTCTGGGTATCGTTTGTCCATGCTTTCGCAGCGTTTGATGAAGGTTGGGCAGTCTCGGTCTCGGCTTGAGTGATCTGTGGTCTTGCATGCTGTACAATATTGTTTGTCTTTGATAGTGCAGTCTGTTGTTCGATGGTTGTTGCCGCAGTTGGCGCAGGTATCGTTGTGGGCAATACATTCCTTGGCTATGTGTCCGAATTGCTGGCATTTGGTGCATCTCATCGGTTCTCGTCTGTTCTTGCTTGGCCAGAGCTTGACTTGGTCTACTGCTATGCCGTCTTGGATTGCGTTGTTGGTGGTTGTAGGGTCTGTAAACATTATTAGTATGTGAGCCACTCTTTGCGTGTTCGTTCTCCGTTCCACTGGTTTAATCCAGCGTGCTGTTAACACTGTACCCTCGTTCCACCCATTCTCTCGTTCCATCTGTCGAAGTTTTGCGTTATCTTCCATTCTGAATGCGATGGGCATGAATGGTACAACGACAGTGTACGTTCTCTCCTTGAATGTAGCTTGCAAGTCTAGGTTTCGGAGGAGGCATTCTTTGGCGTTGTTGTTGGTTCGTAGGTATTCTGCAGCTTCCTTGGTCATCATTTCGATGATCATACCTCCTTGGCGGAATTGGGTGATGGATCAGGTCTCTAGTTCTGGTGTGTCGTCGCCTTTGGGTACAGTAGCGAGCGCTTTCTTGACTTTTTCGACTAGTTGTGCATGTGACGATTTTCCTGCTGCTAGTTCGCTGTTTGAGGGAAAGTCGATGAGGATTTGGCATTCTTTGATGGCTTCATGTGCTACTCTTTTGAGGTGTTGCGTTTGAGCTTCGGAGTTAGTGGTGTGATTTCCCGCTACCACTGTTGCTGCATAGGTTGGTTTTGAGGCAGTTTCTGATACTTGGGTGGAGAGTTTGACGAGTGATGATTTTACTTCTTCTAGTCGTGTGTCTTGTGTTACTGTGTTTGTTTTGAGGTCTGTGGAGGTTTTCATTAGCTTTTCTTCAGTTTCCTGCAACTTAGCGATGTGTGGAGATATTGCTGCCGTGACGTGACGCGCAATGGTCTCCGCCATTTCGTTTGTTGCTCCTTCTTCCAGTATAAAGGCTATCGCGCGCATAGCTGTTTGTGCAGGAAGGGAGACACCTGCTAGTTGAGTGATATGAAGGAGTAGTTCGGAGATTTCATTTTGGGTTTTGTAGGGTTTTCCAGTGAGAGATAAGGCAATCTGTTCTAGGTATTTTTTTCCTGTTTTTGCGTCAGTGACTTCATTTTTTAGTGCTATTATTTCCGATATAGACAGTCTAGGTGGGGCTCGTTTGTTAGTGGTTTGTGTTGGAATTGCTGGGGTGGTTGGACGGGATTCAGAGGTTTGGTCGGTACCTGAGGACATCATATCCCTTAGATTTCGCGTTCCATTGCCTTTATCTTTGTCTTTGTTATTGACTAGGGTGCTTGGCGGAGCCATGGTTGATGGAGCGCCTTTGACCACACATTGAGTGCGTGTGAGTTCCGGGGTCCTAGTCGGGGTGCCACTTGGTTCAGGGCCAAGGGGCGATTTTAAGTTATTTGGTTTGATGGGACGTCCCGCCCTTGGTATAGTGTTTGATGGGACATCCTACCCTTGGTATAGTTGGTTTGATGGGATGTCCCGCCCTTGGTATAGTTGCTTTGATGGGACATCCCACACTTGGCAACATATAGCTCATCAATATTCTCCGACTTATGTAATCTTATTTGAAATTAATTGTTTGTGCTAAATAGGAGTAAATCATGTTTATTCAAAAAGCCTTAGCAGTCATGGCTATAACTACATGTCAGGGAGGTTTCTTTGTTTAATTTTGAAAGTTCAATAAATTAAAGATGAGGCTGCAAAATTATCAAGTAGCAGTAAGAGGAGCATAGTATGAAGTAGGAGAATGAAAATGGAGTAAAACTTGCCAAGAGCTGGAACAGTCTGACAGGTAAAAAAAAACATGCTTCAAGTTGATGATCCATCATAGAATGACCCAGATCTCTCATAGCAAAGTATATAGGAGTCATCACATCACAAACCCAAGTATATGTATATGTGTAACATAAAACAATATATGACTATGTTTCTCGCAGTCATTTACTGGTGGGAGGACGGACTGCGGAAGACAGTGGATCTAAGTCCAAAAGCTCATATTCAAACTCAGCTCATCTCTAATGCTCTTGCCATTGTATTCATCTAGCAGTGCAACGTCCTCAATAGTATCCAACAGCTCTCCGTCATCTCCATCACTCGAGTCCTCATACTCATCATCATCATCATCCACCACTACTACAGAAGATCCATTTGCGACTGAATCATGACGACGCGAGGCCGCTGCTGCAAGCTTCTTAGGCAGAGGCCCCCAATGTTGTGACATAGACCATAGGCAAGGGGTTCCACAAAGCTTCCCTTGCCACATTACACACATCTCAGCTAGCATGGTGGCATGTTGATCAAGGACAAACAGCATGTCTTCATCTACTTGCTAAATATCAGTGAAAAAGAAAGTTGAACTAATATCATGTCACACACCTTCGTTGAATTGTTCCTTGACACGCTCCACTCGCATCCACTCCTGCAGCACACTGAAGTGCCAAGACTGACAGGCTTGCTCAAGTCATCAGCAAGGTGCACAGCAGGCAGTGATAAGCACTGCTCAATGTGAGCAAATTCATGTGCACATATATCGCTGTTGGTGTTGTCATCTTCAGCAAATTTCCATCTGATCAATTCATAGTTGAGTACTAATGTTTTTGACATGGGTGAATAAATGCTTACATGCACTGCTGCTCATCAATATCTAGGGCAATTGCAGCAACCGTCAACTGGAGGAGCTGATTCTGTTGTTTCTTGGTATGGGAGATGTTGTCTTCCTCGGCAAGCTTCATGAGATTGTCGAGTAACTGAGCCTCGCATGCCTCAACATCTGCATCACAATTGACAACAGACTCGTTCTCGGAGTCGTCACATTCATTAGTGTGCGAGTCGCCAATATTTATTCCAACATCGAGGTGACTGAATCTTGGCAACATAATTGATTGTGTTTGAATTAGATGGCTCGGGCTGATACCACACAAGGCTAATAAGCTCTGTACCTCATGCACTGCATCTTGTAAAGCTTCCTGTATATCTGTGTCAGAGGGATATTGTGACAGCTCAGGAATGTCAATGGCATGATTGTAAAAGTAAGGTATTGTGTACCCTTGTGTGCAAGCCTTGAAATGGGGTGATTATTTTCCGAACTCCAATGGTGCAAGCATATAGCTTTGCGAGTACACTTGAGTGCAATTGGTGATTTACATGAACACAGCTCTTGTCAGTGGAAGCTGGTCGCTTGATGGCTCGCAGAAATTTGTCCAGTGAGAGGAGAGACCGGCATTCGATGCATAGTTGAGGACGTCCATCAGCATGAACAACTTTCACACAAATTCACATTCCTCTCTGCAACTCTTGTCTGATGTTTTTATTATGTGGAGCATGCACATCTGTTCAGACGGAAGTGATATACGAAGCATTACCTCCTTCAGTTTGGAGGGTGAGCACAAAAGTTGCCATTGTTTCGTAGCCACAAATGTAGTGTAATTTTGTCCTGCTTTGTTGCTATGTGGCCCCTATATTCTCCCATCATCAAGATCAAAAGCTCCATGAGCACCATTAGCATCTAAGAATTGTAACATGACAAGGGTGACCAGCAGGATCTTCAAAAATTTCAGGCACACTCAGTTTATTTGAAACATTCAAAAGCAGTGACACACCTTACTGAACTTCATTGGGTACGTATTCTGCCTGTGGTGCTGGGTGGACCATGGTTGACCCCTCTAAGGAGGGTAGTTGTGATCACACCCAGAGTCCAGTGCTCCCTGCCTCTCTCAGATGTCTGGGGCGATTCATATGGTTTTGTGATCATTCTGCCAAATATTCCACTATTACCACATGGTAGAGTGGGACATAAGCCTGCGCACTGGGTGACCCTGGTGGATTCACCCCTAGTAGAGCAGCACAAAAGCCCAAAGAGAGCTGACATCCATGCTTTCATTATTCTGGGGCAAATCAAAAACATGAATGAGATGCTTGCGAGTCAGCTGCCAATTTGGTGCTCCAATTGCATGGTTGCACCACCACCAGTAGTGTCCTGGTACGTGGTGTGCTTCCACAAGGAATCTACAGAAAGTCCTAAATGCAAGCAACAACGGTCAACCTAGACCTTAGCCACTTCTTTCCTGCATTTGATGAATTAGGGATCAGCAGCGAAGCAGATCTTGTTGTTGTGAGGTCATAGGCTCCCACAATAAGAAAGGACTTCTTTGAGAGAAAGTGAGAACTGAACCTCATTGGGTAAGTGTTCTGCCTGCAGTGCTTGGTAGACCATGATCAATCCTCCTGCGAGGATTGTGTGACCATATCCAGAGTCCAGTGCTTCCTGCCTCTCTCAGATATCTGGGTAAGAGACCAACTATTAGTGAGACACATCATAACCTTTGAGAGCAGTGCGGCGCATAATCCCATAATGTACTGTTGGTTACAAGCTAATACAGTATTTTGGAACAGCCCCAACAGCAACTCCACCCAGTAAAGGGCAACAGGAGCGCCACCCCATCAGCCACAACACCGGCAGAAGCCAAAATTGTCTTTTCTTGCAGAAGCATCATTGACGGGTGCAAGAACTCCATCCCATGTCCATGCTCATGTCCATGATTGTCAGCAGTTTCCAGCAGCATCAGGCAACATCGGTGGGTGCACAAAGGATTGCGTGCTGTGTTCAGCACCCTGCTGCTAGAATAGTTCCAAAACACATTGTTTCCTTTCCCTCGAAACCCAGTATAAGGACTAAGGGAAGGTTCATGCTGCTGTGCCACGAACACGAACAGGCACCTGCACTTGTCACACCAGAACCAGTCGTAAAACTGTCTCCTCCATAATAGGAGTACAGAACGGCACTGCTAGGGGGTTCTGACACGCTGTCAGTGCTCATGTAGTGTCACTTGGCAGTACGCCAAGTCGCAAATGAGTTGGAGGTATGCTGCCATCACTGCACTGATGGAGACGCGTTGGAACATGCGTCTCCATTGATGTGCTGGGCAGTGCCCAATTATTGCAGAGGTAGTCCAGGTGGTATGGCTAAATGAAAGTTCTATTAGACGAAAACTTTGTAGGTAATAGACCAACTATCAGTGAGAGGCGTCATGAAAATGGAGAGCAGTGCGGCACATGATTCCATAATGTGTTGAGTTGAGTACATATTGTAGAGCTAACTATCTTTCACCGCCTGGGTGTAATTCTGCTAATTCTCCTACCTCAATTCTTTGTGTCTCCTCTTCCTCACATCCAGTGGCTTGTCAATCTGGTCACCTGGTTTGTAGTCCAAGGTGATCACATCATCTTCATCATCTCGTTGTCTCTTCCTTAAGGTACCTTGTGGCCTGTTGATCCAGTCTGCTGGCTTATGCTTGCAGACAACTACATTATCAGAGGAGTCAGAAGACTCTGACTCTGAGTCAGAGATACGTCAGCGATAAGACGGCCTTCTTCAGTCTTTGCAACTGATACAGGAATAAGTGAGTATCATGAGGACATGAGTAAGTAAATTATCACATACCATTGCCACACAACTGCTGGCAAGGGATACACACCTCTCCATCTCTTCCTCGGCAAACATACTTCATGTCCCTGCAATAGTTGCAGCTTGGACTGTTGCTTCCAATCCCGCGCATGACACTGTGATGTCTGGGAGGAGGTGCTGACAATGTGAACAAATGTGATTTGAGAATATGACAAAGATTTGAGATGACTTACCTGGCAACAAGGAGCAACGGTTGGTGCATCTGCGGCATGCAGATGCAGAACAATAAGCATAGCATGACTGATGGTCTGCAGCGCAGGATTGGCATCCTGGCTGTCTCAATGTAATTTTTGGGGCTTGAAACATGATATAAAATAAGATGGTGGTGGTAGAATAGAAGCCTGAATGAGATGGTGGTGGTAGACTGGAACCCTGGAATATAGAAATGACTGTTTTAATGGTCAGAGTGAGAGAGCAATAAATTTACAGTGGTCCTTCCACCACAATGTTGTTTTGCTTTACCCACAGAAATACACAGGAGCCAGTCCACATTCTGGAGTGTGATCTCCTGCCACGTGCAAGTGTGAGCAGTTACAATGCCACAAACTGTGGCATCATGAAACGTGTAGTGATTGCATGGTGTTCATGTGAGTTCAGCTGACTAGGTGTAGGTTCCTTGACTAGTGTAAGCCTGCTGGCTTACACACGCATACATACATGGTTCATTGCACCATAGACACCTTCTTTGTTTAGCTTGTACCTTATTGTTGTGTATGGTTAAACTGTTGCTCACTGATGTGCGAACTCAGGTCTAATCAGTGTCAGTAGCACGAGTCTCAAGGGTATGCATCATTTCATACCATGTATCTACAAACATCTAGTAGGTGGTGTATCTCATTTTCTATCTATATGTTCTCATAGGATTACTTCTGTGACCTCTTTGCAATTAGAAAACCAAGCATGGCATCATCATGAGCTGCTTTGATGGGTAGTCCGTCTCTCGGGTCATGTGGTCTTTCTATATCACTTTAATTCACGTATGCTGGATACCGCACAGTGTCTTCTACCCCTGCCCAGTCAAAGTTTATTATCATAAACCAATGATCTCACACATGCAGGTATTTCCCTTGTGGATCTTGTGTGGCTGTGAGAATGGGTGTTTTGGACACCTGTGGCTTTTCCTGCTGTAAGAGAATTGTCAATCACATTTTGAACATTGTCTCTGAGAATATACTGACTTTGATGAATGCATGCCTTAGGAAGCATTTTTTGCCCTTTCTTTTTGGCAGGTACATCACATGCATCACTATCCCGATCATCATCAACAACTGCATTGTCATTTGGTACATTTATATCACCCTTCTTTTTCACAGTGCTCTCTATGAATTCCCACAAACATAGCTGATCAAAAGGCGACTCAAATGGTCTCAGAGAATAATCTTGTAGGTCACTTGAGATTTTGAGCTTGCCTGCAGAAATGCTCACTGTGACTTGTTCATTCAGTTGTGCCTGGCCTAATTCCTCCTGCCCGGGACCCTCACCCTCTTCATCAATTACCAGTTCAAGATCCTCCATTTATTACATAGTATTGACAAAATCATACCACTTGAAAGCATGAAAAATGTGACTGGTGTAATAATCACCACCACCCACTAAATAACTCATGACTTGTTAGTGTGACATTTCCTCTTTCCCCATGATTGCATTTACATGTTTAGTGATTCCTCTCTCCATTATCAACTGATATGAATGGCTGTGCTTCTGGATTCACCTGATACATCTTCATGGCATAATCCAATGCCTGCAGTCCCACATGCAGAGGCAAATCACTCTTTGTGACATACTCGGTAGTGTAAAACACGGTAGCCTTTGCAGCCTCACCAGAGCCAATGAATTGAGTGTCTGTATTACTTTGCATCAAAAACAGAATCGAATCAGTGAAATTATTGACATGTCCTCTGCAACATCTTAATTCAATAGAACCCATCTTCAGATCAATTGTAGTTACATCTTGTGTTGATACGTGCAGATGCATTCACAGTACATGTTATATCATCTCTCTGCTCACAATTTTTCAGATGTTTGAAGCATGTATTATTGTGAACATACCAATTGCACTCAACAGCTAAGTGACTCAAAAACTCTATAAATTCATGCTTATATGAATCTTTGTCCATATCCACCACTTGTGGAGGTGTTTCTAGGCGGGGATCCATTTTGTCCACATCACATAAGGCTTTTTAACTTGGTCAGGAGACATTTTTGGCATTGGTCATTCATCATGAGGTCACTCATAACTTATTATACTTTCCAACCACTTGAACAATTTGACCAAAAACTCATTCTCAGTCACCATGCAATCATACAAAACTTGGGGACTGGAATTCTCTTTGATTCAGATGAGAAAATGACAATGAAGGGTACCTCTTCCTTGCACCTCCACCATGCCATAATATGCTTTGCAGTGTCCAAAAATGCCAGAACCATGCTTATATTGCAGTATAATATTGACAAAGGCTTGAATTTGTGAGTCAAAAGCCATAGTTGCTGCATCCAGATGACTTGCCACAATCTTAGCCCTTGAAATTGATGTCATAGATAACCAATCCTTAAGTTCCAATCCCAGAATGATAGGAATCAGGCTGCTGGTAAGATCATGAGGGTTGACTATGACAAACAAAGCTGGAGTGCCAATTTTTTTCATCAGAGAGTGTATTTCATTTCTATGGCACAACTTATATCCTGCACTGCCCTTTAGTGACCTTGCCAATCAATGTAAGCACCACAAAAGTCTTGCAGCTTTCTTTTCCTTAGTTGTAGATGAGTTTGCATTCACAGAATGCATCTACTTCTCAGCCAAACTTGTGAGAAAAGGTCCCACATCTCTCAGTTCTTGTGCTAAATTGTGCTGCAAAGATACTGATTAGAAAAGAAGTGTTTGTGCTAACCTTTTTTTTTTGAATCATATTTCAGCAAATGAAAACAAAATTGGGATCTCAAATGAAAGGTGAGTTGTCCTGACACAGCAGATTTTTGACTTGTGCTTCCATTGTGATCTGTTACTGAGGTGTTCACCCACTATGATTAAATCCACTGATATCCCAAGGATCCAAGTGCAGGAACAAAAAAGACATGAGGCCTGGATCGCTATCAGAGACAAAGTGCAAGCCTGCTTTCGATAATATGAATTTGTTGTGGTCTAATATATGCAGAAATGCATATAGTTTCATTTTTTCTTGGTTCACACCAGAATGATCACCTTTAGTAAAGCCAACAGCTTCCAAAATGATATCACTTGGATCTGCATTCTCTTAACTAACTAAATCACATGTTTCCAAAGGGCAGAATTGATTGGCTGCATCATCTCTTGGTAAGTGACATATTTGCAATGCTTGTGAAATGCTCATATCAACATTACCCTCACCTTCTTCAAAAAGATCATCCAGATTCTCCTGGCTATATAAAATGCTGCACTGCTGATACCAGGCATTGTTTGTAACCAGAAATTCAATCAATGTTTTGACTATATATTTCATTACCAAAATCAGATGCATCTGTTTAATGGTTTCACAAGAAGGTGTCTCTTTATGCCCGGCAAAAGTGACACACATTGCATTGTATAATTCATCCTGAATAGGTGGCAGCATGTTTCGCAGTGCAGCAATATCCTGCGGCCTGATTGCAACATTTCCTTGATTGTATCACTGGGAACTCTCTTCTGGAACCCAATTTCCAGATAGCTTATGGGTATCAAAATGTATGATTTGTGATGTGCACGCATGAGAAACAAGCATTAGATCATATATGCAGACACCTTCTTGAACACATCTTGAATGGGAGAAGGCAATCACACTCATATTTATGCCAAGAGTGATTATCTACTCTCCTGTACCTTTTGTAAATGAAGTCCAGTCTTGCTTCATACTAGATAGCCCTGACAACCATCACATCATTTACAAAGCTGAAGAAGATGACTCTGTAGTCTTGAGCATGCAAGTTATAGCTGAAGACTGCAGTAGAAACAGAAAAGCAGCTGCTAATGATGATAAGAGGATGTAGGATATCTTTGTGATATGTCAATATGATTAAAAGTGGTAAGTTGTACATGTTTTCTTTTGTCATTATTACCTCAATCAGTTTCTACTATAGAGTGAAGTATCCTCTAGCAATAGTCGCCAAAATACTGGATATCATTGGAGAGTGCATCCTCAGTGCCTATGACATTAGATATCAATTTGCATCTATGGTTTGTGTATCTTTGCTAGGTCCTGCCTTCATGGAAAAGCAGTCACACTTGTGCATTGATACATTCCATGGCTATGTGCACAATTACATTTGCCAAACTCAACATCACCCACTGGACATTGAAGGCACTGGTCTGGAAGACTTCAGTGTTGCTGAGCATATTTTTAGTGCATCCAATGCTCTAGCATCTGTCATTTGCTATGCCAGCCCTTACTGTTATCATGTGTTCTTAGATCTATTCTTCAAGCAGTGGGACAAAGACAAAAAACAAACCTTGACATAATGTTACTCAACAATTACCAGCAAGTGCAACAAGTGATCTCTACAGAGACTATCACATTGAGGGAAGCTATGTCTTCTCTAGGCATACAAGAAGAGAACTTAGCAAACTGGCAGTTGAAAGAGATCCAGTACTGTATCATTTTAACCTTAGGTTCATGGGAATTTTGGAACTGCATTGCATAATGACTGTGACAAACCTATGGTAAGTTCATATATACAAGATCAGTAGAGGACTATATCTACTCTCTACACAGGGAATAGACCCAAAATGACATCAAAGGCAAAAAACTAAGTGTTTGGGTGAAGACTTTCTTGAAAAACATAACATTATGTCACAAAAATAGGTTCAGTTCATGGGCTAGTGACAGTGTGACAAACCTAAGGTTGAAATGATACAGTACTTCCAAATGCTTGGGAAGGAATCCAAGTGGGATGTGCATGCAGTTTTCTATGTAGAGCTACTTCAATAGATGTGAGAGTTTGAGTAAGTGCTTTGTGAGTATGATATTCATGTAATTGATGAGTTTTGTAGGTTTCCGATGCGGAAATAGTTATCATCCTAAACTTTAACATCTTCAGGGATGTCTGTAGTCTTTGATTTGCAATTTTCAGCAAAATTAAAATTGTCAAAGGTTACTAACAATAGCTAGAATCACAAGTTTACAAACAGAGAATAATAGTCTTGCCTCTACTGGCAGAGTTGACTGAATGAATCATCTTTTGCTCTCTTGAGTCTAAAGATACCAATGGCCAGCCTAAGGATAAAGAGGATAACAATAGAGATGACCTATAGTCTAAGAATAATCTAACTTCTACTAACTATAATATACCCAGGATTTCATTAGCTTAGAATCTTCTGATGATCTAGCTCCTTATCCAATAGTATTGAACCAGGAACAGAGATGATGTGCATAGGCACCGAAAAAGTATTGTATAAAACTGCATTTCTCACCTATTCAGCTTCTGTCTTATTATACTCTTCTTTTATCTATTTTCACTACCAATTCTGACACTCATTCTCTAGGCCTCTCCTACTCCCTAACTGATAGTATCATTATCTCTATCAGCATTGATATTCAAGAATGTTTCTTACTTTGTCTTCTTAGATAGATGATCTATAGATAAACACCTATAAAAACAAATATCTCCAGTCAGAAATTCAGACAAATACCAATGACTGATAATATGGTTGTTTGTGGGTGGCTGGTCAGCAGTACCTAAGCTATGGTCAAGACTGTAAGATCAGTGGTGAGCAGTCAATCCAATAGTGTGCAGACTACAGAGATAACATAAAAAAAACCTTGTCTTGTAACAATAACACCACCAGCAAGCTGTGTAAAGTAGTAAAGGTTGTTTTCAAAATACAAGCAGGTAGAATCAAAGGTCAATGCTTCAAAGAACTTTATATACTATTGAAGCTACTGTTAAGAAATTCACAATGATTATTAAATAGAATCAGGAATGGACAACCTTGGTGTTTCATACCAAGTCTCCTTTCAATAGCTAAAGCCTATTGGCAGAAAAAACCTTGGCTTAGTATCACTACTTAAATGTGTGAGGTCAAGTATACATTTATCAACTCCCAAAGTCTCCTCACTAAGCTGTACTAAGCCTTAGATAGACTAAAGAAAGAACACAAGATTTCAAAATATGTCTGCTCCTAAAACACAGAAACTTAGTGAAACAAGAGAACAATGCAGAAAATTGAAAAATGAAGCAGAACCAGGTTTGCTGGGCATGGAGCATGGCATACTCATACTATTACTGAAATCTCATAGGTGGGTATCCTACTAATCTTACGGCTCTTCACTGTTGCTAGTCTTACTCACACCTTACTGATAAAAACTGAGGGATAAAACTACTTCTCTTGCGAGAAAAACCATCTGCTGGCGGGCATGACATTTGGCAAACACTGGGGATCAACTCCTGAAAATGTTCCATCGTAGGCTGTGCCTGCTTATGTTGGTCACGTCCCACCCGGATCTTGCCTTTTTTTGGCATTGGGATTCCCTTGCGATTTTCCTCCCCTCGCTGACTCCGCCATTTTCGTAGCTCACTCCAATCGTTGTTCAAGCCGTTGCCTCTGCCTCCACCGCTGGCGGTGACAGTCCCTAAGGGGGGTCCCAAGCAGTCAGCAGCAAGGTTGCTATTGCAATCCTTGTCATCGCCCTTGTCCTTGTTGGGCTCTTTACGACATACCACTGGTGGCGACCTGCCATCCCGATCCGCAGCTTCTACACCTGGATGCCGTGCTTTGTCATTGTCACCGAAGAACAAGAACGAAGACACGGTGAAGAGCATGGACGTGGAGGTAACAACTGCGCTGGTATCACCTCCATCCCTCCCTCAGGCCCAGTGAGAACCAGACCTCACCGTATCAACGGAAAACGACGGAAATATTGGCAAGTTGTGAGCACAAGATTTCCATAGATGACCGTCGAGAATGGGACTCATAGTCGATTTTCTAGCGACGCTATTCGACCGAGATATCACCATTTCGCGTTGATTCACGTATACAAGATTAGCGTAGATCCTTAATTGTATTCACACTGCGCAATAAAACAACGGAAATTGCACGAAAACGATGCTGATATGCATTGCAAGCACAAATGAATAATAGCTATAAAAATAATACCCGCTCCTCGCCTGCTGCTCCCGCTCGCCACTGCCCACCAGGTCCTCGCCAGCAGCCCCACTCGTACTAGGCGCCGATTAACATAGTGCACCGGAGGAGAATCTACCGATGATGTCGACAGTATTGCTGTTCCATATGTCGTTGCTAACCTGCATGAAAAATGTTGAAATCAGCTGCATCAGGGGGAACACTCTGCAAGTCAAGTGCATACCAGCTTCAGCGCATCAGCCTCGTATGCCTAAATCATATATCAGCGCCGTGAAACATGTATCACCAGAGTACGTACCAACTGCTTGTCCTTTGTCAAGCCGGACCAATAAATCCTGAAGTCCGCCGACGAGCCATTTGCAGCGACTTGCTTCAACCACCGGTGTGCACAGAGTGACCTAAATTCAAGTCAACTCTCGCTGCAGCCTTTTGACATGTTACGCACCTTCCGTTCTTCAATGTACCAGGTCGAAATTTTTTACCACTTGCAGACTCGACAGTGGCTGATGCGGAGGCTGCAGGGATGTTGCTAGGTGGCAGCGTGGATGCGGATGACGAAGCGGACACGGCAGATGGAGCTACAGGATTTGGGACAGTAGATTCGCTGTTTTCGCTCAGCAAGCTTCACACTGCATGTACCCAAGTCAGCGCCAGCTCGAACGATGTTTTTGAAAACTTACAGAGGGTTCTTGATTATTGGGAACGAAGTCTCGCAATAGTAATGTCAGTACATAGTAATTCAAGCATCATAAATGACTTACCGCTATCGGTGGATTCCTCGACAGGAATAAGTTTGACAGCGTCTTTAAGCCGAATGACGAGTTTCTATAGCACAATTGTTAGTGCGTACACAAGTAGATATCAGTTTGCTTACCACAGGGCCTGGTTTTTGAGGCGTGAATTTTACTTCGTACGTTGGCCATCCTGCAAGGATATTGTCGATGTCCATGACAATAACATTGTCAGTAGAAGTCTACATTGTCGGTGCAGTCAACAACATCAGCCTGAGATGAAGCCATGGTAGCTGAAAGCAAGGACGCGTATGCTTACTAAGTCAGATGCTACGAGCGATGCCCGTCACCTTGTGCGTGTGTGTGTACGACCTTGTGCAAGCTTGATTGATTGATTAATATTTCTGCGAATGTGCAAGACATTGACAAATTAGTGTGTTTGCTTTGTGTTTGTTCAACACAACACATGTCAACTTACTCAACATATGGTAAATTCACGATTTGCGTAGCTTCGACGATATTTGTAAATATATCTGTCGTTTCGCGTCGATACGGTGAGGTCCGGTTCTCACTGGGCCTCAGGTCCAGCAGCCACTGGCATCCTTCACACTGAGTGCAATCACAGTTGGGAGTGCTATAGTGAGTGCACTGTCAGCTGTTGGCCACTGGAGACGGTGAGTTAGCAGCGGTCCATTGGCATTTTGCTTACCAGTGAATAGTGGATGGGAACACTGCAGATGTCGGATATGGACAGCATCAGGGCCAATGCTTCCGTCCCTCCAACAGACCTGTGACTCCTTCCAGTGCCCTGAAGCCAGTGAGATCGAGCGCTACAGCAAGTGCAATGCCAGCTTTCTGGAGATGGTGAGTTTGCAGCACTTGATCAGATGACGGCACTTGCTTACCTGGGAACCCTGCAGACAGATGTTGCCGGTAGTCCAAGTGAGTATGCTTGTAGCTTAGTGCTGACCCCACCTACTCCTGCTAGAGAGATGGAATGATGGAGGAGGCCGTGCTGCTGATACAGTGGTGAATTTAGTAGATACATCAGGAAACAGGGTTTTTGCTCTTTTTATCTTTAGAAGCACACAGTATCACTATGTGCTTATATATTCATATAGAGACATATAATGACAACAAAATGCCAAATTAACTACTGATCCCATCTCTAGTTCAATTGTGACCCTAACCCTAACCTAATCCCATATGAGGGTGACTAATTCTAACTGAATCAGGAAAAGGATGTCTGCACTTTTTGTCTTTAGATGGATATAGTGCACCTGGACCTCACGGTAATTTAATGCCAATAAGCTTGCCATACTGGGGGGGTTATGGCATGCTACTTAGCATGTGAATTCCTTGTTCCCACTCACTCCAAATACCACCTTCAATAATGCCTGATTTCCTATATATGCAAATGTACTTAAAATAGGTGATAACGTCCACGGCTGTTCCCGCTTCCTCCCCGCCGCCGCTTACAACGCTTACATCACTCTCACTATTTACGGTGAAACGGGGTGAACTGCAACTGACAAACAAACAGAACTGTGATGGATGATGATGATGATCTACATGCTTGTGCTGTGCTACCTAAGGCCTCCGGCAGACTCCGAAACCTCTAAGACCCCTGCCACCGCCGTCCCTGCAGACCCAGACCTCGCACTGACTCTGTCCCCACTAACACAAATACCCCCCCCAACAAATACGACACTCCGGTGTCGTGTCTCAGAAGGACACGTCTAGATCCGCCGGAGAAAGATGCGCTGAAGCTGGCTCGACCTGCCTGTCTGCTACTCTAGTGACCATCCACATTTGTTCTTCGTCGCTATCCGGTTGCTCTCCCCCACTGTCTTCGTCGCTCGTTACATCTCTATCGTCTCCTCCTTCAGCTTGGCTTGGTGTGGCTTCGAACTCTCGTTGTAGTTCTGCCAATGCGGTACCCGAACGGGGAATGAAGCGCCGTAGTCTATGGGCATGGAACCATCCCGACACTGGGAACCCTTCGAGGGTTGTTAACGAATATGAGTTCATTCGTTTGGACTCTACCTGTCGAGGCACTGACCAACGGGGTACGATTTTGCGCGATGTTTTGAAGGTACTGTCCAGTTCATTAGTGTACACCTGTACTAACTGACTGGGGGCGAAGAGTACTTCACCTTCTTTGGACCACAACACCCTTTGATTGAATGCCACTTTTCGTTTCATTGCGTGCACGACTGCATGCTCTTGCGCGTCCAAACGTTGTTGGTCAATGTAAGCGGAGTGTACTGCGATGTCGTTTGCGAGTGGGGCCTTATCTAGTGAGTGCTCTGGCAGATGAGGTGTGTCTATGACAAGTCCTAAGAGCAATTCTTTGGGTGAGAACTGGAAGGATGGGAGAATGTGTTCGTTTAGTTGTTTGATTGCGAGTTCGAAGTAGTCCGGCCAATCTTTGGGGAAGTCTTCTGGAGCGACATTCTGATAATGGTCCTCTCCTAGATCTGGCGCGCAAGCGCGCTTGAGGTGGCCGAGCAACTTGCTGTTGGTCCCTTCTACCAGGCTGTTAACCCATGGCGCATATGCTGCCGTGACGTGGTGATGGGTGTCATGGTTCTGACACCACGCTGCAACTTTGTGGTTGTCGAAATGCCTGCCACCGTCTGTCATGAACGATTCTGGGGGCCGGAACTCGTTACTGATCTTGGTAAGGCAATCAATGGTAGACTTAGCGGTTCCTTTCCTTTTGAACTTGAATCCCCAGACATACTGCGAGAATGTGTCGATGAGAAGTGCTATTTCGGAAAACCCATTTTTTCCCGTGGGCATGCTCAAGTAGTCTGCGACTACGAGCTCAAAAGGGTGGCGCCTTACTATAGGTTCTAGTAGGGAATTCAGGTGTGTTGGCCCGAAGTTCTTGCACTTGGCGCAGTCCCTAATTGCTGTCATGATCGAGTGGTCCAGGTGGGGGCTGTAAATAGTGTCCATCAGCTTGAGCTTGATAAGGTCCCTACCCCAATGGCCGTTCAGCTCATGCTCCTTGTGTGCTAACTCTATGGCCTCATTTTGCGAAACACACTCGAGCCTGCTATGCACCCTAGTTGACTTCTTGTTCCCGATGTGCCACAGTTTGCCTCCTTCGACGAAGTATGACGCTGCTCGACATCTTGCGCGTCTTTTGTCCTGTATGGTTCTGTCGCTGTCTAGATTGGCTAATGCGTCTAGGACCTCCAGGAAAAGGGTTTCGTTCTGGAATTGCGTCCGTAGCTTGGCGATGATGGATGGATCTAGCTGTGAAGGTTCATTGTCAGTATTTATCCCAAACAGATTGTTAATGATACCCCTTGCTTCCTCCCAGTCCTCGTTTACGGTCCAAGAGCCTCCATCACCTTCCTCTATTGGTAGTGTGCTGAATTGCCTGCTGAGTCCATCCACTGCTGTGTTAGTAGTGCCTGCTCGGTGACGGACGTCTACGATATTATAGGCAATGATACCATCTCACCACCTGGCGTGTGCTATGTTCAGCTTGGAGCTTAAGAGTGCGTCCCGCAGGGCTTGGCAATCAGTTTCTAGTTTGACAGGTGAGCCCCAGATTATGTTGGCAAATTGATCTAAGGCGAATTTCAGCGCAGCAAATTCTAACAGGAACAGTTTGTACTTAGCTTCGCGTGGTGAAGTCCGTTTGGACGCATAGGCTATCGGATGAGCTGCTACTAGTGTTCTACCTGTAGGCAACGTCGTGGCGACTCTTTGCATTAGTATTGCACCGAACCCATCCTTGCACCCATCTGAGGTAACAATAAATGGAGTACCATCAAAGCGTGGTCCCTTCAAGACCGGTTCTGCGAATAATAAGGCCTTCAGGCGCATGAAGGTCTCTGTGTGTGTCTGTGTCCAGTAACTGACGAGCTGTGTCTTACGCATGTGTTCTCGATACTTCTGTTTTCCGACTTTCTGTCCACCAGGTGGGACACCTAGTCATCATACTAAGTCCAGTGAGTGGTGCTGCAATGCGTGCATAGTTCTTGATGATAGGCCTGAAGTATCCTGTAAGACCTAAAAACTGCATTAAGTTATGAAGTGTGCGTGGCTGTTGCCAATCAGTGACTGCAGTTAGTTTAGCTAGATCCGGCTTGACGCCTTCCTTGCCTACACGTGCACCTGCGAAGACGACTTCGGACATAAACAGTTGCGTTTTCTGTGGGGATAGTGATAGTCGCTTTTCTCGGACACGGTCGAAAAACTTACATAGCCTCATCAATTTCTCGTCGAAGTCATCGCCTGCCATTCCATTGTTGTCTACGAAGAGTTTGTACAGTAGACCAATCTGGTCTTTTAGGGCCATAGCTGCCATGTCACTGAACATTGTTGGGGCTCCTGTAAGGCCAAATGGCATGCGACAGTAACAGTTGTATCCCCGTCCTTCTGTGTAGAACACCACGTAGGGCTGGGTGTCTTCATCGACCGGAATCGCGTAGAACTCTGCTGCAAAGTCGATAATGCTGATCCAACGGTGACCCGAGAGGCGCTGTTGCTTTGCCTTGATGTCTCCTTGGGGCACAGGTGGTATCTGACTGCTGCGATTAATTTCAGCGAAATTCTGACAGATCCTCCATTTAGGTGTAGGTGCTGGTCCAGGTGTTGTCGGTTCTGCTGGAGGTCTTGGAGGTAGGTCGTCGCCAACCAGGAGTCCTTGCTGGCTGCATTGGTCGTTGACCCTATGCCACAGCTCCTCGATCTGGATGCCTTCCGACGAATGGGCTTTCTGGGCTAGTACCATTGGGGCTGCTGCTCTAACGTCCTCTGGGGCTATACATCGTATAATCCCCGCCTCTTCGAGCTCGTTGAGCCTGTTATACAGGTACTCTCATTGTGGGGGCGTTAGAGGTCTCTGATTGACTTTGGTCGAGAAGGTAGCGCCCGGGGGAAAAGATAGCTTGAACGTCTTGAAGCTGACGGGGTATACTTCTTTTACTGTGATAGTGAATGTGTCAGCGTACTTAGCGATAGTGTCACGTACCTTTTGTCGTTGTTGCTCCAAAAGGTCATTGCCGATCTTGACTAGTCGTAGGATTTCTGCGACTCGAGCTGGCTTCAATGGGTCTTTTTGGCAGGAATAGATGTTGCTGTTTGCTGGGGTGCTGGCTGAGAGTTCTGGGATTTCGCCAGTAAGTGTCCATGTCTCTGAGTGTTGTGCCTGAACTCGTGTAGAGTACTGGTGTGCAGGGGTTGTTTCTAGAGGGGTCGTTAGTGTGCGTTAGTGTGGGACAACAATCAGAGGAAATGACATGGGCGCCTGCTTGCGCTAGTGGTGTACATAGCTGAAATATGTCAGTATATTTACTCATACTTATTGTTCCGTTCCGTCGTCTTCATTGGTAGTTGCGCCATTCGGTGGGATCAGTCATGACAAGGTATGCAGGTTTGGGGGCATTTGTGTCAGGCTGCAACATTGTTTGTTCCTGGGTTGCTTCCTTATCTGGTCTGTCGTCCTTCTCGGTGCGTGTTCTTGCCGGGCCCGAGTTGGTACCAAACAGGTTCAGGAGAGTCGACAGTTGCAGATAGAGGTTGGATGGGGCTGGTATCGTGATGACGTCCGTGGCATAGTCGTGAACCACCTTCAAATGTTCTAGCAAAGGTTTACCAATTAGTACCTTCCATGCATTACCACTAGGAAATACTTCGAATATAGCATGTGCCTTCGTGTTTCCCCATTTGATGTCTCCTTCCCATACTCCTTGGGAACTTTCGATGGATCCATTAGCCATCCGTAGTGTCTGCTGAGAAGATTGAAGTGCCGAAAGTCGTCCCGAGGCTTTAAGGAAGGCCTTAGTGTCTATGGCATTAATCATTGCGCCGTCGTCCACGTGAGCGTGGAAACACAATGCCTGTCCTTCTTCTCCAAACAGGGTTATTTGGGTGATGAAAGGTCGTCCTGTCATACGGGACACTTGTGGTCCTTCCACGGCATAGAGGTTAAGTGGTTCATTCATCGTACTAATACTAGCTACGTCCGAATCATCACTAGGACCTGCTGAAGCTGGTACGGTATTGGCCGAGACAGAACATGAAGTATCTGCAGGTGTGGTAAGACTAGAGTCTTCAACTACTGGGAGCACATATGAGGAATCTGAGAAGCGTAAGTCTAAAATGGACAATGTAGATGAGTCTGGCGGGGTCAATGTTTCTATGGTTGGCAACTCTACGTCTACCATTCCAGGAAGATCGTCGCTGAAGATATCGGAAGATGTGGTGGCATCTTCTACCTCGGACGCTGATGAGGACAGGATTGCTGATACCAAGCCTGAGTCGAGGAGCGCAGAGGAAGTAGGAGAAAGGGCAGACAGGATTTCTGAGGCGAATTCTGGTGACATCGCCGGGGTTGGGAGCGTTGGGGTGTCTGATATAGCGGGATCCACACTATTGTCAGTGATATGGACTGTAGGGTTCTCCCCATCAACTACAGTCCATCCCCATTTCCCTGATACTCCTGCACCTGTGGGTGGTCGAACTCATGGTAATACTGACCCGCGACTGGGTATTGGGGCACGTATGCATTGGTGGTTGCGATGAACTGGACTGGGGTGGAGGGCTGCGTGGGTGCGCTGGGTGTCATGGGCATAGCCGCGTTACACAAGGTTCTTCCCACAAGGCTGGAGACAAGTTCTCGCCATTTGGCTTCCTGAAAGGTGAGAGGCGGGTGTGGGCAGCCTGCTGCTTGGTGCGTGGGCATTGTGACCAATCCGCACGCAAAACATTCTCGAGACCCCAAAGGTGCTGTACCTGGTTTCAATGGGTAGGGGCTTCCTATGTGAGGCACGGCGTTCGCACCGTTCTTTTCATGCCATTCCTTCACTTGCTGTGCATGCGCTGATCTCCCAACATCAGTATCCGGTTGCTGGGGTATTCCGGCGTACTGGGCTGCTATCCTAATGCGCTCTGTGATACTAGTGTGCATTGGTGATGGCGTCTGTGGTGGTTGGTATCGGTAGAATAGATTGGTTCGTGGTACTACTCCCGTGGCTGAGAACGGGTTGCCTGGAGTGAGCTGTTGCATGGGTGGTTGCATCTGCATTGGCATGTTGCCTTGGGGTACGGTTGCTATGGTCTGGGGTTGGAAGATCTGTTGGGGTACTGGCTGTTGGTACATTTGTTGCGTAGGTTGTGCTAACGTTCTCAGTCAGTAGACAGGAGCTGGTGTCGAGGATACGGACATGTTTGTGAACTGTCGAGAAAACATTGGGGTGGGTCCTGCTAGCTTGGCCTTTAGTTGCTCTATCTCACTTCTCATCTCCTTCTCTTCCTTGGCTTTCGCTCGTGCTCTACTCAGCGAGTTGATGGACACATTGTTCACACCTGTAACAAATGCTCCCCAATCTGGGTAGAGGTCCAATAACTGGTTGCGGAGGAGATCAGGTACGCCTTCCAAGACGACATCCAGGTATTGGCAGTTGATATCGTTGAAACTCTGTGCGAGGCACTGAACTTGCCGGGCCCAGCAAACATGGCCCCATTCCTGTCCCTTCTCATCGTCTATCATCACTCCAATGTCATCTTCCTTCAGAGTGTTAATGCCTTGAGCTGTTCCTTCTTTTGAGCTGCTGTAAGGAAGACAGGCGGTGCTGTGGGCCAACGTGCCTCGTATGTGGTGATTAGGTCAATCCAGGTGGCTGTTTGCGCTGCTGGCAAGGAACTGACCCAAATGTGGGCTGGTCCTCCTCTGGCGCACTGTAAGATGAACCGGTCAACCTTCTGGGTGTCAGACCAACCAGGTGGTAGGTTTAGCTGAAACTGCTGCATCCAATCTGTAGGTTCTTCGCCGTTAAGGTAATCGCCTTTCAGGAGCGGTAACAGTGCCATCGTGGTCATATTGCTGGCTGCTGGAGTTTGTGTATGTGTCGCTGATGGCATGAGGGATTGAGCGTGCTGCATGACAGTGTTGGTGTTTGGTGCTGCGTGTCATATATAGATATGCCGTAGGTTGAGTGCTAAGTCCTGCTGGGACGGTTGTTGGGGGGAAGTGATTTGAACGAGGTTGGTATCTGAGGCTCTACGGTGTGGACTGGTGCTGCTGACAAGGGTTGGGGGTTCCCAATTATGCAGGCGCGCAATATCATCTAACGTTAGCACCGTAGTGGTAGGAAAATTGACAGCAGTTCGCGGAACTTGCGAATGGGCGGGACAGTGGATATGAACTTGATACGGTGTATTCTAATGGAAGAGAGCACAGACACAGAGAAAAAGAGACCCAGAGTGAAAGAACCTAAGGAAAACAATCATTTGCGACTCCAAGCAGTTTGTCAGGAAGAACCGGACTGCAAGTAAGACATCTAAAACGGGGACACAGATATGATGGCGGGAGGATCTCACTCTAGTCACCAGGTGAAATGGGGTGAACTGCAACTGACAAACGAACAGAACTGCGATGGATGATGATGATGATGATCTACATGCTTGTGCTGTGCTACCTAAGGCCTCCAGCAGACTCCGAAACCTCTAAGACCCCTGCCACTGCCATCCCTGCAGACCCAGGCCTTGCACTGACTCTGTCCCCACTAACACAACGGCTACCTCAACATCAACCGTGCCGCCTTATGTCCGCTTGCTGTTTCCCACAGCGAGCACAGTATATCCCTCACTTCTTCACCAAATTCTTCGTTCTTTTTTTATTCTCGATGTATTCTACAACGCCAGTGTCAGCACATACACAGGAACAGGCAGACACCAATGACAACAGTGTTGGGCTCCCCTTCAAGCTGTTGCATGCCTTGAAGGCATCATTTTGAATGTGAGTACATTCTGTATTGTTCCTAAGTGACAGCCTGACTAACATCTTTCAACCGTGCAGCCTAAAGCTCCCCTCCTTCCTCCACACCCACATACCCAATGCCTCCTGAGCGGCAGGCACATGGGGTATCCCGTTCAGTCAAGATGGTTGTTGGTTCTTCACGGCTGGGCTCAAGAATCAAAGTGAGGATGCTGAGCCAGACTCAGATGACCAGTGAGCGACAGGCGACGGCAAGAACGGTATGCCACTAATCTTGCAGGTATGCATGCTTTTCTTTTTTGCATCATTGTTATCTGACCATCCATAGGCCTTAGCTCAGACTCGCATCAGATTCTTGCAGACATTCAAGACACTAACCATCAAGACATAGAAGAGTATGCAAACACCTTCAATGATGACCATGATGACCAGTGGGAAGCAATACCTGATGATGGATCCATAGATACTGCATTCATTGATGCAGCGCGGGATATTGCAGGCAACCAGTAGGTTATCACCAGACTCACACTTCTCATAGACTGACCATTTAGATTTTGTGTATACAAGGATCAGCGCACATGGCGGCAAAGGCTGCAGCGCGTACAGGCCAACTGGGCTCCATTGCACGAAATTCTTGTTGCTGCCTACCTCACATGGTGGTACCCACATTGTTCGCAAGACAGTGACCCATCCCATGATCACACTGCTCCATCTTTCACCATCAACGTCATTAACATATACACTTTGGCAACAACGGCAGTCATTCCATGAGCCGAGAGTATGCAGACGGCTGAGGCACTTGTCCTCGCCAGTTACCTTGGCACCACACCACAGGCACCATCCATCGCAATCTCAATAACAACCCTTGAACTCTATCACCGGCTTCGTTTACGCAAGCCATCACTCAGTGTTGAAGCATTCAGCAAAGTTATATGTGATTTGTACGAGGTGAGACATCACATTTTTTCTAATCTACGTCTCCCTGATACCTTTTACTAGTGGCCCTACAGGCGATGTTATCGCACAGCGCTTGCTGACGCCTTTGATGTATATCTCATTATCCGACGTAATGTTGATGAACAAGTCAGAGAAGCGCTTGGTTGTAATCTACCCAACTGGAGAGTAACCAACGGATGCCCGCCATGTGGCTACGAGGTATGTAATACTATCTTTTAGTCATGTTGGTTACCTCATATTCATGCAGCTTGATGGCGAGCCTGAACTCCTGTACCAGAGGATGCTTGTCTTTGATGGCAACAATTCTCTCTCACGCATGGCAACCCTTGGCAGCCATCAAGTTGCAAACCAGCAAATCTTTACTAGCAACTATTTTTTAAATATGAAATATGTTGATAACTTTGCCGAAGAAGTTGCATCACATCAGCCTCACACTGCTCCCATGTCATCAAACCCAGACGCATCCTCGGATCCCCCACGGGAACTGAATCATGACCCTGTTGTAACTGTGTGTACAGACAGCTGGAAAGCTGCTGCTGCTGACACTAAGAAAAAAAGCTGGGGCATATTTGAGGAGACTTGTATTTTCGCATCTGCCTGCAGGCATGGGATGATCTTGTGGATTGCTGACATGGTTAGAAGTGGAGAACTGTACATATCATGATTGGGCAAATAATCACGCGACTAAGTAATTTCAACACCTAGGTTTAAGTATCCATTGTCCATTGTGAACCAAGCCCTGGAAGTTCTTGGCCCTCGCCTCCTTATTGCATACGACATTGGATGCAAACTCTCGACCACGATCGCAACCAGTTCCTTGAGTTCAAAGTTTGCAGTGTCAAACTCTCGCATGTGTGTGGATGCTTTTCACAGATATACACACAATTATGCCTGTCAGGACCAGAATCACCCCAATGGTGTCGAGGGCGCCGGACTCGAGGATTTTGGCACCATGGAGCGTATTTTCAGTTCATCCAATCAGCTCGCTTCCAGTCATTCACTACGCCTCTGCCTACAAATGTCGGCTTTTCATTGATGCATTCTTTTCCCAATGGGATGAAGATCGGTACCTGAATCTCAAACAAATGTTGTACAAGAACTACGTCCAGGCACTGAAGATCACCACAAATGAAACACTCGCACTGGACCATGCCAAACAGTCGCTTGGTATTAATGATAATGATGTCCGCAACTGGAGAGCTGAGCAGACCCAATACCTTGAGATGTGCGGTCAGGAATCGGCATGGGATGTACACACGGTTGCTTATGTAGAGTTGTTACAGAAGTTGCAAGCTGCAAAGTATGTCATTTGGTGTAAGATTATGCAGCATGCTAACCTCGTCAAATTAATAAGGACGACATCAGAGAACACGAACACGACGTTCCTGAATGCTACCCCAACAGATTACCAATTTCTTCCCCCTTCGACATCCACCACTGACAAATCATATTCAATAACTCTGTCATGCACACGCCAGTTTGAAACTTCTAGGCGTCACGCTGCTGAACGCCACGATATGATACTGCAAGATATCATCATAATGGAGGTTCAAATGGGAATCGTGCGCTGGTGGGAACCCATTAATGACCAGTACACTGTGACTGTCAAGTACATCAATCAACACAAATACCATCTTGCGCTTAGCAACCTTCAGTGCCTTGTTATTTTGCGCCTGCTCGAGCTTCACAAACTTAATCTATCACAGACTGATGTATTCTCATTTTTTCAGGCTATAAAATGAGGATGCACATTGCGAAATCACTACAGTCACGATGCAAGGCCATCCAACATGGAGTCAAAGTGTATAACGAGGCAGCGGTTGAAATAGGCCAGCCCACGCTTGATTGGACCAAAGTCTCCCATTATGCCTTCCTGGAGGAGTTCGCTCTGCTGGGAGCCACATCTGAAGATATTCGCTCAAAAAGATGGGCAGAGCCAGCAGTCTGTGAGCTCATGAAACAAGCTCTACGAGTTGAACGCGCGCACAAGGAAATCAAATGTTGTAACATTGAAATTTGTCGTCTACACACAGCCATTGCTGACGAGGAGAATACTTTCTCCCACAGTATTTAACGGACTCACTGACAGCCCCATCTTTGGTGCCATCTCAGAATTCTGCACACGGCGTCGGAGGATCAATGCTCATATTCTTGCTTGTCTTCAAGATATCTACATGCTAAAAGGATTTACAGGTGACACGAATGTTGGCGTTCGAAAAGGCTCAATACCTGCAGATCATAGTTCCTCGTCAACCATTGAGGATTTGTTGGTTGATGAGCGCTGGCAGCTTGATAGCGATAATAGAGATGACAGGGATGATATTGACGCCAATGATGCTGTCGCTGAGGAAATTGGAGGACTTGTGAATTACATAGCTGATCTACCTATGCATGAATGACTACCTACGCATGAATGACATACTTGAGCTCGTTTTGTAATTAGTTTGGGATGAATTGATCTATGATTTTCTGTTTGAGAAACGAAAGACTTAAGTTAGTGTTCACTGAATTATACAGATTTCGGCGATGATGATTTCGCGTGATCATGACATAATGAACCTTTGTGCTTTGTCTATTGTGTGATGCTACTCGTTAACACTGAAATCAACTCTTCATCACTTATCATGGCTCCACAACCTCCCGTCAAACTGTTCTGTTACATCCTTGGAGGAGACTCCCCAGGAATGAAGTCTAAATGGTTAGTAAAATGTCGATCAACTCAGCCCAAGATTCAATTTGCTAAATCCTGATCAATCTTTCAGGCCTTTCATCAGGGCAAGCAGAACATCTCCTGCCTTTCCAATAGCTACCTATTGTCGTATGGAAGACCAGGCTCGAGAGCTCTCACGTGCTCAGACTATTATACAACGCATTGACTTGAATCATCCTGAAGCCACCACTCTTGCGCACATGGTATCGAGAGCACTCCAATCTAGTAGTGGGATCCTTGCGGAGTGGGATAGATTCTACCCTGTCGTTTATGGGCGTAATGTTGGTATTTACTTGCACTGGTGAGTCTTCAACATTCAACTACAATTTTGTGGTCCGATCTTTACGTTTTTCACATCAAGGGATGATGTTGTACCAGAAGTCAATGGATGGGAGATCCGCCGCTTTCAACGTGTTGAAACCTTTTTGGACGCCCTCACTTATATGATCACGAAAGGCGCATATTCAGATGCCTCCGGTTTACCAGCTGTTGCAGGTATGGACGCTGGATTGTCTTCTGGATCTCCAAGTTATCCAATCTCCAAGTCATCCAATGTGCTACTGTCAAGGCCGAAGATCGGGAAATCTAATTCTTTGAATGGTAAGGTTTCTCGTACATAGTGTGATATAGTTGACTTAATGCTTAATCAGTCTCGTCATTGACAACATCATTTCAATCTGAACTGCAGATCAGCTCCCCCTCCCCCTTGTCATCGTCAAGTCATACCAGTTCAAAGACTAAATCTGTTGCCGGTTCCCAGTCCAGATATGTCTACCGCTTCATTCGCTCTCTTTCGGGCGTTGTCGGAAGCATAGTCTCTCCTGATGAGGAGAATGAAGATGATGATGATTACCCCCCTTCTGGCATCCTTGGCATTGCAGCTGAGAAGTACCTGAAGGCTCATGGCTACAGGGCTTCGGCAGTCTGGAACATTATCTTTGTGTTCAGGGAGTCGTTCAGTCCCCAAGACTTCACTGGTTATCTGTGTCCAAAGGGAGTGTCTCAACTTGAGGCTGAATATATGTTCGAGCTTATATCTGGGCGCAAGATTTGGTTTGATCAAGACTCCTAGGTGCTAATGAGTCATATTACTTACCTCATGTGTTAGCTGTTACATACTACGCACTGTTTTTTTTTATTCTTACAGGAACATAGTTCGGTTTGTTTACACTTCATGCTGAACCATGACTCGCAGTCAACACCATGCCCTTCGCTACCTCAAGACAACAAAATCCAGTGTTCGTACACCATGGCGCCACCATACAAAATGCCGTGCAATTGTACAGTCACAGGCTGACAAGGCTGCTTTGAAGGAGAAATGACTCTTAAACAAGACTTCTTATGCCAACACGTTGAGTGCAGCACAGGATGTCCTGATGGAACAGGCCATTAAACTTCGAGCAGAATTTGGAACTCACAGTGTGGAGTATTACTTTGAAGCAATTATGCAGCATTCTCACTTTGAAAGCAAGAAAAAGGCACCGAATCGTTGGAACGCCTTCCTCCGCACTGAAGTAAAAAAACATAATGACAGTATGTCCTCCAAAGGATTGCTGCTCATATATCTGAATGTTTTTGTTTTGTAGCACTTCCCGATGGGCAGCCTTGTGCAAAGGCAACAGCACTCGAACATGAAATTGCCATGGTCTGGAACAGCATGACGGACTCTGAGAAAACGGAGGCAACAACCGATGCTATAGAGGAGCTCAAGGAACATTGTACTAACAAAAGAATTGCTGTTCACAATGTACCTGTCAGCGCATTTCATGATACTTGTGTAACATTGGATAAGATCACATCCGAAGTAAGCGATGACAGAGCTCAAAGTTCTCTCAAACGCATGGAAGACCGGAGTTGCGACCTTCTGCAAGATGTCACAGGTAGAATGGGAGCAGTGGGATGACGAAAACATTCAGCGAGTATCACAGGTGGATGGAGCTAACAACAAATCAAACAACTTGAGTATGTCTGCTTCATCCTGTCACCATGCATGCTTCTCACTATCATCCTTCTGTTCAAGTGTCTGCAACACAACCTACGACTGCATCGGAGCCCTCCACTAGTACATCCAAATTCAGGCTTGTATCTTCGCAGCCTGTTCCTCAACATCATCATAGACCTTTCGACGAATCCACCAACACAGTATCTGGAACAGGAGGAGGCCTGGTTGTTGTTAACAAGAAACCAAGGAAAACTCGCTCCGACAAAGGAAAAAGAGAGTTCGGAGAGAACCGCCAGCTGATACTTGATTCCATTTTTTCGTAGCGACGTAGTCTTCAACACATTCTAGTTACTATATAGTCGAAATACAACCTCTTGCTATCACGGAAGACGAGTTTAAACTTGTAATGGGGATCTTTGAGGAGGTCACCCATGACACCAAGGAGTTTTTGCACCATGCAATTTTATTCACTTGACTAGTACTACAAACTTACAAAGGGCCTCGAGCCTGGTATGACATTTCCTCCGGACTATCAAGAAGTATTCTCCTCCCCATTACTTCCCTCTATGTTTGCAACGTTCACGGTGCCAATGTGGATACCACAACCTGCCTTACTATTGCACTTGGCAAAGGTATCGGCATGATCGCCACATCAAGAGGAAAGGCCACCTGTGGAAGGAGGGGAAGAAAAGTTGCATAGTTGAAGTCTGTTGGCAGGAGGCGTTGGTTATGTAGGTGCGGAGGAAGGAGGGGAACTTTGGGCTGCATGATTGTGTGTTGGCAGGAGGCATCGGGTATATGGGCATGGAGGAAGGAGGGGAGCTTTAGGCTGCACGGTTGAAAGATGTTAGTCAGGCTGTCACTTAGAACAATACAGAATGTACTCACATTCAAAACGATGCCTTCAAGGCGTGCAATGGCTTGAAGGGGAGCCCAATGCTGTCGTCGTTGGCGGAGACACGGACAATCTGTTGAGGGCCGGAACAGCGAGTCAATCAACAGAGTCACATGCTTACCTGGTAGGAGGGTTGCATTGACGGTACATGCCCAACGATGTACTTCTGCCTGTTCCTGTGTATGTGCTGACACTGGCGTTGTAGAATACATTGAGAATAAAAAAAGAACGAAAGAATTTGGTGAAGAAGTGAGGGATATACTGTGCTCGCTGTGGGAAACAGCGAGCGGACATGTGGCGGCGCAGTTGATGTTGAGGTAGCCGTAAATAGTGAGAGTGATGTAAGCATTGTAAGCGGCGGCAGGGAGGAAGCAGGAACAGCCGTGGACGTTATCACCTATTTTAAGTACATTTGCATATATAGGAAATCAGGCATTATTGAAGGTGGTATTGGGGGTGAGTGGGAACAAGGAATTCACATGCTAAGTAGCATGCCATAACCCCCCCGGTATGGCAAGCTTATTGGCATTAAATTATGTGAGGTCCAGGTGATATAGTGCTACTAAGTGACCATGGTAGACTATATAGACTGTGGGAATTTTTTGATGAAAAACCAAAGTTGTAGTCCTTGTCAAGGAGAGTCTATCCATGGTCTAATGACTTCAATAGGTTAATATCCTATTGAGTTATAAGCAAAATACTCGAAAAACATCGACATTTTTTAAAAAAAATTGTTAAGTGACATCATAACAAAAGTCATAGTCTTTGTCAAGGAGAGTCCATCCATAGTCTTAGAACAGCATTAGGATAAAAACTGATTGAGATATAAGCAAAATACTCCAAAAATGTCAGTGCATTTTCAATTTTTTTTTAAAAGTGTTGATGTTTTTCGAGTATTTTGCTTATAACTCAATGGGATCTTAACCTATTGAAGTCATTAGACCATGGATAGACTCTCCTTGACAAGGACTACAACTTTGGTTTTCATCAAAAAATTCCCACAGTCTACCATAAGTCACTCCTTATCCTTATCCTTAAGATAGGCCTCATCCAGTTCCAGCACCTTATGTAAGCTCTAACCCTAACTTGCGGCCAAATCACCGGTGAAAAATTTTCACAACTCTCGAGGACCGCCGTTTCAAAGACTAGAGACCTTAGGTATTGCTCGAAAGGTTGTATACAATCATCTATACATCAATCAATCAATGTATCTATGCCTCGACAGATCCCAAGGTTGTTTTGAGCTCTGCAACGATGTCAGGAGGCAAAGTTCAATGTCCGTGGTATTTCCGGTTCGCCCACGCAGCCTGTGCGCCAGTAAGGCCTTGTGAATATGCTGATATGAAACGGGCAGATCGATTGGCATAACTAAAATAGCAAAATGTCAGTGTTGGACAGCTTGTGAGTTGAATAACTTACCGTTTGATTTGGAGAAGGGGAACATCATCGAGACATGCAATAACATTGCGTTCCATCTGCTCCATATCACAGGTCCGCTGACTCGAACGATATCGGAATTTAACAGCACCCCAGTATTGTTCTATAAAATTCAATTCACAGTGAAATTTCGGATAGAAGTCGCAGATATGACCTCGAGAAGTGATGTACTCTTCGAGCTGGGACTTGTGAGAAACAAAGTCCGGCTGGCTAAACAGAATACGACAGCAACAGCAGTCTGTTTGTCCTGGCACACACTTGAATCCTGGACACTCGGCATTGCGTCCAGCCTCAGGCCAGAGCCCCCGTTCACGAATAATAACCTCCATTCCTTTGAACCATCCTGGCATTGTTGGGTGCTCCAGCGGGAAGTAGAAGTCCTGCGGGAGATCTCCAAATGAGCTGCTGTGCATTTTTGGCCCATCCTTTTTATGCGTCCAGCCTGCCTTTGATCGTTTTGGCATTTTTCGTGCGGATACTGCATTGGGTGCGCGCTTTTGATGACTGGGTGCGTTATCAAACATAAATAAACCTGTAGCAAAACCATTGGTTTTGCGTTCAAATATATCTATTGCCCGTTCAACCTGGACAAGCAAATCATCAGCTGAAAAATAGCCGTCACGATTTTTGCCGGCTTTGAAGATAACACGAGCCTCCCTGTCGGTAAGTGTCACAGGCTTATCAATACTAATTGAACAAGATTTCAAATGAATTACATACTCCTCATCGTCTTTCAACCTTCCCCAGTCAAGTGTCACCATATCCGAAATCATTATGGATGGCCCCTCACCCTTCTGCTCTGGTGTTGCCTTATCACTGGAGTGATTCCAGCGTTTTTTTTCGTCGATCGTTGGCATAGAACATTGACTCATCATGTGTCACAAGAACAAGGCAGAAACAGGACCCTTGAGCAACAGGGAATCCAGATGGAGTTGTGATGACGTTGCCATCATTGTCGTATGTCACCATGCGCTTCTCATATTCTTTCCAGCACTGCAAAAATTCCTCGCGGTACTTCACTACATCCTCCCGCTCATGTCCGTCAATATACATCCCATTCTGTTTCTTTCTGTATCGCCAGTCCAACTTGTGCATCCATCTTTGTGCGGTGGCCAGTGAGATCCCAGTTGTCTTTGAACCAAGTCTTCCTTGGACTTCTGGCCTCGCAATATAGTCGACGATATCTTGTGCACTGTATGTAGCCATGCTTTGCGATCTCCATAAGATGAAGTTGAATGCATTGAGCAAAATCTTCGTCCTCAAGGATGGAGTTTGAATAGCGGCCATAGCGATGCAGAGGGAGTATTTCGTGACGGAGAAAATTATGAATCCAAGTGCGTATATTACGGGCATGGCTCGATCCCTTGCCATGAGATTTTGCAACCAGTAACGAAGCCTCACGCCATGAATAGGACAGCTCGGGATCAAGATACAGGTTGAGGGCACCTGTCATGGCAGAAATACGGGCCCGGAAAACCACATCAAGCCATTTATCTTTTGCTTGGACAGTCAATTTTGCACGCACACATCGCAGTGCGGGAAAGTCCTTGTAACTCAGCATGTTGAGTGCGATGTCTGTGAGTGTTTCTTGATCATCATCAAGGGGACGCCGTCCATTCCGGAGATCTTGTAACATCTCCTCGATTTTGGCAGTGATTGCTTTTGGTAGGAATTCCCCCTCTGACTCGCTAGGTTCACTTGAGTCTGATTCCTCTTCCTCTTGTCGCAGATTTATTGCACCCTTCACAGACCTGTACGTTTGTCACTCTGATTCAATTTTATTTACTTACCATTATAGACACAGACTCGTTTGCAGCTGCTGCATCCACTGGCAGTGGCACAGTCTGATCAACAGTGACTCCGAGGTTTGTCTTCTGTGCAACAAGCCAATTGCTAATAAATTCTTGATGACCCTCATTTGCAATTTTCTTCCGTTTTGCAGAAAATCGTCGGTGGCTGCGTACAGAATTGCTGGTGTAAGTCTTTGGCCGTTTTCTTGCCTTTGCCCTCTCTGCTTCTAAAGCTGCTCCCTGAGCCATTGATAACACATTGATGAAAGTGAGCAAAGCTGCATCATCCTTTATATCAGCTTCTTCATCTTCACTCATGTCCGAGCTCTCGGTTTCGATGTCATTGTGGTCATCAAGATTTAGAGGAGTGTAATCTGCATCCTCGGAGTCAGAAATATCTTCAACAGTCGCCTTCAGAGATTTTTTTTGAGCTGCAGAGAGATTTGCAAGACATGCCCGGACAGCTTTGGACTTGTTCCCCATTTTAATGCCAGTAGCAGGGGTTTTTGAGGTATTTCTGAGGGCCCATTCCTCCTCGCATCCCCCTCGGTAGCATGTCACATGTTTGATTATATAAGCAGCCAAATACTTCGAGGAGGATTCTCTTTTTTTTTTTCTCACTGTTCCAGCACACGGAAATGATATTCCAAGTCATTTTACACTTTTGATATTTTTGACTTATTTCTCCATGACTTCTGATCTGAAACTTAAAATTCTTCCTGGGCCTTGAAGAGGAGCTTTATCAGACACCTTTCTAGGAATCATATTCAGTGCAGAGTGGTTTCGTACGATGCTATTTGATGATATAGAATAGCTCAACCTTGCTTACTTAAGAGGTGTTGGATCCAGATGAGGCCTATCTTATCTTGATCCTAATGGTAATAAGCAAAACTGCGAAATTTGACATTCCTTAGCATTATCCTTATTGAAGATTGTTATAGTGTCACTTGAACCATTGGTATATATTTACAAAGTGGTTGGCATATATCCAAGTGACTTTGGTCAAGTAGTTTTGAACACCGAAAAACTTCAGTTTGAGTCATGTGATTTTGGTCAAGAGTTCAATTCCCCTTGTGTGCAATTATTAAAAATAAAAAAAAATCCAAATTGTGTAAGTCAACTAGAGTTGTTTAGAGACATCTAAGAGTCAGTTCGGTAAGCAAATGTTGACCAACATTTGGCCAATGTGTTCTCGGCCTGGATTTCGCCGAATGTCGGAGTTTGAATCATATGGTCGAATTCGGACTAACCCTAGCACGCTGATATGGGCCATTGCGGTACAATATATTGTCCTTGGATTCGTACTCTATGTGTCCCTACTCCAATGGATCCTCAATCAGAACTCCAGCGTTTCGTGCCCCAACGTCCAGAAATTCAACGCCGGCTCATTCAACACTCAATCCTTCTTGCCAGCATCTTGATCAGTGCCACAGCCAATCTCTTAGAGTCAGTGTATGCCAAAGATCCGGAGCCGTATCACACATCGGCTCTCTCTGGTGAAGCCTGGGTGATGGAGCTGTTGTCTGGCCACCCAGAACGAATTCGGTGTGAACTTGGCATGCATGCGCATGCTTTCGCAGAGCTTATATCTGAGCTTCGTACCCTTGGCTATACCAACTCCAAATTCGTTTCGCTAGAGGAACAACTCGCGATTTTTCTATATACGTCTGTCACAGGCCTGTCTGTCAGACATGTCGGCGAAAGATTTCAACGTTCAAACGAGACCATTTCTCGGTAAGTACACACTAATAGCTATAACTTATACACTGATGTCTTGTAGTTATTTTCGCAAAATGCTCAAGATATTCTCATCCTCCCCATTCTATACTAACTACGTTCACTTGCCGGATGACTCCATCCCCGATAGAATTCGCCGCGACCCAAAATTTTGGCCGTTCTTCAAAGATACCATCGGGGCTATTGATGGTAGCCATATTCACGCATCGCCTCGCACATTCGAACGAGGTCCCTATCGCAACCGGAAGGGTTTCGTTTCGCAAAACTGCCTGTTCGCGTGCGACTTCAAACTTAACTTTACATACGCGCTCACTGGCTGGGAAGGGTCGGCCACAGACGCACGTGTCTACGAGGCTGCAGAGGGCAACGACCTTCAAATTCCTGCAGGGAAATATTTCCTTGCAGATGCAGGTTTCCCTCTGCGGCCCGAACTACTCATTCCATACCGTAACGTGCGCTACCACCTCGCAGAATGGGGCCGTGCAGGTGTAAGGTGAGCATACCGACATTATTCTTTCTGCTATGTGCTGATTGTTTACAGGCCAACTACGAAAGAAGAACTATTCAACCACCGTCATTCGTCTGCTCGCAACGTCATCGAGCGGATTTTCGGTGTCCTTAAACGACGTTTCCGGATTCTCCATCTATCACCGCCATATGCTATGACCATACAAGCGCAGATTCCAGCTGCGTTGTGCAGCATTCACAACTTCATTCGGTTTCACGATCCCGCAGAAGGTACACTACCTGATGCAGACTATTCCGACAGTAATATGCACGCTGCAAACTGGGAGCCGGAAGCAGTAGAAGCTCCAGCTGCGCACAGCGATCTGCACGTGAAGCGTGATTGCATCGCGGAAGCGATGTGGGTGGACTACCAGCGCATTTTGCAAGAAAGACGTGATCTTGGAGACGACAACAACTTATCGGACGAAGACTCGGAGGATGATGAGTATGGACTGGATTAATTCTTACTTGTAGTAGCATGTAGTTGTACCTTCCAATGTTATGTACATATGTTGTAAGTCAGTATCTAACACGACGTCCTGATGAGCGATTCTCGTCAGCAGCACCAACTGCAGAGCAAGACATCCTGACGAGCGATTCTCGTCAACAGCAGCAACCACAGCCATCAACTCCTGATCCATTCCAACGAGCGATTCTCGTCAGCAGCAGCAACCACAGCCATCAACTCCTGATCCATTCCAATGAGTGATTCTCATCAGCAGCAGCAACCACAGCCATCAACTCCTGATCTGTTCCAACCGGCATAGAATTGATCAATGGTGTGTGAAATACATGTGGAATGAGCAGTACATGAAGTAGATACAACAAGTTAGTACGAGGTATGTAACAAGCGGCGGTACAAATAGTATGATAGTGCTACTGCGGTGGAGACGTGAGGAGGCTTAAAATAAATGCACGGCGTGTCTCGGAGTCATCCTCCAGCCCGACATAGATAGCAAGCTTGTTATCCCCTCCTGCAAGCGAAAAAATACGCAGGAGGCTGGCTCTCTGACCAACTGACAGATCCCCATCTTTACTGCGCATAATCTCCAGGCCACGAGAGATGATGTTTGGTACAGTGGGGACTAGTGGTTCAGGCGGAACGACCATGGTCTTCTCGATAGCATCCGTGAGGCGATTGATACTACCCTGCATGTTCATGACGGCAGCCGCTGGAGTGATCTTCGCAGCGATTTTTGCAGCACTGCTCATCCCCGTCTGTGTGCTGCCATGGGCCGACACTCGGGCCTTCTTGAGAGCCGGCAGTGACTGAGATGACACCAACGTCGATGAAAGTGGGAGAGGATGGCTGGACGTGGGAGCGGCACCAGTATTTTGAGATGAAGTCTCCATGGAGTCGAGCAAAGTGTCGGTGCGCATGCGTTTACTGGACTGGGAGCTGGCCACCTGAGTAGCAGCGGAGGTGGCATGAAGCAGGTGCTAGGTGGCAACATCAAGTGAGGGCTCATGTCCGGCACGTCGCTAGGGCCAGCGGCTCCAGCAGTGTCTATATCCATGTCAAGAAAGTCGAAGCCTCCATCAATAACGTCAAGCACGTCATCTGTAGTATTGACGGATGGAGGGGGTGCAGTAGCAGGGTGCAAAGCGTGCCTTCCACGAGCACCGCTATTGTCCCCTAAGATCGCCTGCATGTCGTCGTATGGAGCCCACCCTTTGTTGCGAAAGGGGCGCATTGCAGCTCGTGACTTTTCGGCCGTCAGTCAAATGCGATAGAGTTTAGTATAATGACGTACCTTAGGATCAATATATGTATCCCAAACACTGGCAGCAGCGGTGCCCTCGACTCCAGCCCCCCGCATATTGTCCCAATGAAAACCAGATACGTTGCGATAGATCTCGATTTGGTTGTAGATTTTTTTGAGCTAAAACGATCTCGTAAATTTACGATCGTTCAAAGTAAAATCACGTACCGAGGTCCACTTTGTCTTAACCATCTTGCCCGTCTTTGGCGGGCCTATTGTTTGGATCGCAGCTTCGGCATTGATAGCAGTTGCTGCACTGTTGAAGGTAGGCATTGTGAAGCTTCCACCATCGCCACCCGCTGCCCGATTCTGAACCAGGTGACGAAGTAGAACGACCACCTCTGTGTCTTGCCAATGTGCCTTTGTATTGTCAGTCTGTGATGTGACCTCTGGTTGAGCCATGAGGACTGTTGTAAAGCTGGCACAGAGGGCGGTAAGGGCAATAACAGAAGTACAGAGTCTTTGCCGACGATGGCAGTCAATAAGATAAGAATTCATGGTAGATGTACAGGTATGAGGTGTAAGGTTTGAGCTCCGACGTTTGGGACGCTTGAAGCCGAGAACAAAGCCGAGAACACATTGGCCAAATGTTGGTCAACATTTGCTTACCGAACTGACTCTAAAGTGATGCCTCTGAATATTTTATGACATCAATTTAGATTGTCTATATTTGCATTTATTGTCAGGGGCTGCTATAGGTGAACATATATCATTATATGTCCTCTCTATAGAGGGGGGGTTTGCTTTAGACACTATGGGCGCTATAAACATTATATATGCATATATAGTGCTATATGTGGTAGTATGGCAAATATCATTTTTCCTGATGTATAGATACAAGTACTATACAAAAATAACATTGGCTCCATATGTCTATCCAACAGTTTGTAAAGATCATCACCATCCGCTTAGTCTGAATCAGTAAGGTCAAGTATCTCCAAGGCATAAGCATCAAAAGCATGTCTCCTCCTCTTCGGGTTATGTGATGCTCGCTGGTAGCTGGCAGTGTCTCCATCAGAATCGGTTAGCTCAATTACCTCCATGCTCCGATAATCACAGGATGCTGTTGCAGTGGATGCTGTACTACTGGAAATGCCTGGTCGCCGCCTCTTGCTGACTTTGGTTGTGAATGCGTGTACAAGTGCTGGAAAATGATCTTCCACCAATGGTGCAGGCACCCAAACCCGGCTCGTCGATTCCAATAAGTCAGGCTGTGAGTTAGTGATGCTGTCAACAATGGCAGCAGACTCAGCAGGTGTCCAGTCCACCATGTGCTGGACTTGCATCACACCTTTCTTTGCAGCGGTGATAAGCGAGCATGACTTGACCTTGATCCTGTACTGTTTTAAGGTATGAGAGGACAGTGCTTTTTGTTCAGAGTGGATTCGGATGATGGACTCTGGCTGAGTCTGGTATGATATCAGAATGTAGCAGCGTTGATGGTAACAATGTGCTAGTCTCACCTCTAGAAGCACATGGATACAGATGCCGGGCCAAATGTAGTCCTGCAACTTCCTCATAGTTCCCATGCTCTCTGCATCTCTTACTGGACCTGGGGGTGTGTATCATGACCAGCAAAAGTGGAACTCACACAGGTATGTGAGATTCTCTAAGTCCAAGACCTTTGAGTTGACAGATGAGCATGAATTGTGATTGACTGGCTGCACAGAAGTCTGGGGCTTGACATATGCCAGTACAACTGACAACTCAGGGAAATTGTTGGGAAAGTTGTTCAAAAACCGGGGGTGACGCCGGCCAATATGGCCAAGTGGATTCTTGACAAGGATTTTGCGCAAACGACAGACCCAACCACAGATATAATCCTTTAGCCCATCATGGCTTGATGTGAGTGAATGAGCCTGAGCCTCTTGGAGCAGATCATCGCCAACACCATATTGCGCTAATCCACGTGCAGTTTTCCACCCACAGCCTGGAAGACCATCCTAGGAGCAATGTAACTTGAAATCAACTGAGCAGGTTTAAAACTTACATGGTAGTCACCACCACACAACAGAGCCATAAGCAGAAGGCCGCCATCAGAGAGCATGACCTGTCAATGTCTCTGAATATTGTCAGCCAAGTAGATAATGACATTGTCAGGGCAATCTGGGTCACTGTAGCACTGCATAAGACTTGTGAGAGACATGAACAGTGTAAGAATTACTTCTGGAAGACACACGAAGCCCCAAATACCAATGCATCACTGTCCTCAGTGATGACTGCATCAATAACACCATTGCGATTAAGTGCAGCGAGCTCAGCCTCTGCCTCGCCAGCAACCTTGAGTAGTAGTAACAGTAGATCAATATTCAAAAGTGACTTTGACAATAAACTTGAAAACTCACATCATGGATGGCAAATCCTAGTGTCAGTGCAAAGTGCTTGAATGGTTCTGTCAACCATGGTGGAGTTTTCATGACATGTGTGCCTCGCTTAATAGCAGGCTTTGCTGGTCCGTCGAAGATGATAATGACCTCACTTGGAATGCAGTACAGGCGAGCTAACTTTCGAAACAGGGACTTGAACTCGGTGTTCGCTCAGGCTTGAGCATGACCTCGGTAAGGGATGTGTTGACTTTCAGCCACCCAAAGATTTTCAATGACATATACTGAGTTCAGACTTTGATGGAAGATACAAAGGGTCACTCACTTTGCATCGACACCCAGCCGAAGCTTATCAGTTCCACGCCTGTCATTAGTTGAAACATTGTGTTTCTGAGCAGTGGCATATTCAAGCAGTGAGTGCTTCTCTCCAGCTGGAGCTACAGCCTGCATGAAAATGGCTCTCAGCATACAGTAAACTGGTGGCAATGGTGAGTGAATATATCGTCCAGAGATTGTTGATGCCCATGACAGGGCAAGCTTAAGGATTCGTACAGAGGCCCCTATTCGGGCACTAGGAAAATGCTGCACCCACGGCTGCACGCCCCGCACGTGCCAGTTCCAAGCCTTCCAACTGCAAAATATCACATTCTGAGAAATTGCTGCAATAACCAATTAAACCACATATTTAAGTAAGAACTGCTTCCGGACATGCTATGGTAACAATCACTATCCCATCGCGCATGCTCTCTATGTGCGATAGGCTGATCAAAACGTCGTACTGGGATGAAAAATGATGGCATATTCACGTGACCTCTGCCTATCGCCAACCACTCCTGGTCCCTGACTCTATGTGCTAACTTCTGTGTCGACATGTACTGGCAAGTTGCCAGACTCCAGAAATACTGTTACTACAGAAGCGACTGCGAAAGGTAAGCGACGCGAAAGGCAAGCGAACCTGCCATTCCTGTATCCTGCCCTCAAAGCACACAAAGATACCCAGCTGTGCATGGTCAACGTTGGTATCATCAGGGATATCTCACGTGCACTTGGTGATCAGAGCACACAGTACGCAGGCGCTTTCATGAACATTTTGCTCGAGAACCTGCAGAGCAATGTTCTTAACTGCAATGTCAAGATACACTGAATGTGCAGGACACGGATTGCGATGGTGAGCATTTTTTTTATATAGCTTGAGCTCCCCTTGCATTGTCCGCCTCTCCCACCCACGACACTTGGTATGGCCCGTCCCTGCCCCAGGCTGAGTGAGCATGGCTTCACTGCCCCTTCCTCCACACCCATGCCCTTAGCGCACAGGGGCCATGAGCTGCTTTCATTTATTGACACGCCTCTAGTTGCACACCATCCTCTGACACCTTTCTCCCTCTCAGGGCAGACACAAACCCTTTTCAATCTCAATGAGACACTTGGGACCAGCTGCGGTAAGTCCAATCTTCATTCTCTCTGTTTGCGTCTTTTTCCTGTGTCAGGCTAATACATTCATACAGGTGGATGTGCCACGTCACCCGCATCTATACTACTGTCGTCCAACCTGTCCGCACCTCATGAGACCTGCGCGCCATCAATGTTTCCGCACCTTGCACCCTTCGCATCTGATTCACCTTACACAACGACATCAACACCATGCAATGCTCAATTTCACACATGGTGAGGGACAACAACTCGAAAGGGTATGTTCTCCTCTATCTCATTACTTTCTACATCTACTAACTACCCTACACTACCTCAATCGCTTCAACAGCGGTGTTCTCAATGACAATCACATCCAACGGCGCACCACCTTGTCCAGTTGTCCCTCCTCAGACATATGCGCCTGTTCAATACGCTCCAATCCAACTCGTGAGTGGTTCCTCCAAATGTATGCCTCGACAACACTTCGCTACTCTGTCTGTGCAGGCATTGCATGGTTCATCCCTGACTCTGCGAAAGCAAGCACAGGTGCAGATGGGAGCATCGGAGGGCTAGGCACACACGACACCATCAACTCCGGCCCCCAACTCTCAGGTATCCAGTTTGGCAACATGGAAGTTAAAGTCGACACAACCACAACACGGTCTACTGACGAAGAGACAAATATGACAATAGAAGAACATGTGAACACTATTGTAGAAGAGACGGAAGACCAAAAAGCCCTTTGTGCACTGCTGGCTGGGGATATGGACTCGGCGCCTCAGATCGATTCTATTCCCGTTCCTCCCAGCGAAACCAACGCACTCCAGCAAGACATTGCTGATCTTCCAGATGTTGCTACTATCGATGACTATGCACATGTGCCCATTCACACGATCACCACAAGCGTATGGTTCTAACTTTTGCCCCGTCTAACAGGTTTGGCTCTTTTAGGTGTGAATTCATGCAAGACTCATTTACTGATGGCAGGAGACATGACAGTGGCCCTCTTGAGCCTGCCTTCCAAACAGATCCATAGGATCATGGTGGACTGTGTGGAGGAGGTACTGATTCATTGTCATGTATAGTTTTGTTCGTGCTCTCTGTTCTGTGCCCCAAGTCCAACCAAGAGCATAAATCCAGATCTCCAATGTATGTACTGTTGCTGAGTAACATGACAGAAAATATCATAATTCAAGAGAGCAATCTTGATTGAGGCACAGCATTTTCACGATGCCCCCCTATTCACTAGGCTGTACTAGTATATTTGCTCATCATGTATGTAACTCGTCGATTGATTGCACCCATCTAACTCACAAAATTTTGACACTGTCTGTCTTATGCCACCATTTCATGATGGAGACCACGACCTTGCCCTTTCCTGTGGGCTTTGATGCTGATAGCAGGGAGCTGTGAGTAGAATTGTTATCCATGTAGGTCAATTCTCTTCCTTTGGAGCCTTGGACTTGACACAGCGCAATAGTTCGAGCATGACAGTGAAGACCCTTAAAGAATACTGCCGGATGTTCGGCCTCAATGTCTGTGCCCCCAAAAACACCCTCCAATCTCAGCTGGAGGAATTCAGCAAGGACCAAGACAAGTGGGACAGGTGAGTCTGATGAAATATATCTGTTTATCAAGGGAACCTGACTATCTGCACAAAGGCTTCGTCCAGGCATGCATCGACTGCACAAGGGCAGTCGCACTGTCACAGCAGGGAGTAAGAAAAAAACAAGCCATCCAAAACTATCAGCACAGCATCTTGCAAAACTCCGTGGTGATAAGGAATCCAATGCGGCAGTCCATGATGGACACAATGTAGTTGAGCATTCAAAGGATCTACACACTCCACAAGAGATTAGTGAGATCCTCCCATGGGTATGTCTGTCATGCAACACCACGAGTCCATGACTTACTCATATGTAATGATCGCTGGCAGGCACAAACCATCATCACAATGCACACATACAGGCCCGAGTCTGAGGTAGCCACCGGTCAGACAGCACCAGCGAGGCCCGGGAGTAGCGGAGTATTCTTACCTCAGTGGCAAACTGAGAGCATGATTTCCTCAATCACATCAGAGGTGCGTATTCACTCTGGGTCATTTGTTGCCATCTGAACCATGGTTTTTTGGATTTCTCACAAAGTTAGTGCTGGGATAATTGCCCAACTGGACGCAGCAAATGTGGCCTCTACCTGTGATGTTGCACCAGACTCACTGTGTGTCAAGAGCCTCACAGCACCTCCCTCCGATAACGAGTCTGCAGCCTGTGAGGCGGATGAAATGTGTTACCTCAAGCTAGGAGATGGGACTGAAGTGAGTTTTGCAGTTAGCAGCATACCAGATCCTGTTGCCGTCACATTCATGCACAATATCTCACGTCTCAACGCCATGTGGGATGACACCAGTTATTACTGGAAGGGTGAATCAGTGTTAATGATTGAAGGACGCCCTATTCCAATAGTATACTGGCCAGATGTTTACCGCTATGGCAAATGCGGCCAGTGGTATGGAACTAAAAGTCGATGGACAGACTGGAGGGTAAGCGAATGCATTCACTAATATGCAGTCAACTACCTCGCCACTGCAGGATGTCATCTCTCGATACCGTCAAAGCACCCCAGCAAACTTCTGGGAGGAATTTTTGGTCAATGACCGCGAAATGAACTTCATGAAGATTGTTAGTGAACTTCGCAGACAGCACAACACCAGCAAGGATGACATAGTTATGCGTGCCCACAAGGAGTTTGGGAATGCATTCGACTCATTATTCTGGTACCGCAAAGGAGACAAGACTTATGTGATGACAGACAAGTCAGCAATTGCCCGCCACTATCAGCAGCTAAAGGAACTCTAGTATGTATACTTAGTACAAGACAGGACAGAAATATATTTTCCCTTGCACCACCTGGTCTATCCCATAGTTCCCAAACCACTACCTTTGTTTTCGACAATTGTGAGCTGCTTGAGCCTTTTCAAAAACTCATACCATTGAAGTCCTGATGGCACACCCTCATTTGAGATTTTGTAGACAATGCTCCGTCATGTCTCAAAATGATGGGTGATGCCTCGTGAGGCGCATTTGAGATTTTGTAGACAATGCTCTATCATCTCATGGGTGATGCCTGGTGCTTGTTCATAGGCCAGTGCTCAACTAGTTCATGCACTGTTAAAGGCTTTTTTGAAGCGGTGAAGAAGAGGAATCTAGACTGTGCGATAAATGTCAGTTACAGGGCGGTCTGCAGTCAATCCTGTGCGTGAGTGTAAAGTCGGCCCAAAGGACAGCAACTGAGAAAGGAAAACCTCTAATGTGTGAAGGGAAACCTGGTACAACGTGCGATATACAGACACGCACAATTACGCACGGGTGCGAAAGGTGGTGAGAGCGTGCGCAACACAAGTAGCGCGCGTGGCTGCTAAATCAAGGTGTAAGGCTAAGGGTGGTTCCCTTAGAAGTGGGAGAGTGTCTAAGATGTGATGAGACACGCAATGCGAAGGCGCGCGAACGAACAGAGAGTTGTTGAGAGAGTTTAGATTGTCAGTCTGAGGGTAGCTAGTTACAGCGGGAGTAAAGTGCGGGAATTCGATCCAGAACCAAGTCCAAAGACTTGAACTATATGTACTACTAAGCGGCGCCTGCAGCGCTGAACCAAACCGAGTAAGCTAAAGATAGAAATGTAGGTAATATGATAAGTAGCGCGTGCTAAGTGCATAGGCATGCGAAAGGTGATGAGATGAGTTAGCCAAAAGGAGAAACCATGGGAAGGATGCACCAATGGACCAGCGAGGACATGGAATGGATGGATGGACGAGGGCTCGAAGGTCCTAGAGTGAGCGCGCTGAAGGGTATTAAACCTGATTGAGTGAGAGTCATAATTAACACCTAACCAGTATGTTGAGTCTAGTTGCTCTGCCTAGTCTGCTTCACTTGTGAAAGACAAGAGCGTTTGACCCTAAAGGGGTCTGCTGTCTAGTATAAGTCTGAAATGTCTGTATTGTGCAATGGGACGAAGTCCGAAGGTCCAACGTGAAGTCCGAAGGTACGTAGTGAAGTCCGATGGTGGGTAACAGCAGGTCCGAAGGTTTGGGTAGCAGAGAGTACAGGAGAGCGAGGGAAACAAAGGGAAAGTGTCGGGACTAGCTTTCGGAGGTAAGGGAATGTTAAGGGAATGATAGGACACTAAGTCCAGAGGCGAAACAAATGATAACCAAGTATATTTGACTAAGGCCAACTATACACTCAGTATGGGGTGACCAAGTGTCGGGGCTTTGCCCTCCTACTAGATGGTGGTGTACAAGGTCACCCTAGCTCTATTTAACTAAGTACGTGAAAGTCCGGAGGTGTACAGGCAAGAATAGTAGCAAAATGTCAGGTCCGATGACATGTAATTGGCCATGAGGTGCGTGGGCTGTGTGAGCACACATGTAATAATGCTGTAGACTGCTTGAGTCAATGTGAATAATCAACTACGCACCAGTGGGGTTAGACAGGACAGGACTGGACATAGGACGGACAAGTGCACAGGAGGTCCGACGAGTCCAAAGGTACAAAATGTCGGGTCCGATGCAGAGAGTGTCAGAGATGGTTAGGATATGTGTGGACTAATGATGGCTGGTTACTGCTCATCCTAGGATTGTTCTCTACAGCGTTGCGCGCACGACGTAGCTAGGGCATACACAACGTCTGTAGGAATGTGACAGTGCGTGAATGCGCAAGACTTGTCCTGTGGACTAGAGCTGGTATATAGGAAGGGAATGGGAGATACTGAGAGGAAGTGCCTGTACAGGCGCGAGTCTCTACAGCGGCCTGCATGACACAGGTGTTACATGCAAGCACTTAAAATTTTCACTCCATGTCACATGATCAAAACACGTTATATTGATGCTATGTATGAGACAACAGTATCAAGCACATGGGCACGATCTTCCACAATGTGGGCATTTGACAGATGGGCTGCGGTCAGGGTTGAAAAAATGTTCGTGTGGCTCTGTGGCATCATCGTTGTGTGAGATGAGATTTTTGATGATGGTTAAGTTGGTAAACTCGAGGCTCCAGCCTCCCCATTCACATATGCGACACAGTGGCCACCTGCATTCAATATGCAGATACTGGCAACCCCCACAGCGGAATGAATGAGTACTCTATGATGAGGGATCTACCCCAATATCCAAGAGATTGTTGCAAAACAACTCTAGAAACTGTTCGGATGTCTAAATTGTTTGATTCAATTCATGAGATGGGTTTCCATTCAGAAAGGCTTACCAAAGGCTGGTTGGCTTCTGCAATTCGATCGCTCGAAGCAAACTTTTGGAATAAGTAGCCAGTCATGATTCCAGAGGCTGTGATCCACTTGGCAATAGCTTGGACGGCACATAGGTGTGCTTCCATGGGCATGATCCACAACCAAAAAGGTTTGATATCTACATGTTATGTGAGCACGTAGTCAGATCCAGGCCAAGAAACTATTTTGCACCGCCATTTTGGTGTGTTTTCCTGAATGGGAGTGTCAGAACAAGACCATTGGAAAAGAAATGAAGGTCATGAAGCTGGATTTTCAGGACTTCGTCGGAGCGTAGCAGGCAGAGAAATGCTATTGTGTAAGCTGCATGCAAGCAATGCCTGATGTGTCCACCAGCCCACCATGACAACTCACTCGAGCCATCACCACGTCCTCTAGGCCGGTAATCAAGAATAGCCCAGTTTTCAGGGCGATGGTTAAAATGATACATTTTGTTCAGAATATGCTGCAGGCCAGTAAGTATCAGTGGAGCAGCCACAAAAGGAAAGCTGGTACTCACTGATGTGATAGCACGGGCACTGACAGCAACTTCACCTGCCTGAACCTATCAAGCAGCAAGCAGATATGTCAAATTAGATTCACAGCATCACTAAGTGAACATACCTTGCGGCGTCGCAAGCTGCACATATAACTAGACACCTCAACCGACACCAAGGGGTTACCTAACATTTGGCCGCTATGCAACTCCGATTCGTGCCATGGCAGGTTGCCTAGACCCTGCAGACGTCCAAATGCATATGTCATCGCTGCCCGCATCTTCTGGGCATGCCCATACAATCCTCTCTCATTGGTGGATGGCTTATTTGTCCCATCAAGTTTCACGGAGTCACATCTGGTGCTGAGAAGTGTGTGATAAGCGAAAAAAGAAGTGAGAAAGGTATAGACTTACGCATCCATGATCCACGCCACAATGAGGTAAGCTGCTTCTTGACGGGGCGGATGAGAAAACAGGGACTCACCATCCCAAAGGAGGCCGTGTTCTCTCAGGAAGGTGTCACAGTTCAAGATCAGCCTGCAATTTCTCCAGTGAGGGGTGGATAGATCAAAAAACAGGGATTGCACACCTTTTGTATTCAGACTCAGTGCTATCCGAGATTCCTTTTGATACATGTTTCAGGGTCTCTTGTAGGCACAAGAGCCCATCCATAACACCACCACTGCTATTAGCTAGGGCTTCAGACGACGTGAGAGTTTCCTACTCTGCAGCAACATCATCGGCAATGTCGTCCAACTCGAGCGCTGTGTCTGGTGTTGTAAGGGCATTGTAAAGCCTGGGATATGTTTTGCGGTCAAGTGGCATGTGAGATGGGGGGTGGTGGGCAAGGACAGACAGACAAGATTGATATACAAAGCCTTATATTGGCAGGCCCCTATGAAAGAGTGAGGTAATCAGTGGCTAGCTTCATCGCATGGGATGGAACGAACAGACAAAGATTTTGGTAATTTTCGTACCTCCGAAGTCATGAAGTGAGTACTGGACTGTCTAGGCGCCCAACAGTACCGTCTAAGCGCTCACTTGGACCGTTTTTTTCTAGTCGATGGTGGTCAAATAAGTTGGAAACCACTGAATTTAGCTGAGGAAAATGCTCGCTCACCAGTGTCACTACCACCCGGGCTTGAGTGTAGGTCCACTCAGTTGAATGAGTCATCAACTTCAATAGTATGATCATGATCTCAAGGTCATCTGGAAGACACTCACCCAAGTCCATCATGCATGTGGCCTAGGTACTAGATGACATTGCGATGGAAGTTGTTGACAGTGACAAAGGGGGTAGGGGAACAAACATCCCATTGGTTAGAGATTTCGTCGTATATGAACTCCTCCTGTTGTCTGCTCTCCAATTCCTTCTTTGCATCTTCATAGTCGAGCTCTCCTCGGAATCTCTCTTGTTTCAAATGATACCACAAAAAATACCTTGTTCCATCTCATTGGATGGGTATAATGAAGTCAACAGCATCTTGGAGCCTTTTCCTCAGCCATGCCATTATGGTGTCAGAGGCTCATGCTAAGAACTCCTCGTGTCTGGACTTGCGGAATTCGACAAGTGCAGTCCAATGGTAAAGACTGTCGGGTTTGGGGTTAAAGGGGCTTGGCCTGATATTATCTGCAATGGTTTTGTTGATCACTTGACATTCCAGTCTTAACCCAGACGGGACTTTTATGCGGTTGAGGTAAGGAAATATGATGCCCAGCGTAGAGGTTGCGGGGTCGAGGACAACACCAACACATCTACTGAGCATCTCCAGATTTAATACATCAATGATGTCACATATGTGCATTTCACTGAGCCCAGATTGGATGAGAGTGCAAAAGGGGGAAAGTGGTGCTCAAGAATCAGTAGGGCAGGCACTTTGTATCGTACTAGAGCGCACTCACAAAAAAGATTGACCAGTCCCACAAGACTGTGAGATGTCAGTCATGATTTCTGGGCACATCAAAGAGCATGGGAGTGCTTCTTGTGGATGCGAAGGTAGCCGTAGGAAGAGGGAAGAGGCAGCATAGAGAATTTCAAAGGGAGTAGAGAGTTGATGCTGAAAGTGGAGGTGGCATGATATAGGGTGTTCTTGAGCCATTGCCAGCTGACTTTTTGCTCACAGGAGAGAGAGTGGGTTGTACCGGATGTGACTATCTAGATGGTAGCAAGGTGTTGGAAGAGCGGGCCAGTGTACTTGAGCTCTGAGTCGTCTGGGGTTGCTGCGACCTGTATATAACGAGACAGGTTAAAACATAGTTGGAATATAGTTTCGGGGTCGGGATCTTCATGAGTGAAATCCAGTTTGACCTGTGAGGGGAATGGGCACACAGTTTGTGTGGCTGAAAAAAGGATCAAGTCTACCTTCTTCAAGAAGAAATAGTTTCTATCCTTTGAGGATGATCTGTTTCAGGTGTGAGTGAGTTAGTGGTGGTTAAGGGAGTTCACTGCTTACATTGAAGGAGCTGCAGACATGGGTGGTGCAGGTAATGGTTGAGCTCTTTGAATGGCGAGCACATCCGGATGCTGAGGGGGAGGCCTGGAAGATTTTGGGTTGTGTCAAGATATCATGATGTATTGAATTGTAAGGAAGTTCACTTTGAAGGACCTGCAGCCGGGGGGTGCAGGTAATGACAGGGCTTTTTGAACAGCGAGCACCTTCAGATGCTGAGGGTGAGGCATGGAAGATTTTTGGTTGTGTCGCGACATCACAATGTATTGAATTACAATACAGGTGATGCGTGATGGACCGTACTAGTGCGACTAACTGGAATTACCAAATAGAAGCTCAAGACACAGTATTGGGGTGAAGGTGATTATCTGATCTGTGTATATGAATTGATGTAAGAGAACAGTTTTGGAATGAGGCATGCAGATTAGACCTATATAGGTTTTGCTAACAATGAAAAGGTCCACAGACCACAATTAATGATCTGAGCAATGATGTGGTCTCACTTTTACGACATTTGGTGAGACTTCCAGATTTGGAAATATTCAGAGGGTTCTGCTGCCTTATGCTCCAAGTGTCTCAGTTTTGTTGAAGTATCTCAAATCACTACGATGGTACACTGCACAACTGATTCTGTATACTGTACAATACACCCTCTCGTAGTTCTGAGTTTTGTCACATTTTGCCCACAATACCACTTCTGCGACTTCAGAGACTTCCATGACCTTTGTGGCTTCAGTGACTTTGCAGACTTCTGGTAAGTTAAATGTACCATGTATTACTTAGAAGTAAGTTTCAGAAGTGGTATAAGACGTGAAAGTTGCGAATGCGTGAGACAATAAGCTATGTTGTGCATTTTATTGGACTGTTTGCCGCAGAAAATGCAGCATTCAACTGTGTTGGTGGGGAACACCGACTTGAAAGTTGGAAGCATTGTGGATGGACAGGTAAAACAGGGGAGCAGATGTACATCCCTCGTGAATTTTGCAAGGAAGATTACAGTGTGTTGTAGGGTTGATGAGGTGCCTTTGTATGTGTTATCAGAATCAAATGCCTCAAATATTGGAATGACATAGTGAGTAAACATAGCAGAAGTGTGGAGGACTAGGTGAGAAGCTAGGAACAAAGAGAAGACACCGTGCCTTGAGATCTTATGACACGGTGATCATGGGGAGAAAGTACTCACTTGGTCATGGCATATCATGCACGTGACAAGACTGTCAAGCCATAGTTGGCAAAACAAATGGTGTTGGTCTGCAAGGGTACCAGTCATTAACAAGTAATGTTGTAGGAGGTAGCCACTCAATAACACAATGGGAACGAGTTTGTGATAAAATGGAACCCTTCTGGAAATAGTTATAGACAATAATCTTCCAGAGAAGCTGATCAAAGAATATGTTTGATAGCCGGACTGGCTTTAGTTGAGTGATTTACCTTCATGTGGAGCATTGGGCTTGTCAGGTGCACAAAGCAGCATTTGATTGTTCTGATTACCATGCTTCTACGCTCAAAGGTAAGATAAATAGGAAACCACAAGGATGGTTGGACATGTGAATATGTCCATGAGTGTGAATATAATTATGACAAAGCATCACTCATCTGTGCATCACTTGTGGCATTCATCTGAACATCCTCCATGTGAATGTCCTCCTGCAATTGGGCACTGCTTGTGGATGCTGGTGGAAGGGCTTGAAATTCTCTGAAAAATGCAATTACGAAAGAGTGGCATTGAGAAATCTCACCTGCGTCCTTGGGTTCATGCTTGATCCAGGTCTGCAAGGATTTGATAGAGGCAAATTGAATAGCATTGATGCCCAACCTCTGGGCTATTCTGTCTATGTAAGGATTCTTGGATCGGCCATCAACAACGACCTTGCTCTCTTGAATGACCGTGACCACTGAAGGAAGGATGAATGGGATTTGGGAGCCATAGGGGCATGACTGGTGGTCGGCCAAAGCACTTTGACATAGAGGAGGGTGCATACATGGCTCTTGAAAAGGTACCCAGCACTTATGACAGTATACCCAGAATGTTGTATCCTCACGCTTGCTAGCTGTAAGAAGCGACATGACCATAACCTTGGTAGAGAAGGTTGGACATGTAGATGAGGGTGTGTAGCAACCTGGTATTCACCACTGACCCAGCGGAACTCAATACACTAGCTCAGAGAGACCACAGACGAAGTTGCAGAAATCTATAGACTTACCAGATAATTCAACTGTTACCAGTGCTAAGAAAGAGTGGATGCTGGCAATCAGAGATCACCTGAATATACTTCCCAGTGTGCCGCCTGTCTCCCTAGACCCTGACTATACCAATTTTTACCCAAGGGCAAGGGTGTCAAGTGATGTCCTTTAGGATGCTTTGGGTACATATTCTGATCTTACTTGATCAGTTCCAAAGGACAATAGTAACACTATATGCAGTCTGAAGGGTAATTTGACGATGGTGGTGTACCCAAAGCATCCTAAAGGACATCACTTGACACCCTTGCCCTTGGGTAAAAATTGGTATAGTCAGGGTCTAGGGAGACAGGCGGCACACTGGGAAGTATATTCAGGTGATCTCTGATTGCCAGCATCCACTCTTTCTTAGCACTGGTAACAGTTGAATTATCTGGTAAGTCTATAGATTTCTGCAACTTCGTCTCTGCATAGAGCACAACAACTTGCTTGCAATCAGATGGTATCATCTAGGTGGTAAGTAACAAGATGGTCAGAGTTTGGTGGGCATGATGACTCTGCTATGGTCTCTCTGAGCTAGTGTATTGAGTTCTTGTTAAGGGCACCATAACATAACTGCGCTAATATATATCAAATGGGGCAACATGTGGCCTGCTCATTTTGGATATTGTTTATACCCCTCAATATCCATGATCAAAGTTCGGCTTGTATTGTCTCCTATCATGCGCCCTGCACTGCTGCCTTTCTGCATCTGTGTGACCTTGTGCCATACACAGTATGGACTTTGCTGATTCATTCACGTCATTCATTCCAGAGTGTGCTAAGTTTGAGGTGATGTGATGTCAGTTGCAAGTGGAACCAAGGACAGCCATGGCTCGAGACTTTTAAAAAGATCACAGATACACATCAACTTCTGCCAGACACCCCACCATTGCAATCAGATAACATCATCTAGGTGGCAAGTAACAAGATGGTCAGAGTTTGGTGAGCATGATGACTCTGCTGTGGTCTCTCTGAGCTAGTGTATTGAGTTCCTGTTCAGTTTTAGTTCACAACTCAAGTCTTGTTGGAAGATGGGTGAATGTATAAATTAAATTCAAGTATCCAGAATGTGGAGTTGTTACAAAGGGCTGAATTAACTAGTCTAACAAGTTTCTCAAGTTTATAGGAAGCTGACAGAGTGGCTGGACAGTGAGAGAGTGAGTTCCGACAGTGAGCACGTGACCAAGCTTCTTTACTAGTATAGTAGAAGAAAAGTAGTAGATAGTAGATATTGTAAATTACAACTTACTACGCCATCGTATGCCGAACCATTAAATCGGCAACTTCAACGACTTCAATAACACTCATGCATTAGAAGGCTTATATATTGCAAACCAAATTGTCCACGTCCCACTACAGGGTGGTCGTGAAATAAAGCTAAGCAGCACAACCACACAAAGGTTTCATTCTTCCATCAGTGTGACTTGGAACCAACAATCAGATAGGTCATTCATGCATAGTTTCCCTGTATATACTCACTGCTCCTCTCATGGTACACATAGAAAGATCATTAGAAGGACTATTGCACTGTCCATGTGGATAGTCTGACCACTTGTGTTTTGATTACTACAAGTTTGAGAGGTTACTTAAACAACTGTGCGCCCAATGGTCCTGCAACAGACTCTCTTAACGATGAAGGTCAAACCACCTGATGTCCATTTGCTTTACTGTTCATCTTTCTCTCTTCTAAACAAATGATAGTAACATCCCACAGTTTGCTAGACCAGTTTCCCCCCCCCCCCCACCTCTCTAATACCAACAAGTACATTAAAGACAACAATACATTGCAAACAGACCTGCCCGCTATTCCCCTCCCCCCAAATTTAATACATGCTGCAATTCTGGCTCATGATGATACATCTCACAAAGCTTCCTCATCAAACCAACGGTCACTTTCCCTCAGGCATCCTTTTAAAGGGCATATCGTCCCCAGTATCTCCAACAATACTGCACCTATTGACTCATCACCCCCTCAAATTCCTAACAATGTCTCTGACCTTTGTGCTGACGCAGATGAGGATCTTTCAGACAATGAAGGAGATGGCAGTGATGTAAATAGTGATGAGATGCAAACCCTGGAACTTGATCCTGCCCCTGACATCACTGAGCCTCTCCTACGTGTGGCACACTGGGGGGTCCTCATTGACCCTACATATAATCTCTTTGTTTGTGTTGACTGTGGCATCGCTATACCATGGGTAAAAATGTGGGCACATCGCAAAAGGCATAAAGTGAGCAAATTGGCAGAGTACCCTCTACCCTCAAAGCATGCCTTCAATACTTTTTTGCATCAACTGAATGCCCATATCCCACTTTCTATATGATAGGTATGGTATCAATCACAGACCATGCATAACAGTGGGTGCATTTGCAGATCGAGCAGGCTCGTGCTGAAGCAGCTATAGTGAGTTGTGTGGTTGTCTGATGGGTGCACATATTAAACAGATTTTTATTGGCTGCTCAAGGTTTTGATACTCCTCGTATTCCAGAAAAGACCTGCAACACTTGCTTGATGAAGAGTTGCATCTGCATCTACACAGAGGTGACAGCTAATACTAGTATAAGCATACCACTTGTCTCTTCTCTAATATCCAGAAACTAAAAAGTCTAGTAGGTTAAGACATGCAACACATGTCGCAAGTTGAAGGACAAATGCATTGGTGGAAATCTGGCTGGTAGGGCGGTAGACACCAAAAGTAAGGAAAAGAAAAGGGATTGCACTGAGGGAATTCTGTCTCTTAAGGATAAGGGAAACAGGCACCAGCAAAGTCTAGTCCTTAGGGACATGGACATAGAGGATATTTCCAATCTCCAGACCATCATAGGTAAGGAGAAGAATTAGATAAAGTATGATGACCATGCTTGGGTGGCAGCCACCAACAGCATAGTGGTGGAGTTGGCTTAGACAAATGGGCTTCTGGAGAAAAACATCACAGCGGCAGAAAGCAGCATGGCTGCCATAGAGTAGAGTAGTGACACCATAGTGAGGTTCTTGAGAAGGAACCTCATCTCAGTCTCTAACAGAAAAACTCAATCTCTCATTCTATTTCTGTCTAATAATAGGTAGTTATCAGACTCTCTGGTCAATCAGATGTCAGGAAATCTTAACTCACGACTGCCAATGGCTCAACAGCATAATATCACCATCATCTCCACTAAGACATCCTTCTCTTGGTACACAATATCTTGTACCATGATCAAACATATGATGTATTGGAGAGTATTAAAAGGAATGTCAATGTCAAGAGATATGTCTACTTTCCCATGCATCTTTGTGTATCCAGACATTACATTGTGTTTGTAATTGACTTTCACAACATAACCTTTACCTATGGTCAGTTATATCATTTAGTTCAGCTTTTATTACACAAACAGACTCACATATAGGTAATTCTCTTGATTCTGAATCTCCACTAGATCTTATCATAAATAAGCTCCAATGATGGTTTTCCAAATGTTTCTATGGAAAATTCAAGGATCTAGAACCTACTTACCTTATGATTACCAGGTGAATTCGTCTTCATGCATGCTTTTTGCCATTAATATCATCAAGTATTATATCTTTAGATGTATGCTTGGTATTTCCAAACCTGCCTTGGAGAGAGTCAAATGGTTTGCTCTGACAGGAGGAGACCAGAACTAAACTCTACCAGTCTTGTCAGAATGACCAATGGCTTTATATGTATCCACTGAAGCAGAGACTGTGTCAGATGCTATTCATTATGCCAAAATGAAACATGTATATCTCACGAGACAGACAATGTAACAAGCCAAGTGGCAGAAATGTCAGTGAATAGTGGAGAAAATGAAGAGGAAGGAGCAGAAACTATCAAAGAAGAAAGGATGGAGTAGGAATGACTGGAGTGAGAAATAATTGAGCAGGAATAACTTGAGTAGAAAATGCTTAAGTAGGTATAACTCAAAATGCCAAGGCTCAAGCAGGAGAGGATAGAGCAGGAATAACTCAAGCAAGAAAGACTCAAGCAGAAAAGGATGTGGCAGGAATAACTTGAACTAATAAGGCTCAAACAGGAGAAACAAAGCTCTAGCATACCTAGCAACAGACCAAGCTGAATCATTCAAGGATTGGTCTATAACAGCGATAATATCATAAATGCTGATTTATACCATATACATGTAGTGTTACATTATGTGAAGATTGAACCAGGTGAAGTTTCCTGAAATAACAACCCTATTCCTCCCTCCAAAGGAAAAAGAAAGGCAATGAATAATAGTTATCACATATGGATGTCAATTGCTCCTGAACTTTGTTGTACTAAGACTGCCTCAGGCTTAGGTTATCATAACTCTTTTGAATCTATAGGGAGCACTAGTACTTTCAGCCAGGGCCAACCAAGACTTGTAATATCATGTTCTCAAGTAGATTGAACAAGTACCATTGTCCAGATGCCTATTACTCTAAGTGGGTTCTCATACTATCTGCAGTCAAATTCAGTTATGGACTAGTATTGGCAAAGATGCCCAGTTGATAGATACACTTAAATGTCTAAAGATAAAGATTAATGAGATTTCCCAGGTGCACTTATCCCAGTTAACGGAAGCCCAATCCTCTATCACCACTCTATAGAAGTCCCAAACTATCTATGCAATGAGAATACTGCAGTTGGATAATAGTATTAGTGATCACACTAAAGAAACCTTCTCAGATCTGAGTGATATTCAGAATGAACTATAGGCAATAGAAAAGCATCTGACTGACAAGCTTGATGAATTGGCTGCATCCTATAAGACCTTCTTTGATAAAATCTTGAATTTGTTCAAGCAATAATTTTAGCTATAGTGCTACTGCACATCCAAAGCTGTGGTAATATGTGTGCTAGTACTGCTGTGTAAAATCCAGTAACACCACAACTACACTTAGATAGGACAAAAGCTGTCAATTCCTAAAGTATATAGTCAACAGATTTTCTACTTCTTGATTGATAATGTGTTGTTTGTTGGAGGCAAGACTAGACAGCCAGTTGTTTGGTTGAAGCAGTAATAGACTTGATAAGATAAAATCAATAGTGGCTCGTGGTAAGTATATCCTATGAGTGTCACTGGTAAATATTGACTAGACTAATAGAACACATATATGACCAATAGATGAGATAACAATTGATAGGATAGATCTAGATTACAAACAATAAATAGGCTGAACACACAAATACTTTAAGCTGGAAGGGTGTGAGAACCTATGCTAAGCTAGATCTCACACAGTGACTAAAAGCTCTTGATAAATAAAGATGAGAATGCTGCCCACTGCTAAGCCGCATCTTATTCCTAAAGTATATCCTACTCTGAAAACACAACTGAAAGCTTCAAAGTTGCTTTCAGTGAGTCCACCTACCCACAAGGAACATCCTGCTGCAAAGGCACAAACTCTGAGCTCACCTTCAACTGCTTTGAGTTACTTATTCCTAAGTCATGTCCTGTTTATAAAGCACTGTCTGAGGAACCCATATAAATTCCCTACAAAAAGCCTGCTTATAGAATCCAAACCATCAGACAAGAAAGTTGAGGCTTTAGTTTGAAGATTGCTTTAGCAAGCTCATGTGACTCATCTTATCTAGTTTGTGATGCTAACTCTTTTTCTTTGCAGGGTGTGTGGAACACTGGATGATGCCTGGGTCTAGAGCTATTTGGTAGCTCTTATAACAATAAGGCCCTGAAAGTGGAATGACAACTTTATACCACTATTGTCAAGGACCATAAATGCTTTAAACAAGATGACTGCATCACTAAGATAATCATGGTGATAGTAATGGGCAATACTAGCTTGGAGGTTCCATATCTGTACTGTAGTTAGATGCTGACTTGGATCAATGTCATCTGCCAGTGATTTTCTGAGGTTGTCATATGATGTATTATCTCGTCTATTAACAATTATGAAGCAAGGATCTCTAGCTTGGCTCTATTCAAGGAGCATAATCTCCTTGTGAAACTGTACAGCTATGAGGTGGATAATCTCGAGTTCATTCTTAAGAATGTAGTGGAGGAAGGCAATGCTTAAGCTACAAAGTTTGCTTCTGACTTGGTATTATTTTTCATTTGTTCTTGCTCAATACACTTATTAATCAAATTTGTCTAGGATTTTTATATGCATATTTGAGATATCCATAGGCAAATCCCTCTAATTTGGATGAGTGGGCAAAGGTTCTATCTCACAAACTTGATATTCTTACACAAGTAATTTATTACTACCATTAGGGCAATGACTGTCCACCTCTATTAAATGATAAACTAGTAATATCATCTGAAAATCCTGATGTTGTTGATACTGTTGCTGATTGGGCTCTACAAATAGGAGTTTGTGTTCATGTTGTAGCAGTAATCAGATGTGATGTATGACTTGATGTCAAGAGCTTGTAGCTTCTAATTTGTAATGTATACTCTAATGTATGTTGTTCTAATCTATCCCAGCTTTTAATACTTTTAACATGTTCAGTTTTGCTTTTTTCTATGCCTGTTCTGTCTCCTTCTCAGCCAGAACATCTTTGTCCTGGGGATAGCTGAGCTCTTTCACTGTAAAGTATAGCTTGCAGATGGTCTATGTAATGTTGTCATTCAAAGATTTCAGCATCTGTACAAAATTGAGCTGACTCTTCCAAATCCTGTCATCTAGGTTGAGCCTGGCCTGGTGCACACTCTCCTTCAGATGCTGCTAATTGTTGAGGTGCCAGTCCTCCTCTGGAAGCTCTTTATTATCAAGGAGCCTATTCTCCACCAGTAGATCATCAGTCTTGAGATACTCCATCTCCAGAAGCCATGCACAAGCTTGCACATGGGTTCCATGACAGACTGCTGATGCTGGTACCTCTGGAATCATCTTCTGCCTTGGTCTCCTCAGCTAATGTGGGTGAGAACTTATTGTTTGCTGTACTAAATACAGCTACATACTTTTTGGTGCTTGGCCATGTACTAATGCAGTGATTATTGCATGTCAAATCTGTGGGACTCTTGTCATGTTTGTTCATCATATATATTATCAGTGGAGGAGTGGTTATGTATGTATGGTTGGTAGACTATGAATGTACAATAAAGAGAGGAGTTGTGGATGACTTATTACTTAATTGTGTTAAGCAGACTATGGTCATGTTAGTATAAACATTTATTGTTGTAACCTTTCCACAACCACATCAGCAATCTTAAGTTGCAGAATTAATATCAGAATGGTCTGCCTTGACTATGGTGGTCAACTAGGCAGAAACAATCCTTTCTAACTGAGTGTCTACGGGGCCAGAAAGCTCTTCTTGTATTAAAAGATCTGGGTTCAGCTGCACCCATGCTAGTCACTTACCTCCCTCATGCTCTCATGCACCCTCTTGAGACATCTTCCAAAAACTATGATTGTGACTGCCTGCTCGCATTTTCCTGTCTGGCCATCACCAGCATGGCTAGTATCTACAGACCTTAACAAACATGGACTACTTTGGACTAAGTGTGTCAATACACCAATGGTGCTAAGTGATTACAGAGTAGTACCATACTGGTGTCATATATAAGCCAAGTGGGACATATCAAAATCTCTGCACATGTGCAGTTAATGACAACGAAGATGATTCAAGGGCTGGGGCCAAATACAGCTGGCCCTGTGGGTCCAACAATTACAGCCTGGCTGACATTCAAGTCCTCATGGACTTTATCGAAGACAAGCGCCCTCTGGGCCAAAAAAGATGGCAAGCAATCCATTTGAAGTACAGCAAGTGGACAAGGAGCCATGGCTGTCCTCCTCATAAAGCCATGTCACTTGAAACAAAATTTAAACAAGTCTTACATGCCAGTGTTTCTACCCGCATCTCACATAACGATCTCAGTTGGTGAAAACTATGAAGTGGCAGGAGATGGTGTTTGTCCCCTGATGTAACTCGTGCCCATGGGATTGAGGCACTTATCAACGAGCGTACTGGCACATGTGATCTCAACGACTCGGATTTTGATGCCGATGACAGTCATGATGACTTGTGAAAGGTTACTCCCCCCATTGAACACACTGCTGTCACTCATGCCACTTGCACAGATGCTCCTGTGTCATACTGCCGAGGTGCAGCTGTCTCGGAGTTTCTCACTCGCATCAGTGGGGCCTTTGACCCTGCTGTCCAGCAAGCTTGGGATGAGAAGTGTGCCAACTGATCCCTTGCAAACATGCAGCTGCTTACCCAAGCACAGCAGCTGCGAGATGCAAATGCAGTCACAGAGCAGCTATGTACTCAACTGTACAACTTATACACCCAACTCTACAATGTTGAATGTGAATGTGACCTTGGTCAGCTTTGTGCGGAGATGATGCAGATGCATTGGGTCTGCTCCAATCCAAGCTCCTCGCAATGACTGTCCCAACCCAGCTTCTCATAACATCTGTCACTAGTACAAACCCGAACAGCCGAGTTATACCTATTACCCTGACGGAGGCCAAAGTGTCATCTAGCACAGTGATACAGAGACCCTCGCCAATATGTCTGATCATCCTCCAACTTCTCCTCAATTTACTGATGTTACCCCTCCTGATTTCGGTACTACTCCATATCCTCGTGCACATTTGTCTCACAGACAAGAGCTTTTCTGCTGGGCTCTGCATTCCTGCAGTGGACATCCACACAATACTGTGGTTTGTCTGAGTCATTCTCATAGGCAAGGCACCCAAGAGTCTACAGACCCCAAAAGTGAGGAGGACCATGAGCCACTGAGCACAGAAGTGTGATCATCTCCCTTGCTCCAATTGTCTTCAAGTCTTGAGCCATTTACTGTTTACCCTTACCGAAAGCCTCATATATCTCTTCCTTTGTATTGTTCAGATATTTCCTAGAATTAGTGTTCTTAACGATAATCAACTGTAGAACATTAAGAGCAGTCAGGACCTGAGCAGTCTGCTTGGTCTGTTTTCCTTCAATGAATGCTTGCAATTGCCTATAATTTGATAGTAAGAAGCTTGCACGGTGAGTAGATGACAGCCCCATTGTAGATGCAGTGTGGCATGAAAAGTTTTCGGTTTGTGTGATTTGGGAGCCATTCAAAGACCTCGGTTGAAGAGAATGCATACAATGAAGAAGTGAGTTCATCTATGCTATGTACTCTAGTGTGACATGGAAATGTGAAACCCGATCTTTCTGCCTTTGCTCAGAAAATAACATGTTCTCAAAGTCTTGCCAGACAGCAGCATCATCAACTGTCTACTGCCAATACTTAAGGTAGACTGTGCGGATTTGGTTGATGCCAACTCAAATTGTGCGCAGATTGTGCAATCAAACACAGATCTCAATGAGATCACCCCACAAATCTTTGTTAGCAATTTCAAGTGGTACATGCAATCTTCCAAAAGCACCTTGAAGACCATGCATCCCCCATTCAGCAGTCTGCCGGTAAGAAAGGAGTTCTCGATTGAATGCCATGTGTTCGTCAATCTCAGCGACCGACCTTTGAACACATTGGTCTTGTTTAAGGGGTGCACAGATCCGATGAAGGGTATTCAACCTGATTGGGTGTCTATGATAATAAACACCTAACCAGTATGTTGAGTCTTTTGCTCTGCCTAGTCTGCTTCACTTGCAAGCAAGAGTGTTTGACCCTAAAGGGGTCTGCTGTCTAGTGTAAGTCTGATTCGTAAGTAGTATGCAAGGGGACGAAATCCGAAGGTGAAACATCAAGTCTGAAGGTACATAGTGAAGTCTGATGCAGAAAACAGTGGGTCCAAAGGTTTGGGCAGCAGAGAGTATGGGAGAGCGAGGGAAACACAAGGAAAAGCGTCAGGACTAGTGTTTGGAGGTAAGGGAACATTAAGGACAAAAGTCCAGAGGCGAAACAAACAATAACTAAGTATATTTGACTAAGGCCAACTATATGCTCAGCATGGGGTGACCAAGTATCAGGGAATTTACCCTCCTACTAGATGGTGATGTACAAGGTCGCCCTAGCTTTATTTAACTAAGTATGTGAAAGTCCGGAGGTGTACAGGTGAGAACAGTAGCAAAATGTCGAGTCCAAAGATATATAATCGGCCATGAGGTGCAGTGGCCATGTGAGCACACATGTAATAGCACTGTAGACTGCTTGAGTCAATGGGAATAATCCACATAATTCAGTCAATACTTGCCATGTTACACGGACACCTGAAGTTGAAATTCTTCCAAGTGAGACGGGTCAACCGAGATGGGCCCTGATGCAGTATAGTCCCGGTAGAGTTGGTGGGCCCATATGGATACAACTATCTGATACTAAGGGCTGGGCCAGTCATGTAGTGTGTGATGTATATCTCAGTAGATGTGTCAGGGCCGAATGGGGTATGTTGGACACAGTTGGGCCTGGATGGATGCACTATATGCCATGGTATTAGAAACTCAGTAGATACAGATGGGCCCAGATGTATGGGGTATATACCTGGGTATTAGAAACTCGGTAGATACAGATGGGCCCAGATGTATGGGGTATATACCTGGGTATTAGAAACTCGGGAGATACGGATGGGCCCAGATGGATGGGGTATATACCTGGGTATTAGAAACTTGGTAGATACAGATGGGCCCGGATGGATGGGGTATATACCTGGGTATTAGAAACTCGGTAGATACAGATGGGCCTGGATGTATCAGTTATATACTTGGGTATTAGAAATTCGGTAGATATGGATGGGCTGATCATCCAACCAGTAGTGACTGACATTGCTCGGGTGAAGTTGAGATATGATACAGGTGTCGGGCGAATAACTCTCGGTCAATGGCTTTACTGTACTATCACTGAGATTCATCTCCTGCCTCCTGGATGGAAGGAATACAAAATTATCTACCGAGCCTGACCACTGGACCTGAAATGGCTGGGATAGCTCGGGTGATGTCAATACATGACAGTAATGTCAGTAGAATCACCCTCAGTAGAAGGGTCTTTTGTATTTTCACCAATATTCATCTCCCACCCCTAGTAAGTAATAAATTCACAATGTTCTACTGAGCCTGACCACCGGCCCGGAAATGACTGGGATGGCTCGGGTGATGTCAATACATGATAGGAATATCAGCAGAATAATTCTTGGTCAAAGGTTCCTTTGTATTTTCACCAATATTCATCTCCCACCCCCCGGTAAGTAATAAATTCACAATGTTCTACCAAGGTTGACCACCGGACAGGAAGTGGCTGGGATAGCTCGGGTGATGTCAATACATGATAGTAATGTCAGCAGAATAATTCTCGGTCGAACATTCCTTTGTATTTTCACTAATATTCATCTCCCACCCTCTGGTATGGAAGAAACACAAAATGATCTACCAAGCCTGACCGCTGGACCAGAAGTGGCTGGGATGGCTCGGGTGATGTCAATACATGTCAGTAATATCAGCAGAATTACCCTCAGTAGAAGGGTCTTTTGTATTTTCACCAATATTCATCTCCCGCCCCTGGTAAGTAATAAATTCACAATGTTGTAGCGAGCCTGACCACAGGACCGGAAGTAGCTGGGATAGCTGGAATCTAGACTGTGCGATAAAGGTCAGTTACAGGGCGGTCTGCAGTCAATCCTGTGCGCAAGTGTAAAGTCAGCCCAAAGGACAGCAACTGAGAAAGGGAAACCTCTAATATGTGGAGGGAAACCTCTGATACTGGTCGAGGACTAAGGGACACACGATGCGCAGCTTGTACAACACACGATATATGAACGTGTGCGATTACGCGCAAGTGCAAAAGGTGGTGCGAGTGTGCGTGACTGAGAAATTGAAGGGTAAGACTAAGGATTGTTTCCTTAGAAGTGGGAGAGTGTCTTAAGATGCGAAGAGACGCATGATGTGGAGGCATGTGAATGAGCAGAGAGTTGTTAGAAGGATTTAGATTGTCAGTCTGAGGGTAGCTAGTTACAGCGGGAGTGAGGTGCGGGAATTCGATCCAGAACCAAGTCCAAGGACGTGAACTATATGTAGTGGTAAGCGGCGCTTGCAGCGCTGAACCGAACCGAGTAGGCTAAAGATAGAATTGTAGGTAATATGGTAGGTAGTGCGCAGGCATGCGAAAGGTGATGAGACAAGTTAGCCAAAAGGAGAAACCATGGGAAGGACACACCAATGGACCAGCAAGGACATGGAATGGATGGATGGATGAGCACGCGAAGGTCCTAAGGTGAATGCGCTGCGTGCGCGACATAGCTAGAGCATACGCGGCGCCTGTCGCAACAGTCCACTGCACATCCGAAGGCTTCTTCCCGCGGGTCTGAAGGTCTATTTGTCATATCCAACGATGAAGATGCGCCCTCCATGTCCAGGGCTTCAAAGATGCAAGGAAAGGGTCGCAAAAGGAAGTTGGCTGAAGTAAAGGAAGATGATTTCGTGCTTGCTGATTCCGGGTTGCGCGGAGATGACTTGGTGATGGCTGGAAAACTGAGGGGTGTCTATGCAACGTTCCAGACCATCCAGGGGTTGATGTCCGAAGTTGCCAATGAGTTGGACATGATGCGTGTGCACTTCACCAAAAAGGTGCGTGCCTATGGTGCGGTTCACTTAGAGGTCGCTACTTTTGACCAAGTGCCAAATCGAGTCGTGAAAAATGCAATTGTAACCCTAACCCTAATATGACATGCGGATCCTAGCTACAGAGGTACACTAGCGCTAGCTTCGATACTCGTGAAACAGATGTCATTGCTTGAATGTTCAAAAGTTTGAGTGAGTCGCGACGTGACGAGTAAGAATGGCCAACACACACCAGAAAGCAGCAGCAGCTCGTGCAAGAGCTGCAAGGCTTGCAAGAAAAGCCCCAACACATCCACCTTGTGTTATATTACCAGTCCTCTCCCTACCTGCCAGTGTCACAGTTGAATCCGAGTCCGAATCCGAGTCTAAATCCGAGTATGAGGGTGGTGTCAACCACATCTTGTCAGAGCCTGACTTCCATGCTGCTGAGCCCTGTGACAATGAAAGGATGTCAGACACAGACAAAAGCTTGGAGGAATTGGAAGGAACAGACCTGGAGGAAAATATGAAGGCTCTCAGAGTTGATGTTGGAAGCAGTGGATATGCAAAGGTAGCTGCACCAAAGACTGTCAAGACCTGGCAAAAGGCAGAGAAGAATCGAGCGCTGGGATATACAGGCACTTCAAAGCACACTCAGCAACATCATGCAAAACAGGCCCATGAACATGAACAGGCCCGTGAATCTGCACAAAAATCGTGAGTCCTCCCCCAACTTTTGACAATCAGAGTACAGCTGCTTACCTGTCTCATTGGCAGTAACAATCCCCAGATCTTGATGATGTGCCAGATGTTTGTGATTGACAAAAGTGCAAATCGAGCAACAGTGCCGTCACCTTCACCACCGCCTGCAATGGCAAATGCGGCAGTGGTTCCTGAAAGCGGCAAAACATTCTTTGGGTATATCTCGGACCTATCCAGTGACTCTGAGTCAGATGCAGACATCGAGGACTCCAACATTAACTCACCGGATACTAATGACGACAACGAAACAATGCCCACTGGTGATGGCCGGCTGCCAAGAGTTCCTCCTCGCAAACGGCAGAGATTAGATGTGCCACGGAGAGTTCAACAGGAGCACAAGCAGGAATATCGGAGCAAGGAGATGAATAAAGCCTTGGGAGACATGGACAAGTTGCTAAAGTCAAAGAAGACGCAGTTTATTGGTGGTCCACGAGGTCTCCAAGAAAGACGTACCCAAGCAATTCAAAGCCACCTGAAGCTCGTAGCGACAAATGGAAGGACATTTCTGGATGCCTCGGAGCATGCAGCTGAGGCACATGGTTTTGCTGCCAAGTGGGGTGGAAGGCAACTTCAAGGTTGGACCTGCAAATGGTTGATAAAACAAGAGCTGCCTGTCTCAAGGCAAGGCCACCATGCAAAAGTCTATTTGCTTCTCAGCGACCCTGCAATTGCGTCAGAACTCAGATTGTATGTTCAGTCGAACAAGTGGGCAATGGATCCAGAGAAACTCATGCGTTTCACTGAAAATCAGCTCATACCCAGCGCAGCAGACAAGTACCTTCAACAAATTGTGCATGATGAGATGCCTCGTGGATTGAAGTGGTATATGGAGGACGAACTTTTCCCTCGCATTCATCTCAAGGCAGGCCGCAGCATTTCTCTGAGCACAGCACGACAATGGCTCCATAGCAAAGGCTTCCAGTATACCTCACACAAGAAAGGACTCTATTTTGATGGTCACGATCGCCCAGATGTCGTCTCATACCACCAAGACCACTTCCTTCCGTTCATGAAAAGCTGTGAATCACGACTCGTCCGCTTTGTGGTTGGGGATGTTGATGAGGAGTTGGTGGCCGCACCTGATAATTACGTTGAGTGCCGGCTGGTCCAAGTGGCACACGACAAAATGACGGCACAAGCAAATGATTCGAAAGAAAAGAGCTGGGTCTTCAAAGACCAACACGCTTTGAGGAAGAAGGGGGTTGGTCGAGGAATCCATCAAAGCAATGTGATATGTTCAACTATTGGACACCTTGTGGAAGTGAGTCAGACACTTGAATATGGGAAAAATTATGATGGTTATTGGACGGGAGAACTTTTCGTTAAACAGGTACTATGCTCGGCTGCAATTCATTGAATGAACCCTTTGCTGATATGTTTTTGTGCATCAGCTCAAGGAAAAAATCATTCCTGCCTTCGAAAACACACACGGACCTGGATATCAGGCTCTCTTCATGGTCGACAATTCTCAGGGACATTCAGCTTATTCTGAAGACGCATTACTCGTCAGCTGCATGAACGTTAAACCAGGTGGGAAACAAGCCCATATGCGAGATGGATGGTTCATGCAAGATGGCATCAAAGTCATCCAACAAATGGTTTACCCACTGGATCACCCAGAGTTTCCAAACAAGCCGAAAGGAATGAAGGCTGTGCTTGCTGAACGTGGACTGTCTCAGCAACATCTCCAGGGGAAATGCAAGAAATGTGAAAGTGATTCTCTTGCTTGCTGCTACAAGTGCATCCTCAAGCTCCAGGCCGACTTTCAAGAACAAAAATCACTCGTGCAAGAGGTAATCGAGTCCATGGGCCACTTAAGCATTTTTTTGCCGAAGTTTCACTGAGAGTTGAATTTCATTGAATATTTCTGGGGACAGGTGAAGAAATATCTTCGTGACAACTGTGATTATACATTTGACACTTTGAAAGACAACATGCCCATAGCACTCGCATCAGTGCCACTCCAAACCATCCGGCGGTGGGAACATCGCATGTACAGGTGGATGGATGCTTACAGGATGGGACTTGGGACTGTGGACACACAGCTGCAGGTCAAGAAATTTAGTTCAAGACAGTATAAATCTCATAGACGTATTCCAGACACAGTAGCACAAGTTTTTGACCAGTAGTACACATACACGCCAATTTGGGGTGTCCCGATATAAAAATTTGCTCAAATTTGATCCAGAGAAAAATCGCTCTTGGGGTTTTATTCAATGCATCAAAAGGAACATTTTCCCAAGAGGGATTGAAAAACTGATGAAATTTGAGTGTGGGAAACATTTGGTCAAAAGTAGCGGCCTCTAAGTGAACTGCACCATAGATACTTTGTCTGTTCCTACAACTTTCTGTACTTGTCTATGAAATCAGCAAAGTCCAGGTCCAATGTCTGAAGGTCCAATGTCCGAGTCCCCTATGTCCGATGTCCTGAACTGAACTTGTTCCCCCACTAGGGTGCCTATATAAAAACAAAAAAAGAGGACAAGGTGGTATAAGTGTGATGAAAAATGAGAATGAGCAATAAAAAATGGTACAAAGGTGCAGAGTACCATCTGACTTGTCTTCATCATGCAGCTTCCAAATTCTTTCTTTTTGGCACAGGTTTTCACTTTTCCAGGTTTTTCTATGTAAATAAGGGTGCATGCATGGTATGCAGTGCAAAGGTGACATATCAATACTAGGTTTTTGTTTTCCGCGCTTTTTCTCGGGTCCGAAAATTATAGTCCGAAATGTCTGTTACTAGTCCGTCTGCGGGTCAGGGTATGAGGTATTAGGGGTTTCGGGTAAGTAGTAAATCTCTGGATGAAACCTGGGGTAAAACAAGCAAGGCTTAACATATGTGTGGGTCTAATATGTATATCCGCATTTTTGCGGGTCTGAGAAGCGGACTCATAGCTTTTCCTAATAAGGGTCTGTCATGTAATAATGCTGCATACTACTCAAGAGCATCAAAATCTACATGTGACCCTCAAAATGTCAAAGCCTTCTTCACCTCAAGTGAGCCCTACCACCTCAGTGGTGTTGCCGATCTGTTCTGGCGCGACTGGCTATTTGCAGATCCAAATTGATTTCTGACTCTGGAGGCCTTGCACCATTGGCATCACGAATCCTATGATCATGATGTACAGTGGTGTATTAGAATTGTCGGTGTGGAGGAGTTTGACTTTTGTTTCTCTGTCTTACAACCACTCATGACATTCCAACATTTCAAACAGGATATTTCGATGCTCAAGCAAGTCACCGGAAGAGTGCAGTGGGACATACAGTGTTACCTTGTTGCTGTCATCGTGAATGCTGCACCTCTGGGCATCATCATAGCTGTCCGTACACTTATGGACTTCCGTTACTTATCCCAAGTAGTAACAATTGATGGAAAACAATGCCAGAAGATCCTCAATGCTCTCAAGACATTTTACGACCACAAACATGAAATTATCGCGCATGGTGGGCATTGGGGTGCCAAGAGCAAAGACATCCTTGACAACTGGTACATTCTAAACCTCAAATTGATGCAAAGTGTTGTGCCAAGTATCTATCAAGTCAGTTCCCTCATACAGTGGTCAGCTGACACTACAGAACGAGCTCACATAACTTTGATCAAGGATCCAGCAGAATTGACGAACAACCAGAACTATGATCCCCAAATATGTTGATATCTGGATCACATCGAAAAATGTCGATGTTTTCATACTGCAACATCTATTGCTCAGCAATCGCAGATGCGTACTGCCACTGTTGGATATAGAGATGACTTGGATGATGGGGTCAATATGACAAGGAGGCTGATGAGGCAGGCAATCTCCAGGCTGCCATCAGTGATTTGTGGGGGACAGAGTGTGTTGTATCAAATTTCTTCAAGAAGGCACAACTTGCCTCATTGTCCACCACAGCGCCCAGACCACTCTGTACGTTCATTGTTGGCTCGACCGCCATACATCTCAATTTTGACCCCTCATTACAACGCCAAGCTATTGACAATGTCGCCAAGAAGTTCTGTTTGCCTGACTTGCAAGAAGCACTTGCCGATTACATTCAACGGAAGGGTCAGACTGTTCAAACCCTCCACAAGTTGACAGGACAACATCGAGCATCACCAAATGCAGATCTTCCATTCAAACATCTTAATATTTGGTGCAAAGTGTGCATGCAGCAGACGCCATGCCACAGCGGGTCAGCCCCAGTGAGAATTGGCTGTGCCCGAATAGGGACAAATATGTCGAGATGCGAGTTTGAGAGACAGAGCACATACTTGCGCATTTCGCCCGATATCCGGACTCCCAGCATATTTTCTATAAGACAGGGCAGTGCCTCGTGTGCTCTCTTGTGCTTCTTTTCACACTGCGCATATCTAGGCATATCCACGCACAATCATGCTGTCCTCCCAGAATGTGCTCAAAAAGTAGCAAATATGCTCATATTGTTTGAGTAGGCATATCCACGCACACTCTCGCTGTCCTCCCAGAATGTGCTTAAATAGTGTCAAATATGCTTTGATTGATTGGTAGGTATTATGCAGAATACAATCGGTATACGAAAGCAGCTGGAAACCGGTGCGAAACAGGTGGAGTATACCTTGAGAACACGTCGAGAGCCGAGCAGACAGGATGTAAACAGCAGAGCGGATCGCAAACATCGAGAGCCGAGTAGAAAGGACACAGATGGCAGAGCAGATCAAAGACACGTCAAGAGCAGGCAGCGGGATCGAAAATAGGAAGCGGATAACACAGCAACGAAGGTGCGGCAGACGCTGGTAGCAGAATGGAGTGATAGGCTAGTAGATTTGGCCCTCGTTGACATTCTTATTCCACGCGTCGTTGGACACCTGCAAAAACTTTGATTAGTACCATAGACAACCGAGTAAACACAATATACCAAATTCTTGGCTTCCTCGTTGTATTTCTAGAAATCGAGCAAATAAGAGTTAGTTAGCGCGTACAAGACTCGGAGTAGCCGACTTACCCCAAGCTGATCTGATGTCAATGTCCCGTAGAAGGCATTAAACTCGTCCGTTGTCCCACTGCGCTTGGTCTGCTTGAGCCAACGTAGCGCACATAAGTTCCTGTTGCAAGATAGTATGAGCAAATACTAAGCAAAGAAAGATTGATGCATTTGCACTCACCGTCTGTTTCTCGCGTTGCCTGGGCGCATTTTTGCCTTGCTACCGGTCTTCAAAGTTTTCCTAGTAGACTCAGAGGGAGCAGGAATGCTCCCTGCATCCGTTGGTTCGAGTTCGGTTCCTGGATCTAGTAGGGACAGTGGGATACTCGAGAGAGCTGTAGTAGGTGGTATCACGACATCGGATGCAGCAAGTGCGAGCATAGATCTGTTTAGCATTGTTAGTAGTGAGAGCGCAAGCGGTATGGTGTGTAACTCAGAGCGGATTGACAATCATAATTTTGATGGGTTTTGGTGTGGAGAGAGGCTCGGGTAGTATGTTCGGGATGTCGTCGAGAGGTTCCTGATCTGTTACGGCAATTGGACCTTGGGTTTGCAGAGTAGACAGTGGAGCAGCAGTCGGAGAGAACAGCTGAACCGGGAGCAGAGGTGGGGATGAAGTAGAAGATGGTGGTGGAGTCAGCGGCAGTACAATACTCTCCCGCACATCATGATCAACTAAGGTAACATCAGTATCAGTCAATCTATAAAGTAAGACGAACCTTTGATTTTCTTTTCAAGGACTTCGAAGGCTTCAGATTTCATGCGCTGCTTTCTTTTCTGGCCTTTTGAAGTGTTGTCGCCATCATCACCGGTGTCGCCACCAGATAGCGGATTGCCATAATCGTCCATGTGATGCCTGCGCCAAGACAAATAAGACATTGTAGCGAGATAGTTGAGCTTCCACCCATTATTGGCAAACTTGAACAAGGGGAAGGCATTTTCCATCAAGGTATTCACCAACTGGCCACCTGACGCAGTCAGCTTTCCCCAAGTCAAAGGTGCGAGCTTGCGACTGAGAAGTTCGGACCATGCTGCACGTAGGGCCTTTTGGATGGCATCAATCGTAGTTTCTGAAATCGGATCACCGTTCTCATCCTCCAGGAATGCAAGCTTACCGCGGCCGACAGCATTGTCCGCTTCAGCCGATTCTAACCACTCAACGTAGTCAGCCTTGTTCCAGAACCGGATATTGGGGTGGGTGTCTGGTTTTGGACGTTGCGTAGTGCTTGCTGGTGTTGAGATGGACGCAGGGTCAAATTGGAGTGGGTCATTGAGCGGTAAACGAACAGCCCTGGCAAGATATTGATATGCAGCCCTATCAGGCGTAAGTTAGTTAAAATAGTATGAAAAACGAATGTACATACAAGATAGTGTCGCGTTCTGCTGTAAGCTTTGCAATCTGCAGCTCCAAGGCCCTATACTTTTCACGCAAGGCCTGGAACTGCTGGATTTCGTGCATATATGCACCCTAAAATGTTTTTATCAGCACAAAAATCACGGCAAGCCAACATACCTGTTGAAAATGAGGTTGCGGTGTTCTAGAACTATCTGTAAAGAGATCTCCGTCAGGTGGTAATGGCATAGAACCGGGAGATAGGGGGGAAGGTGTAAGTTCCTGGCCCCAATGCGGCATATTGAAATTTTGCAGAGGACATTGTGAGTTATGCATAGGATGAAATAAAGAAGAGTACATGATATAAGTAAGAGCCAGAGCAATACGCACATACTACAAGCCAGATGTCGTGAGATCTAAACTCCGCTGGAATCTGCTTGTGATAAACGAGTGTCTGCAGTGGTACGAGCACGAGCTGGTGTTTGCAGGGGCATGAGCGAGGCAATTTTATTGTGCAAATTTAGGGCAATACATGCGATAACCATTTGTACAGTACAATAATTCTTTGGGGAATGTGAGCAAGATGCGATGCGAGAACAGGACACAAAGGGTACAATAACATGGAGTGAGTGATGGGTGCAAAAGTGCGACGGTGCAAGAGACAGTGGAAGAGACGGTGCAAGATGGTATCATGATTGTGCGACAACAAATGAAAGAGACAACAGGATGCAAAGGTTACATGGTATGCTTCGGCTGAGGCAATGGACCAACAGCGGCAGAGAAGGTTCTGAATGTGTGAAGCTCAGTTATGCGCTCATCGGGAGAAATGGGTCTTAATTTGCGAGGCCGGCGAGGTGGCCAATCTGTATCATGGAATGGACGTCTGGAGGAGGCAGGGACTTTGCGGACGGGAGGTTCTTTGAGAACTCGAAGTCCCAGGAGCTGAATGGGCTTTGCGTTGACACGACCACTGAATACAAATATGTTACGAGCCGTCGAGTAGCCGAGAGAATGATCAGAACACTTACCTGGAGTCAGTCGCCAAGTCTACCATTGTAATATCTGGATCTCCCAAGTCCCTCTGGCCTTGAGTTTCTGATTGAGGACATGTACTACGAGAAGGTGCGTGAACATAGGCTCGAAGGAGGAATAAGAAACATGTCACCTCTTATGCCCTTTTGGTTTTCCGGGCAACAAACCCTCAGCTTCGCTGTCTGGACAGTCTTCTAGTTTGATCTCGTAGGTAGGCCAACCATCGAGCAAATTTTCAACTTCCAAGACAAGGACATTGTCATGCAAGGTTACATTGGCCAGTTGGTCGATAAGATCATGCGCAGCTTGAGCAGGTGAACGTTCAGCAGGCATTAGTTGATGAGATGAGGACATAATGCTAGCCGAATCAGTTGTTGCGAGAGGTGGGCTGGACTTAATAAAATTTTGCCAGTCGAGTCTGCGGCAAATTCTGGCGGAGTTAGATCTGGATTGGTCAAACGGTACGTTACATGTACATGGTACATTTGCTCATCGTATTGATGACTGTAGGCCCCCTGGAGAATTTGTCCGCAGTAGAGGAGACCCTGATATTGCGAACAGGCTGCAGAATCTATCGCCAAAATAGCTGAAGTTCTATCTACTCCGCAAATTGAAGAGTTTTACATTCCACTCTTGAAGCGGCTCTCACAGGGCAAATGGTTTACATCGCGCACATCTTCTGCTGCCCTGTATCCTCCAGTTTACAGCAAAGTATTGTGGTCAATCCAGGAGGATCTCCAAAAGGGCTTCGCCACTCTGGGTGCAGATGATACACCCATGGTCAGACGTGCTGCAGCAAAGTGGCTCGGGGTGCAGTGATATATATCCTGTCTCTGTGCCAATTGAAACATTAGCTTTTTGACAGCCATTTGTCAAAAACCTGTCAAAGCAACATGTCTTATCGGGTAACTAAACAGTTAACCATTATAATACATTATTCTACATCTGCACCGTCATCGTCATCATCAAGAATGTTGTTCGTGATACCAACATTCGAAAGATCTAATCCGGGCTTCTCAAGCATGAAGAAATGTTCTCCTTCCTCCATAAGTCCTGCAGGTAGCCTTGGATTGTGCGGAATCATCGCAACAACACTCAGAACCTGCTTCACATCAATTACACAGATTTCTTCGAGTTTGGAGCAAGAAATAACGGTGTGCGAGGAGAGCCGAAGGAGATCTGCGTTTGGAAGGGAAAATAATTGGACCACCGCGACATCCTGCCAGCACCAGTCATGCTCGTCGTCGAAGTCTGCTTGAACCGACAGCCTGGTAAAGTATAAAACTTCACCAAACCACACCTGTTCACGGTACTGTAGCTATGTTGTGTTAGTAATGTGCAAATATTATGTTCTGTGATACTCACTTTCACATTGCGTGACATGCGTGTTTGGTCGAGTGGTTTGAACATCTCTCTCCATAAGGATCGTGCGATTTGTCCATTAGGCAGGAGAAGTCGTGCCCAACGTTTGATACGAGGAAGCGGGCGTCCATCTCCTAGGTAATTGAGTATGGCTTGTGCAGCACCTCCGACTGGGCTGAAGGTATACTTGTCTCGTTTTCGCAATAATGCGAACCCGTCTCCTAGATCTACTGCACCCGCTGGCAGAAGTTTTGCTGGCTCATCAAGCTCTGGCATGATGGATAAAAGGGTGTTGACCTGACAGCGTCGAACACCCTCTTGGGATAGGTTAGCATAAGGGCGAGCTGGTTGATGTATCTCTTGCCCGAGGTTGCCAATGGTCCGCTCCATGGTCCATTGCGCGTAACAGATAGGAGGACCTATCTGCATGGTTTCAGCAACGAGATGGTTGGTTTGGTGGATGCAGGGGCGGATAAAGTGAATGCGATCTTGCCGGCGTCTGTAATACAAGTGCTCGAATTCGTACTCCCAGGTACACAAGAGTTCTTGGGCTTCTCGGATATGCTGCACGGTAATACTATGCTGGCACATTAACTGAAACCCCGCACGAGCTTGCAGTAATTCATCCAGTATGGCTCTGGGAGGACATTATAAAGCAACGCGGGCCCAAGACCAAAGGTATGGAGTTGGAATTCCCATGTCTTATACCCCGTGTTGATTTTTTCGGCGATGTTCCGTGGTTTGCAATCAAACGAGCTAGGTAGAAATGGTCCTGTCGCTGCAACCGACTCTCCACGTGCACTCCAAGTATCTGCATCCTGGAGTACGGCCCAATCCCATGTGGCCACGTCATCCGTGACGCCACAATCTATTGTCCCGCGCCAGAGAGCAACAAGTAAGTCGCTGAGATTACCTGCGAGATGCATGATATCAGTAGTCATACATTGGGGAATACCGAGGCAGCGTGAAGGCCTGAGGCCCAGAATAAGAGGCAGTCTTGTGATTCCAGTCTCGGTCTTGCGAATGTCCAATTGTCGTTGACTTGGGGAAGTTATGAGGCGCCGTAAGTTGTCAGCATATTCTTCAGAACCACCGGGGGGAAGCCGAAAAACACTGATATCAGGGTGGTCGCTACTAGATGCACACCGACCCAATGGCTTCAGTAGAGCAGGGTAATAATGCGTGCCATTTGTTTGCGTCTGCCGAGGACACCGCAATAAACTCGACATCCATTCTTCCCGCTATGTCCCACCATCCCATCCCAATAGACTAGCCCAGGCCCATCCGCGGTCGTGAAGATGAGGTAAAGGTCAGATGTGAATGTTACATCACGAGATGAGTCCCATATGACAAGGCCCTCATTCTGGAGAGCCGCAAGATGATGTAGGCCTACGACGAGGAAAGAATCTAAATTTTTCGGCTTATTAGGCCCAGGAATGAAACCACCAGGGCGGACGTGAGCTTTACGGTATTGCTTGTCGGGGGAAAGGTTGACGACGACCCATATGTACATCCAGCAGTCGGATTGTTTGCTTTCATACAGCTGGGCACCATCCAGGGACACCATCAGAACAATATCGTTCTCCTTGATATCTCCATCAAGCACTGCACCAATAGCGTCATGTCCCATTGCAGATATCGTCGAAAACCGGAATCTCTCCAGTTTGCGTGAGGTCTGCGAGAACTTCCTGAACTCGATTGTAGAAGTAGCGCATATTTTGTGTGCTGTCAGGGTGTCGATAAAGGGCCTGTAATTGTGGCCCTAGTGGTAAGGTTGTAAATGTTTGAGCAGCGACTTTTGTATGTCCATTAGTTGCACGCAGTCTTGCTTGATCCCACCGGGATGTATCGCACATTGGACAGGATTCGAGAGCTGCAAAAGGACCCGTAAACGCTAAGCATGACTTGGGACACATGTCGTGCTTGATTGATTCAACACCGGTATATTGCGCAATAATCTTCTCGACACTGTAGAAACTAAGGATCTCGTCGACACCAGCAGCTCCTGCAAAATTGAGCTTGGTGGATCTCTGGATCCGATTATAGGCCTCCTGCGATGCATGTTCTAATGCAAGGTACGAGGATATGCTGTGCCGGATACTCGGACTATCTATGACAACAGGCTCTCGAGGTGGATTGCGAAGTCTCTCAAGAGCTGCGTCATCCAATTTCGCTATTGGGTCTTCCAGGGATGCATTTCTAAGTGCGAGTATGTATTCCATCGTCTCCTTCATCTTCAGAAGCACTGCCATCTGGGCAAGCGCCTCCACATCAACATTTGGTCGTGGTTGGCGTTGCAGGACAAACTGATACTCCTGTTGGTGTCCATCACCCTCGGGAGCATTATTGGGGACGGGAGGCTCGTGCTGATTGGTGACATCGCCAGGAGGTATGTGTGTGTTATGGTTGGGGACGGGACCCTCGTTCTGATCGGCAAAAGCATCAGGAGGTATGGGTGGGTTATTGTTGGGGACGGGAGGCTCGTGCTGATTGACGTCATCACCAGGAGGTATGGGTGGGTTATGGCCGGGGACGGGACCCTCGTTCTGATCGGCAACATTGCCAGGAGGTATGGGTGGGTTATTGTTGGGGACGGGACCCTCGTTGTGATCGGTGAAATCGCTAAGAGGCTCATCCGGATCAGCGAGAGGCATGGGTACATCATCTGTCTGATAATTATCAGTGCATAGTTCGACATGTTCGTTAGACATACATACCAGATTGTCACCATCATCATGCATTGTGATATCTGACTGGTCCATAGAGGTACTTTGAGCACATTTTCGGCGTCCAACACGTCTCGTGTCTTGGTTCTCGCACGCTCGTTTGGCAAGGGTTTGTATTGCAGCTGCGCAACGAGAACTGGGAGGCAGAGAGGAGCCAGAAGCTACACTTTGATCACCTCGTTGTTCTGGAAGTGAGAGATCCTGAATAGCATTGTCTATAATATGATCCTAGTGAGTATGAGGCAAAATAAGACTGACACATACCATATGTATGTAGTGCTTCAGCAGCACGTATTCTCGCCTTCTCCTCCTCCGTACTAGCCTGCTGAAGGTGTTGATACCATGTCGACTTTGATACTGAGTGGGGTCTTCCCAACCCATACTTCTCGCATACGCAGACGAATTTGTTCGAAATCGGTAGCATCTGTAATAGATTAGCCTAGGATGTAACAAACAACAGAAGTACTAAGCATACCTAGTGCAATATGCGACACTGTGTGATACAAGACGTTGCACGTTGCAATCGTTACTGCAAGTGACGTGATACGAGACGTTGCACGTTGCAATCGTTACTGCGAGTGACGTGATACGAGATGTTGCACGTTGCGATCGATACCGCGAGTGACGTGAAATGTTGTGATGCGCAGTGCGCTATGCGTCGTTGGTGCAGTTACAATTGACGAGTATCGATTTCAACCGAAAGAAGCATAACTCGACATAGTACTAAAACGGTAATTCTCATCTCAACATATTCGGCCCTATTCGGGCACAGCCAGTTCTCACTGGGGGTCAGCCCTCCTTCCTGCTCTGATGGTCAATGTGTCTCCACCAGACACCAATTGGAAGTATGGTTGCTAAGATGCTGCCATATTTACTGTTGATGGCACCAAACAATGGTCTGCTAGTGGGCTTAAAGGTAATTTAATGTATTTTTCAGGGTTATTTTGTTCTGAGGTACAAACTCTAGGACACATTGTTGTTGAGGTTCACCTCATTATGCTACCAGTCTCACCACCAGGCAGAACTCTCCCATGGGCTGAACATTTCCTTACTTATGTTCAACATCTCGACATAGTACCTCAGCAACATGGAATGGTATTGGAATGCACCATGTTCTGAAATGTGCCATGTGTGCAGGAGCAATACCTTTCAGGGAATCCTTCCCCTAGATCAACTTCGCTCCTTTGCTCACATTATTCCCCGCTTTGGTCCTGTCGCTGATACTCATCTGATACCACAAAACAGATCTAAGTTCACTCAATCATTTTTCCTCAACAAGTACATTGATGCGTCTTTGATTGGCATGAAAGAGGAAGATATAGAAGTTGGGGAGCAAGTACATGTCCATTACATCAGAGGCCAACAGAACCTGAAGAATTCTTGAGTGCTCTAGCCAGCAAGAAGATAAATGTTGGTATTCCTGCCCGTTCATGTGGCTTGTGCTTCATTGATTGGCATTCTTGCTCGCTGGACTCCGACAACCGCCCATGCCTGTGCAACACGAGTTCGTTCGCACTCCTTTTACTGGCAGAAAACATTCAAAGAAGGATTTAGATGTTGTGGCTGGTGTCACTTCTTCTATGTCATGGGTATGTGGCATGCATCATAGCTGAATGGCAGGTATGAACTAGTCTATCATTTGTTATGGCCAATGCGTCCCTGCTTCCCTGAATGATGTTGGCAGATCTTGAAGGCTCAGCTCTCAGCTTTGATGGACGACTTATTCCCATCGCCAACATTGTAAATCTGTACCGCATCCTCATGGAGGAGACAAAGGTCCAGCTGTACGAAGTTGTACTGCTGGGGGCTTCTTTACCGAACATTGATCATGAGCACATTCACGATGATTTAAGCAACCTTGAACCAGGCTACTTGTTTCTATCCAACAGGAGAAACCGGTTTTGGGAGCATGGGTCAGCATTGATGAGAGAGATGACTTCAACATTCTCTGGGTGTTTGATTGTGTCATGCAACTCTAGCGGCATGGTGTGGAACCAGGGCCAAGTCAGGTGCTGGATAAAGGATTACGAGGACTGCCTTCAGAAGCTTTTTCTTCTTTATCATTTGGGCTCTGGACAGCCTGCTTGAGGCACTGAGCTGGCTATCAGGTCCTGGCAAAACATCACCCTTTACCCTAGGAACATCTACTGGTTTTCCGGCTATTTGAACTTTGTGTCACGCTATAACAAGACTCAAACCAACCAGGAGAAGGAGTGGGCGATTTTGCAGAGCATGCCTCCAGAAGCTGCTTGGTTAATGATAGCATACCTTATGTTCGTCCCAAAGGTTCTGACTACTTTTGTCACATTTCCGAACCTGCAGCTGACCTTTGTCTCAAAGACTTTAGCCATGCTCACTCTTTACCTCAGTCTGGATGGGGAAGACTTTCAGTTTTCTGCTGGATATGAAAACCACCTGTTCAATGGGCTGCATAGGTCATGGGACTCGGATGACGTCTCTAACATCCTTGTCGCCTATACCAGCAGACCTGTCTCTGAGGGTGGACTCTCTTCGCAGGAAGTGGCCCTTCCCACTGGTACTGCCACTGTAAGGCCACTTCCTCACAAGTGATATAGAGTTGGGTAATGTAGCTGTGATGTCTGGCCTTCCATAAGATATAAGATGGCCAAATGCATGTATAATCCATAGATATTCAGGCTTCAGCAAAGATGTCGCCGCCATTACGATGATTGTAATGATCACATGCCGTGTTTGAATCCAAACTGAACATAGTCTTCAAAAATTCTGGATCTAGGATAATCACTATTGGCTAGATAGAAGCTGTTCTGTTATTGGTTCACCTGGAATGCTGAGCTTCATTGGCGCTATGTGGTGCATGATAAGCATTCTCAAGCAATCCCACCGTTGTCGTACTGTACTACTATAAGGCTAGTGTAATGCCTAAAAAATGGTTTTCTTTTTCAGGATGCTTGACAATGGAATCAAGCTTTCCTCCCTATTGTCCATCCCCAACATCAGCAATGTTCATACCACGAACAAAATCACCTCTGATGAACTCAATCGTCTGGTCATGCATGAGGATGCACCAGAGGCACCACAACCGTTAGGACACTTGCTGTCTCACATTTTCAAGCCTTTCAAAATTCCTCTTAAAAAATCATTCATCCCAATGAACATGTCAGATCACAATACCACAGCTTATCGCCAGATTCTCTGGTGTCACTGTATGACACTGCAACGAGCACTTGGAACTGGAATCTTCCAGTTAACCCTCCTGGAGACACCAGCTTGGACTTCAAGAATGCTGGTAGTACTAGCGGTGCTTCAGTGAGTCCAGACCCAGAGGCTGCAGGGAGTGCGACTTATGAAGAAATTGTCGCATCCCTTCTGAATGCTCTGGCTGGCTGCTTGTCGGCATCACAAACCCTGCTCAAACACGAGTGTTATGCAACTCATACATGGAACACAGCCAGTGCTCACAAAGTGTTACCCAGCAGCACAATAAAGCATGAACCTGAGCTTGTTCTATCTGACAATATCACAGCAATATGGGGAAACATCAGGGTATCAGGTGAGCTGACATACAGTCCTTACAAGCCTGCAATGCAGCTTGGGAAGGCTGCAGATACCCATGCCTACCTCATGATGAGTGAACAGCCCTGGAGGCGCTTCTCGCTTATATTGTCATCTCAGAGTCCTCATGTATGATCACTCTGGTGGCGCTGTATCTACTCGCTTTGATATATATCAACAACCAGACTTATTTTCTCACATTATTGCTGTAATCAACTTCAGCAATCTAGAATGTGTCGGGTATGATTCAATGGTCTCCTTCACAAAGCACATTTCACCACCCCTTTCCAAAGACATCCATGCCTATTGTCCAATCAAGAACATGCCTGCCTGGTGTAGCAGTTCAGTAGACCCTGCTGCATCCACCTCTGAATCCCTCGACCAAGTGCCTACTTCCGAGAGCCCGTCACCTGATATGATCTCGAGTCCGTAGCCTCTGATGGCTCTGGCTCCGAAAAAGCTTAATTGAGGACTTGCTCAAAGGGAGCTCAAATGACTCTACTACTCAATCATTTGCACATGAAGAGTCCACCCCCTCCCCCTTTCCAGTGCAACCCACTATGGTATCCAGTGCCCCCCTTGTCGGCCTGGCGTCTCAAATTCCCCAGGACTTGACAGAGAGCATATGTTCCATCACACCTCATCCTTCCCAATTTCCTCACTCTGCACACTCACCTGAACCTTGTGGCAAGATCCGTGTAGGGGATACGATGTACATTATCAAGAGAATTCTCTTTGCGACCCGGGGCCTCATTGGTCGTGGAACTACCTGCTATCTGGTCAGTTTGGACAATGAAGACTATATTGTCAAGGACCATTGGGTTCTCAGCAAGCAGGACACCATCATATTGAACCAGGTTGAGATGTTAAAATCAATGCATGGTGTCCCTAGTGTTCCAGATCTAGTAGGCCATTGGCTCATCACAACATCAGACAGTGAAGTCAACAATACTCAAAGCTATCGCAAAAAGGAACATAAGAGTACCCAGGGCACCAATCACACTCATGTCCACCTCGTCTTAAAACCATGTGCTCGCCCCCTCCACATGTTTCAAATGCTGAAAGAGTTGGTGAGAGCATTAAGGGATATTGTGATCGGAAAGTGTCTAGTTGAGTTGTAAGGTAGACGACATGCAAATCCAACGAATGTCACGTGCTTAGCGTTACAGATTCGTGACAAAAACTGAAAAAAACAACAACTAATTAACAACGTAGTAAAGAAACAAATGCCTACACTCGTAGACGTAGAATATAGCAATGCACCATCGAGCATTTTCAGAACTAACGAAAGTTGCGAGACGAAAGAGAAATGAAAATTTTGGTGTTCTGACTAGGTTTGCAGAACCTAAGGCGAAAGTCCGAAAGCAATATAGCCCCGTTGCCGCATTGCTGTGTGTGCCATCTCATCCTCTGCAGCTGTGTAATGGGCCACAAACCAAAGGTCAAAAATGATGGAGTCAAAACCTCGCAGCGTGGAGAGCATCAAAAAGAGCTAGAACAAGTGTGTCAGACATGGGGAATGATGAGAATGTTGTGAGTAACTCAACTTCGGTGTTAAGATTAGAGTCTCATGGTTGACAGGCCTTGCATATACTAATTGTATTATTTACTATATATTCCCTACTCAATTAGTACTTGCACATAATGTACCATATCTACTACTTGTCAATATTAATGTTGCTCGTCATCAATCCAAACCTCAACATTTCAACGTTCAGAACGTTCAACGTTGAACTCATGTTTGGCACATTTGGCACATTTGGCAAGAGGTTATTTGCACAGTGTCACAGCACAGTCACATCACATGACATTCGTTGGATTTGCATGTCGTCTACCTTACAAGAGTTTGGAATCAATGTCTCCTCTTTTAGTCCAGAAAACGGTGGTGGAGGAGCACAAGATTCTGCATTGCAATTGCAGTCTGAATAATGCGATGATCCTGGATGATCTAGATATCAGCAAGTGGTTCCTTATTGACTGGGAATTTGCAGTACGCATTACTGCAGATAATCAATATCCCATTGGTGGTACAGTAAGTACATTCCTTTCATATTAAATTCAAACTTTGAATCGCTTTCCAGGGCACAGTGCCCTTCATGTCACGCAAGCTTCTCGGCCAAGTTGCACTCATGCAGGAACAGGCGACAGCAGAAGCCAAGGAGAAACAGTGGTCAAAAAAGTTGACATCAAAGTCAAAGAAAACTCCAGCCATGAAAACACCGAAAACATCCTCAGATTCTTTGGCGCTGCCTATTTCTCGTGTGGTTCAGAGTTACTCTGATGACCTCAAATCCCTTTTTTCATATTCGCTTGGGTTTGCATCAAATTCAGCGATCCCAATGGCATGGTCCGTCAGGAGCACAATTCTAGTTCATTACTTGATCGCTGGACCAGTCTTGACCTCGCATTGTGGCCGCCTTCAAGATCAGCTTCTTCGCAAACCCATTGGATGATGAACGTCTCATAAGTGAATTTCATCTGTACTTCAAACTTCTCATCCCCCTCACGACAGATTGGTGCACAGCATTAAGGGATAACATGGTTCACCCTGTTACCTTTGACACCATTCTTCGCGTACTGAACTCTCATCTTAATAAGCTTCCTGACGATGAGGAGCTTCAATCCACTGTGACCATGCTCAAGAAGTCTGCTACTGCTCTCAATGATATGAACTTGAAACGTGTTGCTTCGCTATCTTTACCCATGGGATCGCCAAAGCGGAAGAAATTGGATGAGTTCTCCGAGTCGGACCAACAGATGTAATTTCATGTACTATGTGGTCATTGCGGTATCTCTTACATTACACGTATTCCAAAAATTTGTATGACTATTTGCCACCAGGAGATACTCATGTTTGCCTTGCTGTTTACCATGACTCTGTATTGCTTACATAATATGTTGGCTTGAACATCTGAAAATTGTTTGCATTGAAATGTAAAGTTAGCTTTGCAATCGTCCTGTCATCCAGCCCTCCTAGCATTTCCACCCAGCATGCAACATGAGTCCGTCCTGAAGTTACTATAAACCAGATCGTGTGTCAGGGCCACCATTGAACATTGACATGCAACTTTATCTCAGTCGCTCATATGATACTGCTCTTTCCATTGGACTCACAGACCACATACATCTCTATTGGCGCTTTTTGTGGGGAATGACCATATACCCCTTAGACTCTGAGTGGCCATGCATGTTGAAGTGCAATTATTTGGGACCTACCACCATCCTTCGCCCAGACTATTGGTACCATGTCCTTGAGCCAATCTGCATTCAGACCCCACCCGAGGACAATCAGCCAATTGATCATCCATTCCAATGTTCCAGGTGGGCTTTTTTCTACGAGGTTTTATCTTAACTCCCTACAACTCACATATTCTTCTCCTTGCAGGTCCAGATGGCACTGACTATACATTTCAAAGCAGAGATGTTGCATCGTGATTGCTCATTGCTACCCTTTGCATCACCACACATGACTTTGCACTGTTCTTCTCTCACACTAGCATTCGGTATACCACCCTGCTCGATCATCTCTATGGGAATGTTGTCCCATCAATTGATGGCTACTTGCTCTCCATTTAGGGTGAAAGACCACCAATGCCACCTTTGCATTACAGATTGTAATGGTGATGTCCGGTATCAACGTGAATTCTCCAGGCATCTAATGTCACCCTGATTCTCCAGGCATCTAATGTCACCCTGTTGACAGCTTGACACACATCACCATGTTCCACCTGGTTGTTGTACGTCACTTCCCTATCAATCAAAGTACCATGCTGACTGACCCACTAGATATGACTGCCTCGTCTGCATCACCCTTGGAGCTATTCCCGGTTTGGTGGCTGCGCTTGCGAATGTGCAGAGTAGTTGCTTACCAGTTAGTATGTCCATCTATTATCACTATCAAATTGTACACCAAGATTGCAGCAGAACTGGTGGAGCTGTACTCTCTGTGCATGAATATACTATTTTGCTCATCATATTGTCATTTCAGAGTTCAACGCATGCAGCCACTGTGGGCCGAATTTATCACATCATCAGCATGTGCTCTTGATCTGCGATTTTGGTGGGGATTGAATAGACATCTTTGAGAAGGAACAGTGGCATGTTTTGGTGTGGATTGCGCCTTTTTCCACTTGCAGTGATGCTACCGCTTAAGTTTACGTCCAGTATGGACAGGGTAGCAAGACATTTGTTCAACGTTCAACGCCTGCAACCTTCGTACTCGCTGATATTTGAGGACTTCAATTCGGTGCAGTCACTGTGTTCTTGACAGGTTAGGCTACTATGCCTATCTTGGATCATTCAAAGTTTGGGCTGCGGTGTGACCATCTCCTTCCGTCAAGTTGTGTTCTTAGAGGTGCCTAATCCCAAGCACTGCTGGAGCACATCCACAATGATTTGAGCAACCTACTCATTTCTATCCGACAGAAGGAACCAGTTTTGGGAGCATAGATCAGTGTTGATGAAAGAGATGATGTCGACGTTCTTGAGACATTTTGTCATGTCATGCAACTCTAGCAGCATGGTGTGGAACCATGGCCATGTCAGGCATTGGATGAAGTATTACAAGGACCTCCTCAATATCCTCGTCATGAATGCCACTCTCATAATTTTCTTCAGCTGCCTGAAGAAACTTGAGGTGCCACTCCTGAACGCGATGTTGAGTTCACCAAAGTAAGTCGTTGTACGATTCATCAACTCTTCGTCGCACTTTATGACGAGTAATAGCCCCGACTTGTATGAAACAACCCTGGAGCCTATATCCTCCAACAGATCGGCCCACTGTTCCATCTTTGAGTATATTATCTTGCCATATGGTCCATCAAATATAGTCACAAATTCGACAAAAGTGTAGAAGAGAGACTCGAGATCATTGCTGGTGGTCTGTCCCATCACAACAAGATCATTGTCTGTCAGATTAGACACTCAATGGAGATAATGGAGAAGGCGGATAGACATGTATGGCAAGGTGCCCTCCAAACATTGGGATTAGCCACTCAGACCAAATTTACCTTAGAACTTTGAACTCATGGTACCCCGTGCATGAACACTAGTGTTGCACTGCGCAATGATCTGGGTGTGGTCAAAATCAATGAAGAAGCCACATCCTTCATAGATGATTAAGTTGTTGGGACTCTTCAGCGCTAAAAATGTTTGTAAGTATGAAGCCTCAGATTCAAACATTCAAAGAGGAAACCCACCGACGACAAAGTCTCGAAAAGCGCTTATGAGTTCTTTTAGTCAAGAATGTCAATAGCAGCTCTCCACAGGGGGTCAAAAGCATGCGCTGATGATATTTACAGTGAAATCCAGGGCTGAATTTGCAGTGGGGATTACAGATGCACAATGTAGAGTCGGGCTCTCCCATCCCTCAAAAAGAAGAAGAGCTCTGTATCCATGCAATGATCAACAAAACCATTGCAGATGATATCAGGCCAAGCCCCTTTAACCCTGAACCCGACAGTCTTCACCATTGGACTGCACTTGTCGAATCCTGCAACTCCAGGCACGAGGAATTCTTTCGAAGACACTGTTGACTTCATTATACCCACCCAATGAGATGGAATGAGGTACTTTATGTGGTATCATTTGAAACAAGGGAGGTTCTGAGGAGAGCTCGACTATGAAGATGCAAAGAAGGAATTGGAGAGCAGATGACAGGAAGAGTTTGTATATGATGAAATCTCCAACCAATGTTATGTTTGTTCTCTACCCCCTTTGTCACTGTCAACAACTTCCATCGCAATCCACCTGGCACCTAGGCCACATGCATGATGGACTTAGGCAAGTGTCTTCCAGATGACCTTGGGATCATGATCACACATATGAGCAAGCTTGTCATGCTCGACATGAAGAATAACCTCAGCCATGCCTCTGCCATCTTCTTCACTGACCTCTTAACCAGCAAGTTTTGCAACACTGCCTTCACCTCTTCATCTGCCTTCCCATCCTCATCTACCTCGGCAAAGACCATATCCCACAACCCTTCCAGATAAGTTCCGCCTCCATATGAATAGGCCACTTGCCATAATGTGTGTTGCCAAGGAGTGGAAAATCAGGAGTGTGGTCCGAATTGTCAGTCATGATGATAGTGTCAGGAATGTGAGGTAATAGAAGCACAAGAATGATATGGCCCGAAGTCATAAAAACTCAGTCTGAACTTCAAAACACAAGTATGTAGTAGTCAGTACAAAGTATATCAATAATGAATCTGGTGCATCATGAATCTGGTAGATAATAGATTGCAGTCCAGTCTCTAGAGTCTGGAATAAGTAGTAGATTGACAGATGACAGATGTAACAATGTACCTGATCAATACTCATCATTGGGGTCACTGCCGTCAGACAGCTCAATGTCATTCTGAGCAGGAGCATTATCTTCATCATCCTGCGCCAAGAGATTGAAAAGATTGTCCAACTTCTTGATACCATCTTTTCCCTGTGTTCCCATGAGTACGTAAAGCAAATCCATGTTGGTGTCAGCTTCCTCAAATGCTTGCTCATCGAATACTAATCCCTCTGTAAAGTTAAGGTGAGACTTTTTGTAGAAAAACTTCAGCATTTGGAGAGCCTCCATAAGTGCAGGGTTGATGAGGTTGCACTTGTTTGTGTCAGTTCTCCACTGGAAGAGAATATGTTCAGATGGAACCATGGAAGCCTGTATAGGAAGGTAATCCATGGCAATTGAGAATAGAATTGGAAACATAAACTCATTCATCTAAGAGAGATGGATAAATTAATACCATAAGATAAGCAGCTCTCCAAGTGAGTCACAGTGACAACATACCAACCAAAATTGCAACATGTCAGTGCTGATTGGTGACATTGTTCTGTTGAAAATACATGTTGAATTCCTCATTGACAGTCTTGTCCTCTCTGCTATGAAGATTACATACAAGTATGTCATCATCAAGTCCATATTCTTCTCCAATGGTCTCAAACAGTGACAAAGGCTTGCGGGCCCTTGCAATGACCTTTACAGGTGACTTTGGATGGCATTGCTGTCCTCTGGAGTGGGGCACACTATTATACATCTATAGGACTGGTTTAGAAACAATGTTGGGTCAGATGTGCTCAAAATACCTTTGACTTGATTACTTGTAAGTCCCTTGTGTGACCAATGTTTCTTCATCGAACTGAAGCAATAAGCTGGGTTGAGAACTGATGAAATGCAATAACTACAAGAGCAAGGAAGACAAAGTACAAAGTACATACTAAGTATAAGGGCAATAAGACCAACTGATATTGAGTCATTGGATATTGCATAGCAAGAGGGCACATCCCACGTGTGATAACACATAAGATTTCATGTAGCAACCTTGAGAAAGTAATACATGAGACAGTAATCAAACACGAGAGTAAAAGATCCATGACACAGCAAAAAAACCATAAATGATCCAAGCAAAAAGAATTGTCTTGCCGCTTCCTCTTGTTCACAGGATGTAAGTCAGACCAAAGCCACCAATTAGTCTTTGAAATGTAAAATTGCTCGAGTTTCTTGTGGTCCTCCACAAGGATCGGCTGTGGCTCAGGAAAATCAGCATTGAGCCACCCTTCCTTCCAAGCAAGGTGAGTGTTGAAGATATTAAGAACACCTTCATGCATTTTCATGGCCTCAAACCCTCCAGTGTTATCGTGACCAAGTTGTCCTGCAATGCCATCTAAACTTATAGGGTCATCCTGATGAAGCTTCGCCAGTCTGACATTTTCTTCCACTTCTGTTGTTGAGGGTATACCAATAATACTGATGTCATTGAGCTGGTCTCACAATCCATGTACTAATAATAACAACTAGCATATCTCATACAAATCATCAGCTATATTTGCACAGTATGAACAATTTTCATTTCTCTCTATATATTCTTCATTCACATGTAGCATCCCAATTAATTGTTGTGTTCGCTACTATTCTTACTATAAGTACTACTCGTGAAAGCTCCCTACCCCATCCATTGCTTGTCTGTCATTGTATCAATTGCAGCTCGGTACTCAATCGCAAATAGCAGCATATCAAACAGTCAAGTTCCACTGTGTCGAGACATTGTGAGGCATGATTCTTTCAAGTAGTTTCAATTCAGCCAAGGTTAGTTTCCATTCTGGAAGAATTACATTGTTGAATGGATCATCATGTAGGCAAAAGTTTCCAGAGCTGTTTATTGTTGTCAGATGTGGGTTGCAAGGCATGTGCTTGATTGTACAAACCTTGACAAAGATTAATCTAATTGGCTGTATGTTTGTCTGTAGCTCTTTGCACTCGACATCCGTCAACTTAGATGTTTCGTTAACCCATCCTTCAATATTATCAAATTCATTGGCATCTAGGTCCCATCCACTATTGTTACCCAGTCTTCCCATCAATGTCAGTTGTGAGTTCTATGGATGTCATTAATCTCACATAAATTTAATCATATGTCCTATGTAGCTAAATATGAGTATGCATATGTAGTTCAAGCCAAGCACAAGCACAGGATCATCTTGAGGACAATTGAGGTTAAAGTAATCCCCTTGGCTTGCCAGAAGCCACCATACAGCAAATGCACAGACAGGGCACATCCATGGCTTGTGGATATTGGCATATAAAAAACATGGTCCTATCCCTGACTCAGCCAGATGATAAAAATAGGAAAGAAAAGTTACACCACTGTGATTACCTCCTTGATATCTGCATATGCTCATTACACTCAGCTGCACAATTGAATACCCACAGTGCTTTCAAGGTGGGCTCGTATATAGCACGGGCACTGGTCACAGTTGCACCTGCATGAACCTGCAAGTCAAATCACTGTGAATTTGGGGTGGGACAAAAGGCAGCATTGCTGTACACCTACTTTGTGACACTGAAGGCTGATCATATACTATGAAACTGCAACTGACAAAGAGGGATTCTCGTCTGAACTTGTGGCTGATTGCTGCCCACATCTTTTGTGTGCATTGTTGTAAGTTGCATGTGGCACTGTCAATAGCTTGGCACAGTGTCATGGCATCTGGGAGTGGGGGACCCCGAACGACCCATACCTTGATATGGGCCCTGTATGCTGACATGTGTCTGACTCCTCTCAACTTCAGAAGAAAGGCAGAGTTCAATCCTGAAAGAGCTTGAACTTCGGTTATTTGGCCTTTGCCTTTGAGGTTAGTCCACCTCCCTATTGAGATCATGACTGAGATTCACCACCCCATAAATTTTGATCGCTTGCAAGCCTTGTCGATTCTCAGCCAAAGCTCTATGCAATTTTCACAGATCCAACAATTCCTGCAGTCTGCTACACCAGCTACGCTCCGGACCAGTTTTTGAAAGATCTCTGCCAGTTCAGCCTGTCTGATAGTGCCATGGTTTGACGCAAGGGTAGAGCCAAATCGCAGCTGGCAATCTCAACTTCTTCAATCCTGACCAGAGACCTCACAGACTAAGGTGGGATTGGACCGCAACATTGAAATCAAGCCGGGCAGATTCCCATCCTCTCAATGAGTTATCTCCCAGAGTGTAGAGACAATAGATACAATCCCGGCTTGCCTTGGAGTGGGGGTTGTCAAAACTGTTGGTTCAAGAGTCTGATGGGATGCATACTGCAGCATTGCAATGAAGCCACCTTTGAAGTTGGCGTTGCATCTAGGTAGGGAGGCATTCATCCTATTTGTCGACTATCTGATGGGGGAGGATCTCCATCGCTCAACTCTCTTTAAACTGCAACTAGGATTTGGCTCATCAGGCCAATTAACCACTCACTTTCATCACTCAAGTTTGTTAGATCAATGGTGTCATGCAACAAGGGGCCCCCCATCCCTAGTCCAACATCTTAGCAAGTCAAACATATGTTCAGGTGATGTTGACTTACATCCTGGTTATCTGGTCATCACATGCACAGGTCTTGCAATATTTCACTTGTCACAACACCAGGCCAGACATTTTTATGAAACGTGTCGAGCAGGCGACCTGCATCTTCCCAACCAAAAAATAGGAGACTGCTATACCTGCAATTCTGCCAAATGAGGTACACCAGGTTCACGGATAGGTACAAGAGGCTTGGAGATGGCAGGATTGAGGTATGACAACCAAATATTCAAGTCTGGGACTGTTTTGGAGATGTTGTCAGCCAGAGCAGGGTTCCAACGGCCAATATCATAATCACCACCACAAAGCAAGCTGACAAGAGCATAGTCCTCCCACTGCATGTCAGCCCTGTATACATCAATAGTGCGATCTGACAAGGACGAGCCTGTTATTGTGGGCTTCGGCTTCCCTAAGGAGATGCTTCAGTAGCAAGGACCAACATCAGGATGAGATTTGCACCATAAACCACTGGATATGGATATTGAATGTGTCAAGGATTTGCGGAGTTGGTTTTGTCATCCAATGCTTGTTTGTAGTCATGACATTTCGTCCACACTTCAATGTTGGGCATCTCGGTCCATCATAGGCAAATATGACTTGGATAGGGTAAGAGATGAGCCGAGCAGTGCAAAAGATGAAGGTGCATAAAGGAGGGTTTTGACCACTCTGGGCATGGGCTTGTCCACAAGTTACTTGCTGGCACTGTTCAAACCAGACACTAATTGCAGATGGTGTCGATATATCTGCTTCTCATATGACCTTCTGTCGATCTAAGAGCTCTCCACTCTTCTATGCCACAATCAATGCCCACAACGCCGCATTTCTGGATGGTACCACCTCTCGTATCACTGAGTTTGCTTCTCCTGCCTCCACCTGTCCCTTGGACATCACATCGGAGACTAGCTCATCACCATATAGCTGGTGTTAGGACGCTTATTGGACCTCCTTCAGATTTACCTTTACTTTTTTTCACCTGTCATTGTGCAGAAGCGGTGTGAGTTAATCTGCTATTTTGACTATGTCAATGTATGGAACATTGTTCTCTCAGATACAAATACATAACACCAGGCATGATTTCAATTTATGGGTGTTCCTTCCGGACCACTACATGATTATGTGTCTATACTACTCAACCCATATATATCTACTGCTTGACATTCTCGAGTAATTCACTGACGTGGTTGACTGATTTCATCAACCGGTAGTGAAGATGGATGAGATGATGCAGCTTGCACATGTCCTGACCAACCTCAGTCACCCGGTTTCTTGCCTCTGCAAATCCCCCGAGGATGTGTCTGTTCTCCATCAGGATTTGTGCGGGTACCCGGGAGGAATTCAGTCCATGCACAGCATTCTCAACTATGGCATGCATGTGTTTGTCAGCTGCACCAGCACATCATCAGCAGTGCTATGCAATCAGTCATCCGGCGCACTCACACATATCATTGCCAATGGCCTTCAGCCGGCGATTCTCCTGGAGCATCGATTGCTCGGCTGGACGAGCGTTGTAGAGGTCCTCCTCTACATCTATGGTCAATCTCAGTTCTGTGGGCTCCTGCCAGGCACTCACCTTTTGGCGATGGGCGCCTATCATCATAGTCCAAGTCCATTGGTGCAGGTGAAGAAGGCATCGGGGTGAGAGGACTCGAGGATCTCAACTTTGCTGTTGCCTGAACTCCCCACCCAAGATCATATGCAGGACCTTCTTCATCTCCATCTGATGCAGAACCTTGATAAGATATCAGACTTTCATCAGAGTGATGAACCGAGAAAAAAACTTACTTGTAGTTGAACGGTTGTCCACAGTGGGGACATCATCCAGAGATGCAGCGGGCAGGATGTTCCACCCAAGATCAAACGAAGGACCATCGTCGAACAGCTCGTCAGCCTCTTCATCATCATGGGTGGACTCTGATGTTGGAGCCTGTCCATTTGCTGCATGTTGGCGCCAAGCTACATCAAACATAGCTACAGATTTTTCAAACATCAGTTAAGTTCGGGAGATGCAGGAAGGTGCTTACAAGACAGTTCCTTGATGGATTCCTCCATGCCAGCAAAACACCAGTCATAAATGTCGGGAGTTGAATCCCCATGATGGCTGTCCAGAGTCTCAATCTGAGTCTCCGAACTCATGTCGTATCCTATATTTAATTAGTTTATTGTTGCTGAATAGAGTCAGCCGAAGAACCGAGGACTCACTTTTAAAATTCAAATCCTGGAATTGGTGCCTGACCCTTGGAGGTGTCCATTGGTCTATTGGCACGAAATCACCCCACCATTCTGCTAGGGCTGCTTTGCATTGAGCATCGGTGGATGACTCACCTGCTGAGGCCGCATTTTGCTCCTCACAAGTTTCCAATGGCATTGAAAATGTACTTGTCGGGTGGTCATTGTGTGGGGTGTTGGGAAAGGTGTTCGGTTTCAGGAAGGTGTTAAATAGGGAACAGCAAATTGGTCCAGCAGTATGGACTTGTGGATGTGGAGATCAGGTTGTTGACGCGGTCAACGCATCAACGATGGCGGTTGATCTGTGGCGCAGAAAGTACCAAGAATCCACCATTACATAATGTATTATATTGAAATGCACAATGGACGGATTGTCCCAGCAAGTTCCACAGCCGTGCTATGGCCACAAATAGCTGTTCCCTATGTATATGACATCCCAACCTAGGCTCCGACCTTTTCTCCCTGAACTTTCATACCCTAAGTTTATACCGGTGATTCACTCACTGCACTTTCCTCCCCATTTTTACAACCATGTCATCTCAACACGCAAATGAGGTGTTAAACTCGGTGACCGAGAATGTTGGATGCCTCTTAATGAGGTTCCAGAAGCTCAAAGAAGGTGATCTGGCTGCCAAGACTTTGGCCCATGAGATTGCCGTCACTTTGGTATGTCACTTGTCTTCTTTGTCTTTTTCTGTTTTTTTTTTTTGCAAGCTTGTGATACCTGCCTGTATTGACCTTCATTATTCAGCTGGGTCTTTGGCCACTTTATTCAAACATTCAATGAAAGCCAATGATTCAGATGATATAAACATACAAGGTACACTACTACTAGGAACAGTGATCAGGCACAAGAAAGTCAGGAATCATGAGGTCCAGTAATGAGTCCTCAGGTGGTGAGTTGTTGATGACAAAGCCTCCCGGTCCTTCTGGTGAAAGAAAAGGTGCCCACAGGATGTGAAAGTGGTCTGCAAGCCGCCAACAGATGTTAGCTTGTCAGGCAGCATATGCTTGCAAACCTTCGATGTCAGCGGCGCACTCCCCAATGCAATCCTTTCTCCATTCCTCCCACCATGCTCTCTGCCAGGTAAAAATTGCAGCACCCTGCGCATCTCTTCCCTCAGCAACTCCACCTCTTCCGACCATCACAACGCCCTCGCATGACTTTTGCACCACTCAATTCACACACTTTGTAGCATGTTAGTTTGCAAAATATGGATTACATCAATTGCTTACTGCTGTTGTCGCCTTCATCACCACAATCAACACCATCCATCATCTAGATCCACGATACTTGGTGTCTCCCTTTGCCAGTAGTGAAGGGATTGACGAGGGGCTTGACATGATCATCCACCAGTTCCTGCAAGCTGCGCTGTCAATCTTTCTTTTTCATGATTGTAGCTAGGGCCCAGGAGGAGGAGGGAGACTCTGATACTGGTTAGCTAGAGAAAGGCGCGCGAAATGTGAGAGATGCGACGTGCAAAAGCTGAATGTGCACAAATACATGCGAGTGCGAAAGGCAATAAGAGCGTGCACGACTGCAAAATCAAGTGTTGAGACTAAGGGTTGTTTCCCTAGAGGTAGGAGAGAGTCTGTGATGTGATGTGACACACAATACAAAGGTGTGCGAACAAGCAAAGAGTTGGTTAGAAAAATTAGATTGTCACTTGCAGATGAACTGGATATAGTGGGAGTACGTGGCGGGAATCAATCCCAAACCAAATCCTCATACATGAGCTATGGGTAATGCTAAGTGGCACTTGGAGCGCTGAACCGAGCTGAGTAAGCTAAAGATAGACATGTCGGTAATAATGGTCTGTAGCGTGCGCTAAGCATGTAGGCATGTAAATCAGTCTGAAGCATGTTAGACATAAGGGGAAACCATTGGGAAAATGCACCAATGAACCAGCGAGGACATGGAATGGACGGACAGATGAGTGCGCAAAGGGCCTTAAGTGAGCGCGCAACACACACGACTCCTGTTGAAATGTCATGGTGCACAAAGGCGCAAGACTTGTCCTAAGGATAGAGCTGGAATATGCAAAGGAAATGGGAGATACAGAGGGGAAGTGCCTGTAGAGGCATGAGTCTCTACAGCATGCTGCCTGATTGATAAGGGAATGAATGGCTGGGACGTAAAGGACCTGGGCATGTTGCCACAAGTCAATCCTATGATGGAGTGAATTCTGAATTTGCATGAGGCTGCCTTTCTGTGTGTCGGTAGCATGGAGACCCATTGACTTGGCAATATTGCCTAAATGACGCCTTCCGAAGTACATCAGATTTATGATGATTGGAGGAGGATTACTTACTGTTCCTCTTCAAGGTCTATGCCAGAGGCAATGAGCACACTGGGCGAAATTTCTGGGTGCAAAGAGGTGTCTATGCCTTGCTGAAGCTCCTCAGCCTCCAGCTCCACGAGCTTTAGCTGTGCCCCTGCTTGTGTTATGGCTAAACAAAATCATTAGTTCAAGATCACTGTAGAGTAACAGAAAATACTCACCCATAGCCTTGGCCTCGAGTGGATTAGGGACTAACATGTCATTTGGATTCTCCTCCCAAGCTTCCATTTCCGCCAACCACACAGAGTGATGTTCAGGAGTGATAGCAGCATTGAATTCCTTGAATGTGAGTTTGTGTGCAGCCTTCTCAGCAAGAGCATCCTTCATCTTGTGTAGGAGAGATGCACCTAACCCAACTGTCTTTTTCCAGTTCCAATCTCCGAAGTGGTCATCAAGCATGTCACGACGACAGCCAAGTCCCATCACTTTTGTACTTGAGGCCACGGGATTGATGTTCAACCAGCCTCTCTTGGGAGCCTCACCATCTGTGTGGCCGACAAATTGTGTGAAGTTAAATGAAAAGATTGTTTGACATTTTGCGACATGTGCGGGGAGGTGGAATTTTGGTATGAAGAAGCATATAATCTTTGTGAGATTGTCTAAGCCATGGGATTGAGGGAAATACTTCATGCATGTCCAGAGGTTTCTGTGCCATTGGCATGCAATATTGTATGGGACATTGAGCATCTCGAGCTGCGTACCACGCAAAGTTGAGAAAAACAAATAATCCATGTTAATGTACCTACTGAACTTATTCCTATCAACCTCGCACCTATCCATCATCTGTGCACCAATACAGTCACTAGCGACATTGAGCGACACAACGCGCTCTCATGCGACATAGTGTGCACTGGCACTACTTTGTGCGCACTCTTTGTAGGTCTGGTGCCGTCCTTCGCATGTCCTGTCCTTCTGTCCTATAGTTCATAGGTGAGTCTCGGCCATATTTCGTCATCATGATGTCACATGTATGTTCATTCTCATTATGTACCTACTTATATCACATATAGCGCTTCCGATTCGGTACTGCACCCTGGGAATAGCACTTATTCAGACTTGCATGTCTGGCGGTCCATTTTACTTACTTACTTTTTCCACCATCATCTCACTTGTAGTCAGAGTCAATATCAGAAAACCTCTACTCATCTCTGAAGTTGGCACCTTGTCACATTCAAACTTTGCATCTCCATCTCTAAACTCGTAAGCCTTCAACTTCTCTGAAACTCATCACTTGCACTCCGCTCATAATTGCGTGTGCTCTATAATTATTGCGTGCCTCATTATTGTGCAACTTTCACCCTTCACTCTCCAACTCGCGTGCGCTGTAGGAAATCAAGCTCGAAGCATCAGCAATTTGTTTCCCTCCAAATCTTTGCAGGAATCTTTCTCAGTAGCAATCTCCTTGGGACGACATTTCATACTTGCTACCCAGATATTTACTTAGCCCACACTTTCAAGTATCTTTTCACCACGTACAACATTCCTCACCCACATCGCCTTTCTGCAAATCCCCAACTCCATTTGGCCATTTAACATTATGATGGGCACAGTCTACTGTGCCCACACCTGTAGCAGTAAGCCCTTGCGACTGTTTTGTATCCACCATATTTACAGTGTTGTGACTCGAACATGTGCTTTTCTGCAAGGCAGTGTGAGTAGACATCAAATTATTAATCAATGGGTCACATACCTCCTGTGCATCTGCGAGATGTTTGGCCAGAAAGGCCTTGTAGTCATTCTCCTTGACAAAGTATGCCCAGCCTTTTGAAAGACTTGGGTCTGTTTGATCGCTCGACACATTGCGTCTCTTCAACCGAAAGTTTGTGTCAATGGCTAATAATACTGCGTACAACCACCTAAAGACATGAGCCTCTCATTGTGATCAATTTCCACAGTATCACATACCATTTTGCTTTTGTGACAGTTTGCCAACCATCAGGTAGATTCTTCCCTGGCTGCGGGCATGCCGGACAGAGAACCATGCACATACCCTGTGATGTACCATCTATGCCACTGGGATCATGACCACGTCCAGAACATTTCAACATTGTGAGATGCCGCCATTCAAGCACCATTGAGTCTGATCACTGCCTTAGCGCCTGCCGCAGAAATCTATCTCCTAGGATAGGGATCTGGTAGCAGGGCAAGGGGACGGCTAGTAGAGCAGGTGGAGTGTGCAGTTTTGAACCTGTGAAAATTCTTGTCAGGGGGCTGCCACTACCCCTACCGCTCGTACATCTCGTTATCATTTAGGAATACTACTGCTAAGCCTATATACGCATTGGGAGTGATGGTCCGTGCCACAACTGCAACCGTGCCACCTTAGGGTCGGCCAGCTGACAACATAACCAGGACACACTGTGAGGGCAGTTTACAGGTGGGGAGGAGAGGGTTGGGGCTAGGACAGAAACTTCGTGTTTCAGATTCAGTCAATACAATCGCAAAGCCCCACACCATTGGTCTGAGCTGGATCCATTTCGGGGACAGTGAGATTCCTTTGTTTCCATGCAAATATGTGACGAGGCTGGACTGTGTTATCTGTGAGATGCACAAGTGAATGATAAAATTCATAAGCAGAAGCCTTGGATTCAAAGGACAGGATTTGATAGTGGTGCAAAAGATGAAACATTGCTGCTGTCCTCAGGTCTGTTGATGTCGCAGGGAACCACCCATGGCGAAGGAGTTGTTTGACACATGTTTGGGATGTTTCGCAACCGCAGAAGTCCAACCCAATTTCGTGTATTCCATTCGTGTTTATCAGCACAAAGTCGTCATTGAAAGCCTGCTGTGGGAGGATGCATCATTGACCGATAGGATGCCCAAGTTGAATGTGAAGGCCTAATGTCTTCAAGGAGGTAACCTTTAAGAACATGCTGTTCCATTCCTGCACATGAATCAATATATTTGCATTTTTGTCAATAATATCATGTACCTGTATGCGATGGGTGGGAGACTGGACATGATTTGCCAGTGTGCATGTAGCGCAGTACAGCTGCATGTCATCACAATCCCAACATTGGAACTGTCCAGGATCAGTGCAAGTGTGCAACAGCCGCCTGGACATGTATCTTCAACATTTTCCCCATGTCCGCCTAATTGAATGATTTCTGAAAGATAAGTGAGGTAGCGGGTTTGTGGATTCGATGAACGTCACATGAAAATTGTGATGAAAGAGTGACAAGAGACAAAAAATGTAATAACTATTGATCAGGTGCCTTCTGCGTCAATTGCCTACTCACTTATCTTGGTAATAATATTGCAAACATTTCATGGTTTTCAAAATGAAGAGAAGTGAAGTAGAAAGTTTGTTATTCCAATTTCTTTGATTGTCGAAAGCAGCTGTTGGTGGCAAAGTACTATGCATCATACTCCGACACAACATGCCGTGAAGCCGTTGCCATCCATGGGCAACAGAACGCGCAAGCAGAAACTGTTACAGTTAGCGCTACTATCCTAGTTCGTAACAGAAACACTCGATAGCCAACATGGAAATAGCATGGGCTTGCAGAGCATCTAATAAAAAACAAAACACATTGAACATTGAGCAGGATGAAAACTTAAATGTAAGAAGCTTCCTATCCTTTCAAATGTAATTTGATACATTAATGAAGCAGGATATGGCTGCTGTTAGTTTTGCAGCCCTGAGTGCAGGTCTTTGCTTGGATGCTATTCCTGCAGACATAGATCCCCGAGGTCATTGTGCTTTCTGTGAAGATGTGCCAGATGAAAATGACGAGGACAATATGGTTGCCATCCATGGAGTGCATTGGAGGGAGAATGATCAAACACCTGTTCTTCTCAAAGAAATTATTGACTCACCAGTCAATCCTTCCCATGTTGAAGAAGAAATAATGAATGTTGAGATGGATGCTGAAAGTGATGACAACGATGAAGCTGACGGTGACAAAAATGGCATGAATGGACGAGACTACAATGTCGAGCTGAGACTTGCCCCCAGCACCGAGGAGGCCAGACATGCCTACATGGACCTGTGAACATTACTAAAGCCACCTTGTTCAGATGGAGTTGGTTATTAGGACCCACTGAAGTTGAATGCCATCCTGAAAGAAAGGTTAGAGAGGATGTGGGACTTTTTGTAGTTATACACAAATGTTGTGGCTGGTGATGGGCCAAGTTCAGCAAATCCAGTTGGTGGGCATTGGACCCACACTGCAGATCAAGCAGCCCGTAACACTGGGAAAGCACATGGCACATACCTTTCTTGGTGCTTGCAAAACTGGAGCAAGGCTTATATCAAGGACCATAATGCAATTCCCCTCCGCAAGCAGGCACAAAAATATTCACACATCTATGATGAGTCCCTTGCTGCCGATTTGAAGCTCCATCTTCAGAGTATCGGGAAATTTGTGCGCACACAGGATCTTGTTGAGTACCTGAGCATTCTGGAATATCAGGCACATCATGGTTCCACAAAAACATTCTCACAGAGGACTGCTCAATGATGGATGAATCACCTTGGTTTCCACTGGAGGAAAGAACCAAATGGGCAGTATTGTGATGGTCATGAGCGGGAAGATGTCGTCTATTTTCAGCAGAATGTTTTTCTGCCAGCATGGAATCATTACCAGACATGGATGACAAAGTGGAAGTGTGAAGGAGAAATTAGCATCGAGGATGTTGAGGCCAATGCAGCTCTGTCGAGTCGTCAGATCATAGTGTGGTTTCATGACAAGTCAACATTTTATGCCCATGATCGACAGAAACGAAGATGGGTGCATAGCTCCAAATATGCGGTCCCTCAACCAAAAGGAGATGGGGCTTCTTTGATGGTAGCCGATTTTGTCTCCACAGATTATGGGTGGCTCCGCTCTCCAGATGGTGAGGAGAGTGCTCGAGTCCTCTTCCAGGCTGGGAAAGCATGCGACAGATATTTTACGAACGATGATATTTTGGCCCATGCCACAAAGGCCATGGACATCCTAGAAAAGTGGTATTCACATGAAGACCATGTTCTAGTTTTCAATAATGCAACCACGCACCTCAAACAAGCCGACGACGCACTTTCTGCCCGAAAGATGCCAAAAGGCCCCTCTGTGACATGAGGGGTACCCTGGACAATCAAGGATGCCAATGGCAACATTGTTCTCGGACCTGATGGAAAACCATTGAAGGAGAAAATTCCTATGGCCGAAGCGAGGCTGCCAAACAGAAATCCCCAATCTCTGTATTTTCCAAATGGTCATCCAAAAGCCGGATTTTTCAACGGGATGGCCCAGAGTTTAGTCGAATGTGGCTATGTCAATGCCCCCAAGCTCCACGCTGAATGCAAGGATTTCAAGTGTTTGACCGATAGCGGGGGCATTTGTTGCTGTTGTTGGTTGATGTATATTCAACCAGATTTTGTCAATGTCGAGTCACGTCTGGAAACCTCATGTCGTGCATGAAGTTTTGATGTCATCTTTTTGCCGAAGTTTCATTGTGAACTTAATTTTATAGAACAATGTTAGGGTTTTGTGAAACGGCTGTATCAAATGAAGGACCGGTGTAGAGACTTGCGCCTATACAGGCACTTCCTCTCAGTATCTCTCATTCCCTTCCTATATGCCAGCTCTAGTCCACAGGACAAGTCTTACACGTTCGCGCACTGTCGCATTCCTACAGATGTCGCGTACGCTCTAGCTACGTCGCGCGCGCAGCGCGCTCACTATAGGACCTTCGCGCCTTCGTCCGTCCATCCATTCCATGTCCTCGCTAGTCCATTGGTGCGCCCTTCCCATGGTTTCTCCTTTTGGCTAACTCGTCTCGTCACCTTTTGCATGCCTACGCGCTTAGCGTGCGCTACATATCATATTACCTACATTTCTATCTTTAGCTTACTCAGTTTGGTTCAGCGCTGCAAGCGCCGCTTACCACTACATATAGTTCACGTCCTTGGACTTGGTTCTGGATTGAATTCCCGCACCTTACTCCCACTGTATGTAGCTACCCTCAGACAAACAATCTAAGTTCTCTTAACAACTCTCTGCTCGTTTGAATTGCGCACGTCCGTTTATCGCACGTCGTACCAGTCGTGCTTCGCGCGTCTCTCAGTCCTCAACCAGTATCAGAGGTTTCCCTCCACACATTAGAGGTTTCCCTTTCTCAGTTGCTGTCCTTTGGGCCGACTTTACACTCGCGCACAGGATTGACTGCCAACCGCCCTGTAACTGACCTATATCGCACAGTCTAGATTCCTCTTCTTCAACTGGAGCCCACCGCGAGGGACACTCCTGAGAGTACTGGTAGAGTATTAAGATCTAACAGTCACCGCAAAGCAAACAGAGAAGCTAACACTGCCTTTGACAAAGCGGCGCGCTGTCTTGTTACTTAAGGGTCTTATATAATGTTGTGTATAATGACAACACTATTATACACTGAAGACTTCTTGCCAGTCCTTAAGTTCATGGTCTACGACTTTTCTAGTTTTCATGGTAGATAACATGGTGAGTTCTTGGGAGGATTTAGTTTGTTGTCCTCTTCTTGTCTTTGTACAATAGCACTAATAGAATACAATTGGGTTCCTGTCTCTGTTCTGAAAAAAAAGGGGTAGGTATGTTTCACCCTAGTAGGTCGTGTTTCAACCTATGAAAGTCTGTTTCAACTTGGTCGTGTTCTCCTGAGGTTCATGTCTCACTTTCCGTTGAAAGGGAGAGTCAAAGTAAATATTCATAAAGCTAGACTGAGAGCTGTTCAATGGTTGTATATGACGCAGTTATACAACACTTAGATAAGACAATAATGACAATAGTTGTATAGTGATCATGGTATACAACTATCTGATAATACATTAGTTATATGGTCAACCTTAGCAAGGATCCGTTATAACTTTATGTTTCAATAACGAAAGTCAACCCTTGATGTCAACAAATCCCTTTAACGAATCAACGTAAGGATGGTGACGAGTGTGGCTTCAATGATCAAATAATATAGTATATACAGTCAATCCCCTGTAAGGCAGTGTATAAATATAAAAAGAAATGCTTAGTAATCTTACTTCAAGGCAACTCATAGGCCTGCACTTTAGTTCTTACGTAATCTCACTCGTTGGAGATGGTTTCTGAAACATACAGAAGGTCACATGATCACTATAAATACAAGATAAGATAAATCTGAGAAGTGAGAAACTAAAATAGAACAAGGAAAATAGACACAACTCGGTGACAGCAAAGGACTAGACAAACTCTCGTACCTTCCTTATCACACTTTCTATACAACAGGTATGGTATCAATCACATACCATGCACCACAGCGCAAGAATAAACAGAAAGCCCTCTTTCCCTTAGCATGACGTGCTCGCCAGCGCAAAGTGTCATCAATCGCGCGCGCAGATATATCACGTTTCACATCTTCCGCGGAAAGACCAGCATCGCCAGTCATGTCTTCGATGCAACACTCGTCGAAAGACTCATCAGACAGTCTCGACAACATCGACGACCACAGAGGACAACTCCCTGGAGCGTTTTTGAACATGCCTCAGAGGCCTTTCATTTCTAATTTCAATTCTCTTTCATCGCTCAGTGCACTTACTGACCTTAGCAAAGGCGAACCCTCCGTGTCGTCTTCGTATCCCAGCGCGCTTCCTAAAGTAGAAGTGCTGTTCGTCAAGTTAGAACCCATCAGCGCGCACCGCTTATCCAACGCTATCCCCACTAGCGCCGCGCAATCCATTTTCCCTTACACCCTTCCGCTCAAACCTTCTTACATCGTACCAACGGTTTGACAAACTGTCGTTGCACCACCCCCAGTCACCTACACCCAACCTACCATCATCGCACAACCCGCCGCCATCATCCCCACCATGTGCGCAATCCCCTTCAGAATGCCCGTGCACGGTTCCGAACCCGCGCCCAAGTTCGACGGTAAGGCGTCGAGCCTTCTCGAATTCCTTGACCAGTACAAAGTGCTGGCAGACGACGGAGGTCTTCAGGGCCTCGATCACATCAAACAGCTTCTGTGCTACCTCTCCTTAGACGAGAGAGAGCTATGGGCTGGTTTACCAGAGGCATCAGCTAGTGACTTCGACGCATTTATCGTCGAGGTCAAGGTAATGTATCCAGGTTGCGAAGGTGACCGACACTACGCGCTCACTGGACTTGCAAGCTGTTGCGCGCAAGTACACGAGTATGCCCATGCCAACTGTCGACGAGATGAGCGCATATTATCGCATGTTTTGTAAAGTCATGCAGCCATTATTGGCTAGTCATCGCATTGGTACAGCCGAGCGCGATCACCTCTTCTTAGAAGGGCTACCCAGCAATATTCAGATGCAAATGCGCACATGTCTGATGATTAAGTTCCCTGACCATCACCCACAGGATCCTTACCCATTCGCGAATGTCTTCATCGCAGGCATGTTTCTTATTGCTGGTAACAGCACCAGAAGTGGCGCCAGTAGTCATCGCGCCTCTCGCTAGCCTAATCGCAGCTCCAGCGCCCGCACCTGCACAACAGCCAGCGCAGGGATCTGTCACCAAGTGCGAGTATACGGTTAAGCTGTGCCAACCAGCAGACATTAGACAACTGCATGTTTTGTGGCAGTCTCAAGCATTTCCTTGGGCGCTGCCAAGAACAAACCAAGTACCTGGAAGCAGGGAAGTGTAAGTTGGATGAGGACCACAGGCTCATTCTGCCTAACAGCAACAGAATCAGCGGGCGCAAAAATACGCTCAAAGAGTGCATCGATCGCTACCTTGCTAGTGTCAAGAAGGATGTGTCGCCTAGTACTAGCGCTCACGTTAGTTTGTTCTATCGTGCATCACCAGAAGTCGAGTGCGTGTTAGAGGTAGACTCATCCGCATTCATGCACATGGTCGTCGACTCTGAGTCTGAAAATGATGAAGATAAGCTCGAAGTACAACACGTCATGCAGGCACTCGCATTCGCGCAAGCCAAGCACAATCAGAAGAAAGGTAAAAGTGTTCGCTTCAATGGCGTAGAAATACCCAGCAAGCCTCGTGTGCGAACAGGACCTACGTCACGACAAGCCACTGTAGAGGAGGAGTTAGTCTCTCCTGCGATACAAGCTTCATCTAGCAAAGGCAAAGGACTGGCTGTCGCAAAGATCATCCCGCCTGTCGCGACCAAGGTTGCGGACCCGTTACCAAAGGCGCCCTCTGCAGGCGCATCTTCATCTGTGCAAAAGACTACTAATGTTTCTCCTCCGCCAGCACCAACACCAGCACCAGCAGTGCCTGCGACAACAGGCTCATATCATTTATCTTTCACCTTAGAAGAAAAGGGAGCAGACAAGCGCGTCACAGAGCACATTCTCGACTCTAACCTCAGCATTCCCATAAGGGAACTACTCGCCATTTCACCAGAAGTCAGGAAGCAGTTCCACGACATGACCACCAACAAGCACATACTACAGTTACCTATCTCCGTATTATATGGGTCACTGGGCCAGCGGACCATGGGCCAATGTTATGTATAACCCCGATGGAGATGGGTGGGCCAGGAGGGATATTATTTCCGATGGAGACGGGTGGGCCCATCTATGCCGATGTTATATATATCCTCGACGATGGCGGATGGGCCAGGAGAAATATTATTACCAATGGAGATGGGTGGGCCCATCTGGGTAATATGTAGAGTAGGATGGACATATATTATAGACAACTGGGCTATAGCAAATATTATTATATAGATGGGTGGGCCGACATATTAGTATGATTTTGTAGATGGATGAGCCGAGGGAGCGGTGAAATATTGATTATATATACGGGTGGGCCAACGTAGGGGTATATTAGATAGACGGGTGGGCCGAGGGTGCGGTGAAATATTTATTATATAGACAGGTGGGCCGATGTGGGGTAATATTAGATACACGGGTGGGCTGAGAGTGTGGTGAAATATTTATTAGATAGATGGGTGGGCCGACATGGGGGTATATTACATTGATGGGTGGGCCGACATGGGGTATATTACATAGATGGGTGGGCCGATGTAGGGGTATATTACATAGACGGGTGGGCCGAGCCCAACACTTGAAGCCCGGAACACGAAACCCAACACCCAAAGCCTGGAACCCAAAGCCCAACACCCAAAGCCTGAAGCCCGACACCCAAAGCCCAGAACCCGAAACCCAACACCTGAAGCCCAAATCACCGAGTGTCAAGTGCCAAAATTTGAAACCCGGAACCCCGGATATGTGTTTTGAGACTACCAATACACTCACCTAGACTCAGACTACAACTTTCATTTTTTCATTATCACTGAGGCAGTGATTTGGCAATATTGACTACCGAGCACCAACTACCGAGTACCGAGTGCTGAAACCCGGAACCCTGAACCCCGGATATGTGTTTTGAGACTACCAATACACTCGCCTAGACTCGGACTACACCTTTTGTTAACAAAGTTAAACAAAATAACAACTTTCATTTTTTCATTATCACCGAGGCAGTGATTTGGCAGTATTGACTACAGAGCACCGACTACCGGAGTACTGAGTGCCGAAACCCGGAACCCGGAACCACAGATATGTGTTTTGACTACCAATACACTCACCTAGACTTGGACTACAACTTTCATTTTTTCATTATCACTGAGGCAGTGATTTGGCAATATTGACTACTGAGCACCGACTACCGAGTACCGAGTGCCGAAGCCCCGAACCCCGGATATGTGTTTTGAGACTAACAATACACTCACCTAGACTCGGACTACAACTTTTGTTAACAAAGTTAAACAAAATAACAACTTTCATTTTTTCATTTGAATATCGAGTCCCGGACGCCCGAGTCCCGAGTTCCAAAGTTCGGGGTTCGGGGTTCGTACCTCGGAGCTCGATACTTTGTCCTGAATATTGAGTCCCAGATGCCCGAGTCCTGAGCTCCAAAGTTCGGGGTTCGGGGTTCGTACCTTGGAGCTTGATACTTTGTCCCGAATATTGAGTCCCGGACGCCCGAGTCCCGAGCTCCGAAGTTCGGGGTTCGGGGTTCGTAACTCAGAGCTCGATACTTTGTCCTGAATATTGAGTCCTGGACACCCAAGTCCTGAGTTGCAAATTTCGGATTTCGGGACTCAGTAGTTTGTTCTGAATACCGAGCTCTGGGTCCCGAAACCCAAAATTCAGGACTCAGTACTCGGGTGTCCAGGACTTGATATTCAGGACAAAGTATCGAGCTCTGAGTTACGAACCCCAAACCCCGAACTTCGGAGCTCGGGACTCGGGCGTCTGGGACTCGATATTGGACAAAGTATCAAGCTCCGAGTTATGAACCCCAAACCCAAACTTCGGAGCTTGGGACTTGGGCGTCCGTGACTTGATATTCAGGACAAAGTATCGAGCTCCGAGTTATGAACCCCAAACCCTGAACTTCAGAGCTTGGGACTCGGGCGTCCAGGACTCAATATTCAGGACAAAGTATCAAGCTCTGAGTTACGAACCCCGAACACCGAACTTCGGAGCTCAGGACTCGGGCGTCCGGGACTCAATATTCACCATCACCAAGGCAGTGATTTGGCAATATTGACTATGGAGCACTGACTACCGGAGTACTGAGTGCTGTAAACATTTTATCGACCCCCAAACCCCGACATTGTGGACTGCTGGGACTCAGGGTTCGGGGGTCGGCACTCGGCACTTTGAAAATTAGGGGGTATCCAAAAAATTTGATTTGCACATTTCTGAAAGATATCTTTGTTCTGTCCCAAATATCGAGTCCAGAGTTCCGGGGTTCGGGGTTCAGGACTTGGAACTCGGGGTTCGGGGCTCGGCACTTGGTGAAATGTCATGTTGATATCTTTGCAAGCTTCGGGCTTTGGATTTCCAGACATCTGGAGTTCGGGTGATATCTTCTGTGAATCTCGAGTTTTGAGTTTTGAGTTCTGGGTTTTGGGACTCGGCACCTGGCACTTGGCACTCGTGGTTCGGGGTTCGGTTGGAGACTCAGTGACTTGTTTTGTGAGAAATAGGATATGTTTTACACCAGGGTTCAGGTGTGGGGTTTTCGGCTTCGGTACTCGATTATCTGTGAATGGCACACATGGTCCATTCATGTTTTCGTGCTTACAGGTGTAGATTTTGGTGGTCGATGGTAGGTATATGCACTCATAGTGTGCATGTATCCTACATGTTTGATTCACTGGTGACTACATCAGCTGTATGTCTTGATGAAATGTATCTAGGCTCACCCATATATGTACCCGTCTATGTACAATTCCCCCACATTGGCCCACCCACTATGTAATATCCCCCATGTCGGCCCACCCGTCTATGTAATATCCCACACATTGGCCCACCCATCTATGTAATACAACCCACGTCAGCCCACCCATCTATGTAATACATCCTACATCGGCCCACCCATATATGTAATACTCCCCCACCTTGGCCCACCTGTCTATTTAATAAATATTTTACCACACCCTAGGCCCACCCGTATAAGTAATATTCCACCATGTTGGCCCACCTGTCTGTGTAATATGCCACCACGTCAGCCCACCCGTCTATGTAATACTCCCGACGTCGGCCCACCTGTATATGTAATACACCCCACATCGGCCCACCCATCTATGTAATATTCCCTCACCTTGGCCCACCCATATATGTAATACACCCCCTGTCGGCCCACCCGTCTTTATAATAATATTTGCCTTACATCTCTCTTCAGCCCGGCTGTCTATAATATCCTACTCTACATATTACCCAGATGGGCCCACCCATCTCCATGAATGATCATATTCCCCCGGCCCATCCGTCAACATCAAGGATATATATATCATTGGCATACATGGGCCCACCCATCTCCATCGGAAATAATATTCCTCCCGGCCCATCCGTCATCATCGAGGATATACACAACATGGGCCCATGGTCCGCTGGCCTGTCTTATACGGGATATTATGTAGGTCGGGTGGCCCATATAATACAGAATTTGTCACTGAAGGGGCTCCAACAAGCGCGTCACAGTTGGCACAGTCTCAGTCAACAAGCTACCAGGCCACTTCGCAACTGATAGATGGATGAGTCAGTATGACGACTCGCACACAAGGAGTGACAATGGTCGCGTTGTCACTGACCATTTCGCGCCCCTGTGCTGCATACGCGCCACCACTATTGGAGGGTGCAAGCTCACCTGCATGCTCGACCAAGGCGCAGAAGTCGTAGTAATGCCAAAGGAAGTATGGAAATCGCTCGGCATTGGTCTGCACTCAGATCATTGCCTCAATATGGATTCAGTCAACATGTCGCGAGACGCAACGCTCGGTGTAGTCGAGAATATCCCGCTCGACTTTGGAGGCGGACCTATGTTCTTCCAAATCCAAGTCACAGAGCACGCGAACTTCAAGGTTTTGCTCGGGCGTCCATTTTTCATTTTAACTTCGTGTCGCACTTTTGATCTCCCTAACGGGGAGCAAGATATTTTGTTAATGGACCCAAACACGCACAAGGAGATGCGCATCCCGACCCTCCCTTGGGTTAAGAATTGCCAAATGGCGACGCATGGTTCTCCATGCGCGCAACACATGCACGCGCAAGCGCACGCACATGTGGCCAAGGTAGAGGGTCAGGGTTTTTAAGTATCGATGATCTGCAGATTCTGCGGGGAGACACCAATACGTGTTCATGCACCCCGCTTAACCATTCATATTTGTTTATTCGCTCATCCCATTATCGCATCGTGTCCAACACGTCGCTTATCGCACACGCTGAAGACTATTATTGTCAGCTCTTAAGGAGTGATATTGCATCAGTTTCCACACTCTCGTATTCATCATCAGTTTCGCTTCCTTCTCAACCGTCTCAATCGCATTCTGCGCATTATGCGCATCTAACCGCAACTCGTTCCATTCTAGATAAAGCGACTATTGCTGCTTTTAATTCCTCTTATCATTATGATGCCTCTCGACACGCACTGGTTTACAAGCCAGTCACGAAGAAAGTGCGCACCACACCCACCACCACGCCCCCAGAATATAGGGTGATGTGCGAATGCACGCCAGATCCCTTAGTTGGTTTACCATAGATACCAGCCCATCCCCCAGACTTTGTACCAGGTGTGCGTTTTACCCAAGCACACGTGGACAAGATAGACCTCGACCCTGCGAACTGGCTTTGGCCAGAAGAGTTGAAGCTCGTACGCTGGCTCGTTCGCATGGGACGCATCAGAATGCTGTCACCTCGACGAAAGATACTTCCTGGCGTACAAGATTCCTATGGTACCGCACACACCATGGTCTCAGTGAAATATTCCAATACCGCCATCTACAATTGGCGAAGTCACGCGCATCATCAAGGAAAAGATCTTGTCAGGCGTTTATGAGCCTTCAACGGCTGCGTATCGCTCACGCTGGTTTTGCATCGTCAAGAAAGATGGAAAATCGCTACGCTTAGTTCACGACTTGCAGCCACTTAACACAGTGACCATTCACGACGTGTCAGTTCCGCCATTTGTCGAGCATCTCGCAGAGTCCTTTGCAGGCTATGCAGTGTATGGCATGATGGATTTGTATTCAGGCTATGATCAGTGTGCGCTCCATATCGAGTCGCACGACCTTATGACATTTGGAATGCCTTTGGGGCCCCATCGTTTGACCACGCTGCCGCAAGGCCATTCTAACGCTGTTCAAGTTCTCCAGGGCGATATCACATTTATCCTTCAAGATGAAATCCCTAACCACACATTGCCCTTCATCGACGATATACCGGTGAAATCTGTCGAAATGCGCTACTAGAACGAGGACGGCTCTTACAAGACCATTCCCGTGAATCATGGCATATGGCGCTTCATTTGGGAGCATTGCATCGTCGTCAATTGCATCTTGCAGCGCCTGCACAACGTTGGCATAACTGTCAGCGCAACCAAGTTCGTCTTAGCTGCGCCTAGCGTGGTTATAGTAGGTCACAAGTGTACTTTCAAGGGTCGCATGCCTGAGGACACCAAGGTCCAAAAGATACGCAATTTGCCAGAGCCTACCAACCAGTCGCAAGTCCATGGTTTCTTAGGAACCTGCGGTGTTCTTCGCATTTTCATTCGTGATTTCGTGCGCAAAGCACGCGCGCTAACCAATCTCACCAGGAAAGATGTACGTTCATCTTCGGGCTCGACGAGCGCGAAGCAGTCCAGACCCTCAAGGACTCAATATTGGAGTCCACCGCACTATGGTGTCTCGATTATTAGAGCGATCGCGAAGTCATTCTCGCGGTCAATACGTCCAATATCGCAATAGGCTTCATTTTATTGCAAGTAGGTGCAGACGGGAAGCGATATCCGAATCGCTTCGGCTCTATTGTTCTCAACGACGTCGAAAACCAGTATTCTCAAGTGAAGCTGGAACTCTATGGACTCTTTCGTGCGCTGTGCACGGTGCGTGTATTCATCTTCAGCATCAAGCACCTCACCGTCGAAGTCGACGCGAAATACATCAAAGGTATGATTAACAATCCCGATTTGCAACCCAACGCGACCATCAATTGATGGATCACGGGCATTCTGTTATTTTCATTCGAACTCGTGCACATCTCCACGACGAAACATAAAGGCATTGATGGACTCTCAAGGAGACCGCCTGCAGATGAGGATCCTCTCGAAGAGGACAATCACGAAGATTGAATTGACTGCGCATACTCGTTTGGAGTCACACTGCTAAACAATCACACTTACCGCATAACTGGCATCTCGTCAGAAATAGTTCACCACATGCACACACAGTGTTTCACATCACAGATCACACGTGCACCAGCACATTGTGTCTTCTTAGACGTCATTGTCGAGGCTGAAATAGAGCCTGCAATCCCGCGTTCTGAGACTGCATTAACACTTGACGCGTTGCTTATCAGGACGCAGCAATTCCTCATTTCGCGCGAAAGACCAGCTGACCTTTCAGATCACAAATTTGCAGTGTTTGTCAACAACGCCGCACGCTTCTTCATCCTAGAGGGCAACCTTTGGCAACGAGAGTCTCATGGCAAGCACCAATTTGTCGTGCAGCCTCACAAGCGAGATTGCATCCTTAAGGAAGCGCACAACGACCTCAGTCATAAAGGCGTCTATACGACATGCATGCGACTGCTGTTGCGCTTCTGGTGGCCGCACATTGTCGACGACATCAAGTGGTACTTGAAGACGTGCCATGAGTGTCAGGTTCACCAAATGCGAAAGCCCCATATCCCGCCAACCATACCAATATCAGGAGGTTTGTTTTGCAAAGTGCACATAGACACGATGAAGATGCCCAAAGCGGGTGGATTTGAGTATCTTGTGCAAGCGCACTGCACACTAACATTGTACCCTGAATGGCGCATGTTGTGCAAAAAGAATACCAAGACGCTAACCGCTTTCATTTTCGAAGAACTCCTTTGCAGATGGGGTCCAATCACAGAGATCGTCACTGATAATGGCCCAGCATATATCCTCGCTGTCAATGAGCTCGCGCGCAAATACGGCATGCACCCTATTCGCATTTCACCTTATAACTCCCAGGCTAACGGTATAGTCGAGCGATGACACTGTGATGTCCGGGAGGCCATTATCAAAAGTTGCGACAGAGATGACACGCGATGGTACCAAGTCGTCCATTGCATATTCTGGGCAGAGCGCATTACCATTCATTGCACGACGGGTTTATCACCCTATTTCATGGTTCATGGCATCGAGCCTATCTTCCCCTTTGATCTCGCTGAAGCGACGTTCCTCGCGCCCTTACCAAGCCAAGGTGCGTTTACTACCGCTGACCTTATAGCATGGCACGCGTGCCAATTGCAGAAATGCAAAGATGACCTTGATGCTATCAAGGACGAAGTAGTCAAAGCGCGATTCAAATCAATTCGCGACTTCGAGAAACGCTTTCGTGCGTCCATCAAATCCTACCAGTTTGAGCCTGGCGTGCTAGTGCTAGTGCGCAACTCAAGGGTTGAATATGAATTGAGCAAGAAAACAAAGCCGCACTACTTGGGATCTATGATGGTTGTGCGCTGCACAAAAGAAGGCTCATACATGCTGGCTGAGTTGGACGGCACCATTTCCAAACTTCGATTCACCACATTTCGCATCATCCCCTACTACCCGTGCAGTGACGAGTGCGTGTCGGTAACGCAGATGACCGATACTGAAAATCATGAAAAATGTCAAAAGTGCAATTGTCTATGCTTTGTTCCTGGAGAAGGATCCTGTGTGTCCTGGGCTGGCTATATGATATATCTACTCCAAATATGCTCAGGAATAGACTCCCTACTGTCCTTGAGGTCCAGTCCTACAGGAAAAAAATACCCAGGGGGTAAACCACCAGGAGAGGGGGAGGTACACTATACAATAAATGATTATGCTATGGTCCTGGGCTCCTGATACATTGTTTCTATTGGTGAATAGATGATGGGGGTATAATTTCAAAGTCTATTCACCTAGAAATAAACACATAGGAACATATTTTGTATTTTTATGTATATATGCTATATCCATTTAAGTACCGAGTCTCGACTACCAACTACCGAGTCCCGACACTCAATAGTTGGTAGTCAGTTGTTGGTGTCAGTAGTCGGTATTCGAGCTCCGAGTGCCAATATTGCCTACCAATATCTCAGTCAAATGATAACCAATTGACAAGAAAAGACTACCAATATGCTCACCTTGACTCAGACTACAACTTTCATTTTTTCATTATCCTCGATGTTTCGGATTTCTTTAGCATATATCTCAGTCAAATGATACCAGATGGACAAGAAAAGACTACCAATACACTCACCTAGACTCGGACTACAACTGCCATTAACAAAGTTAAGGATAATAACAACTTTCATTTTTCATTATTGCCGATGTTTCGGATTTATTTAGCTTATATCTCAGTCAAATGATAACCAATGGACAAGAAAAGTCTACCAATACACTCACCTAGACTCGGACTACAACTTTCATTAACAAAGTTAAGCAAAATAATAACTTTCATTTTTTTCATTATCACCAAGGCAGTGATTTGGCAATGTCGACTACTGAGTACCAACTACCGAGTGCCGAGTGCCGAGTACCAAGTACCGAGTACCAAAACCTGAACCCTGAAACTCAAAACTCAAAACTCGAAAATACACAAGTCCATTTTTGAGTGCCAAGTGCCAAGTACTGAGTACCGAGTACCAAAACCCAAAACCTGGAACTCAAAACTCAAAAACATGTATATAATATGTGAATTTTTCATTTCATTACACAAATCACCGAGTGTCGAGTACCGAAACCAGAAACCCAGTACTACAAAACACATCCGGGGCTCGGGGTTCGGTACTCAGGACTCGGTAGTCAATATTGCCAAATCACTGCCTCAGTGATAATGAAAAAAATGAAAGTTGTAGTCCGAGTCTAGGCGAGTGTATTGGTAGTCTCAAAACACATATCCGGAGTTCTGGGTTCTGGGTTCCGGCACTCGGTACTCCGGTAGTCAATATTGCCGAATCACTGCCTCAGTGATAATGAAAAAAATGAAAGTTGTTATTTTGCTTAACTTTGTTAATGAAAATTGTAGTCTGAGTCTAGGCGAGTGTATTGGTAGTCTCAAAACACATATCCGGGGTTCGGGGTTTTGGCACTCGGTACTCCAGTAGTCAGTGCTCGGTAGTCAATATTGCCAAATCACTGCCTCGGTGATAATGAAAAAATGAAAGTTGTAGTCTGAGTCTAGGTGAGTGTATTGGTAGTCTGCAAAACACATATCCGGGGTTCTGGGTTTCAAATTTTGGCACTTGACACTCGGTGATTTGTGTAATGAAATGAAAAATTCACATGTTATATACATGTTTTCGAGATTCAGTTTTCAAGTTTCGGGCTTTGGGTTTCAGCACTCAGCACTCAACACTCAACACTCAAAAATGGACTTGTGTAATGAAATGAAAAATTCACATGTTATATACATGTTTTTGAGATTCGGTTTTTCGGGTTTCGAGTTTCGAGTTTTGGCACTCGGCACTCGAAAGTGGACATGTGCACATCAGGTTTCGGGTGTTCGGGTTTTGAGACTCGGTGATTTGTGGAGAATGCAAAATGGACATGTTGGACACTGGGTTTCGGGACTCAGTGATCGGTGAATGTCAGAAATGGCCATGGTGTCTTCAGGTTTTCAGGCTTCAGACCTCAGATTTTGGAATTTGGACTTGGACTTCGGGTGTTGGGCTTCGGGTTCCAGGCTTTCGGGTGTCGGGCTTCAGGCTTCAGGTGTCGGGCTTCGGGTTCCGGGCTTTGGGTGTTGGGTGTTGGGCTTCGGGTTCTGGGCTTTGGGTGTCGGGTTCTGGGCTTTGGGTGTTGGGTTTCGGATTCTGGACTTTGGGTGTCAGGCTTGGCCCACCCGTCTATGTATGGGTTCCGGGCTTCGGGTGTTGGGCTTCAGGCTTCGGGTTCTGGGCTTCATGTTTCGGGCTTCAGGCTTCAGGTGTCGGGCTTTGGCTTCCGGGCGATGGGTGTCGGGTTCTGGGCTTCAGGTGTTGGGTTTTGGGTTCTGGGCTTTGGGTGTCGGGCTTCAGGCTTTGGGTGTCGGGCTTTGGGTGTCAGGGCTTTGGGTGTCAGGCTTTTGGTGTCGGGCTTTGGGTGTTGGGTTTCGGGTTCCGGGCTTCGAGTGTCAGGCTCGGCCCACCCGTCTATGTAATATACCCCTATGTCGGCCCACCCGTCTATGTAATATACCCCACGTTGGCCCACCCATCTATGTAATATACCCCCATGTCGACCCACCATCTATCTAATAAATATTTCTCCACACTCTCGGCCCACCCATCTATCTAATATTACCCCACGTCAGCCCACCCATCTATATAATAAATATTTCACCGCACCCTCGGCCCACCCGTCTATCTAATATACCCCTACATCAGCCCACCCATATATATAATAAATATTTCACCACTCCCTCGGCCCATCCATCTACAAAATCATACTAATATGTCGGCCCACCCATCTATATAATAATATTTGCTATAGCCCAGCTGTCTATAATATATGTCCATCCTACTCTACATATTACCCAGATGGGCCCACCCATCTCCATTGGTAATAATATTTCTCCCGGCCCATCCGCCATCGTCGAGGATATATATAACATTGGCATAGATGGGCCCACCCGTCTCCATCGGAAATAATATCCCTCCTGGCCCACCCATCTCCATCGGGGATATACATAACATCGGCCCATGGTCCGCTGGCCCGTCTTATACGGGATATTATGTACATCGGGTGACCCATATAATACGGAGATAGGTAACTGTAGTATGTGTTTCTCTTTGCTGCTGCTGTGCGCGCACAAGAAAGGTAGCAAAAGACGAAAGCAGAAACCACTCACACAAAGAACAGGTCTTGTGGGCGATGGAGCAAGGCTGGCATCACGCATTCTTGCCCGGAACGCAGTTGATCTTGCGCTCATCGCATCGCTCGCACTTGGGGAGGCTCCCAACGGACATGCGTCCAACAATGTGCTAGAGAATCGAGCCATAAGTACACCAAAAGCAAAAAACAAACAAGTCAGTACTCACCTTTTCACCCTCACTCTCCTCAGCCCTAGCAGGCGCCTTCTCTGTGCACGCGACGCGAAGCTCCTCAGCATGAGCCATAACTTCCTCCGCCATCTTCTTCCAGTCGTGGACCGTCTTGGCTGCGACACCAGCCCAACACTTTGTGTCCGCGAGGAGCTTGTCTTCCTCGTCAGTAAGGTCGAGGTCCATTGTGAGGGCACGCGCCTGCTCGCTGCAAAGGATCATGGCAGCCTAAGGGCAAGGCCACGCGCATCAGTAACCGCAAAAACGCGTCAAAAACGCGAAGCCACTCACCTTGGCGCGACCCCACTCGCGCAACCAATTCTCTATCTCCTCCAGAAGCTCTTGCTTCAAGTCTGGGCGCGACTTCGTACAGCCATTGAAAAGGACAAGGACGTCCATCCACGCGCGTTCGAGGCGCTGGCCTTCCGTCTCAGGAGGAGGAGCCTCGACGATTGGCGGAGTTGCCTAGCAAGCCTCAGATTCAGGCGATGGAACGCGAGGAGGAGTAGGCGCAGAAGTAGCCATCTCAATGGTGAAGGAAGGCATGATGGATTAGTGTTTTGCGAAGATGCAAGAAGTAAGGAAGCGAGACACTGCGAAATAGGCATCTTATATATATGGAAATGTGGACCAACCACATTAGGTCAGCACAATGGCGCCAATTCCCACTGTCTCAGATCCACAAGGCTGGCTATCGCCTATCGTTTCCCACCCGGAGTGGAACGTCCACAGTCACATGACTCTCAAAGTCGAAAATTCGCTAAGTCCATTCACGCTGTGTCGCTGACTGGGGACAGTCAGTATTTGAGTTCCCCGCAGTTGTAGAGACTCGCGCCTATACAGGCACTTCCTCTCAGTATCTCTCATTCCCTTCCTATATGCCAGCTCTGGTCCACAGGACAAGTCTTACACATTTGCACACTGTTGCATTCCTACAGACATCGCATATGCTCTAGCTATGTCCCACGCGCAGTGCGCTCACTCTAGGACCTTTGCGCCTTCGTCCATCCGTCCATTCCATGTCCTCGCTAGTCCATTGGTGCGTCCTTCCCATGGTTTCTCCTTTTGGCTAACTCGTCTCATCACCTTTTGCATGCCTACGCACTTAGCGCGCGCTACATATCATATTACCTACATTTCTATCTTTAGCTTACTCAGTTTGGTTCAGTGCTGCAAGCGCCGCTTACCACTACATATAGTTCACGTCCTTGGACTTGGTTCTGGATCGAATTCCCGCACCTTACTCCCACTGTATCTAGCTACCCTCAGACAAACAATCTAAGTTCTCTTAACAACTCTCTGCTCATTTGCGCACCTTCGCATCGCGCGTCTCTTCGCATCCTAGACACTCCCCCACTTCTAAGGAAACAATCCTTAGTCTTATCCTTTGATTTCCTAGTTGCGCACGCTCACACCACCCTTTGCACTCGCACGTAATCGTGCGCATCCGTTTATCGCACGTCGTACCAGTCGCGCTTCGCGCATCTCTCAGTCCTCAACCAGTATCAGAGGTTTCCCTTTCTCAGTTGCTGTCCTTTGGGCCAACTTTACGCTCGCGCACAGTATTGACTGCAGACTGCCCTGTGACTGACCTATATCACACAGTCTAGATTCCTCTTCTTCACCGGTTTTCATCAGAAGAAGTTCTCGAATGTAATGTTATCAAATCACTTGATGCCATCCCAATGGAGTCAATGTGATGGTGAGTGCTTCTTGTCCCACTTGAAATTAGCTGACCAATCTTCAGCTTTGCTATGAGATCTGCAAGATTTATTGATGCTTATCAAAAAGGCTTGAATGGCATGCAAGCCACATGGGCGATAAAAAAATACCGTGGCCATCATGTTCTCCCGCAAACCATTCTGGACAAGTTTGATTGTCCCCTCAACATATTAATTCACATCCTCTGCTAGTGTTCAAATTCAATTAATACTTGCTCTTAATCTACTTTAAGCCTTTCATTGTACCAATCCTTCACTTAACTTAGCATGCTTCGGCATGAGTTTGGCAGACTTTATAGATACTTATCCATATGGCATCACACCTGGTCACATGCACATGATGTTTGTCAAATTCTCAAGCCTGCTACCTTATGGTGTTCACCAATCCAGATGAGCAGAGGATTATCCTGACCAGACAGTGAGCAAGGAATAATGACATGGGAGTGAAAGTGAACTTACACCAGCTGTGTGCTTGCGCTTTGGGGCCAAAGTTTCTTCCATGGACATTGAAGGACCATCAAATGCTGTAAAATCAAACTCAGTCTCTTCCTCAGGCGGCGCAGCTTAGGAAGACTGGGATGTAGATGGAGGTGACAAATGAGTGATCAGATGCCAAGTAGACATCTGCATGTTTCCATCTCTAAGGCCAGCAAATCTGTCAGAGGTGTGTACTGCATCTTGCAACTGTGAGGTAGAGGATGGCACATATGAGTTCAGCTTCGGTCGTTTTCATCTGTTGACCTGTCAGAATGTTGAGCCTGGAACACACTCAATTGTTTGAATACTAGTGGGAGAGACCATGGGACTCTAGGTAACATCTCACAGTGCTGATACCCAAGGGAACCTGTTACATCCAACAGTGCCAATATCTGAGGAGAGTGAACCTGAGAATCATAGAGTCATGTAAATTTCCTAAAATCTTGATTCTAAGTACAATGTGGATCCAAAATATATACATAAGCTGTCTGAATGCCAATATTCAAAACTATGACTTTGACCTCACTTGCAAGGTGTGTGCATCAACACCACATGATTGCTAACAGAATGCGTTACCACTGTCCAGTCTAGATGGAGGAACACCGGGCCAAGGCTGAATTCCTATGCACGAAAGTTCCTGAATATTGAAGGCATAAACCAGGATTCAAGGAAACTGACCTTTTCATTGATGACATACTCGAGGAGTATGTTCAGATATGTCCATTGTATAAGGTCCTCTGGCCCAATTTTAACATTGAAAAGATACCCCAATCACACATTCAATGTGCACACAACTCTGTAGAGCGACATGGTGTAGGGATTAGTTTCTTCCTGGGCTTGTATTGACAGTTTTTACTTAGCTTTACTTACTCTTACTTTCCTTCCCTTACGTTCGCATTTTTACTGCTTACATAATCATCAAATCTTCACCCTACCCTTCCACTCACTAGCTAGACTTTTTTCTGGTAGCTCTCCTTCAAGGATTCAGTAGCTTCCCCAGACTTGCAGCTTCTTAGTTTTAGTAGTAGCTCAATAGCTCACTATCAAGCTCCTGATATTCAGTCTTTTCCTTTGTCTGGAGTGACTTTTGCAATCCTTTACATATATAGACACACAGACACACACTCTCTTAAACTTTAGGCCTAGTCAAAAGTCTTTTGGGCTCATACTGCCCTCTGCACTCTGCTGTCTCTCTGAGGCAGGCAGCAGCCTTTTCTCTGTAGTGGATCTCTTACAAGGGCATGGCATGCTCAACCTGCACTGGAATTGGAGGACAAGAGCTGATGGCATTCATGGATAGGACTGTGGTGAATGCAGATACTTGGTGAGTGCAATAATGTTCTACCACTTCCTTTCACAACTCTGGACTAGTGACAAGAAGGTCAGAAATCATTAGATGAGGTACTTCTGTATCCATGCAGATCTCAGCCCTAGCAGTAATGATGCATTGGGCCTGGCCTGAGGCCCTCAGGCTCATTGGGCCGAGCCCTTGTAGGCCAGGCCAAAGCCAGGCCCAGGGTGAGGGCCTTATAGGGCTTCGGGCCTGGCCTGTAAGTTGGACAGGTCTGAGCCCAGGGCTTCTCACTTAGGAAACACCGACGGCAAATTCTGCATCATAATGTACAGTTTATGTGCCGAGGTGAGTGATTCTTTGTGTGACTAATCTACTGGCAGAACACAATGGTACTGATGCCTCCCACAGTGATCTCTGACAATGATGCACCTGTCACTGTCACCGTGCAAGCAAAATGCACTATCATTCCATCAGCTCGCCTTACCGACTCTAACAACAGCGCAACACTAGAACTCAGCAGCTATGGAAACATTCAACAGACTGTCCAACCTACAGCTATCAGCAACTCACTTGGCACCAACCCCAGCAATCCTGCAAGTGCAATTTGGCGGATGCAGACTGGACTTCTTCATTGACAGAAGACTTAGTGGAGTTGTCCAAAGAAGGAGACGAAGCTGCCAGCCACAAAGGTATGTTGCCGCCTCTGCATTTATATACTTATGCTTTCAATTCTATAGGCAAACACCTTTATCGGGCTCACAATCCGACATTTATGGATGATGTCCATTCCTCTGCATCTCTCATTGATGATGCACCAACAGAAGAGACTCCGAGTACTCACAACACAACACCTGCAGCCACTGACGATTTTTTGTCCGACATTGATATAAGCCCTGGCCCAGGCCTGAGCTAAGCCCAAGCCAGGCCAAAGCCCTCCTAAAGGGCCTAGCCTGAGTTTTTTCCAGGCCCGAGCCCTCTAAAGCCAGGCCCGGTGCATCACTACCTAGCAGGGACTCTGGATGATCTTACATTATCTGGACTGATATGCAAGTGCAAGGCTAATAGCAAAAATGACCATTAGCTTTCCTTCATTTCAATGATAGACAGCATCCGCCTTGCATTTCATCTGGCTAGGTAAGTTCTTGGTTTTGTTCAAAATACGACTTATCTCTATCATTTAGATTTCAAAGTCAAGGCAAATATATTTTTCCCAGCTGGAGAAAGATATAGTGTTATCCAAGGGGTCAATCTCTAAATGTTTAAGCAGGGACAGTGCCTGACTTTCATTGCCTGGCTGGTAAGTCCATCTTTCTTTTGATTCAAGTCCTCTACTAAGACTCTCACAGCCAGAAACACCTTATATTCTTCTGCTGATAGCAGTATCAGGAATAGCTCTGCAGTTGTTTTATCGCACCAAAACTACACATGATATGATATCTAACTTCTGTAAAATTTTATGCTCTCCTAAGTGTAAGTAACTTTCCTGTACATTCTGTGCTTTGGATTAGTTGCTCATTTTCATCAGTGTGGACCAAGGAAGATGGAACTGTCAAAGAGGTGACTAGAATAGTAGGGATCATGAAAGACATTCATACCAAGTCTCAGCCCCAGCTCCAATTTCCTATCTTTATGAAGGAGCTGGATGGCTGCTCTAATGATGTCATTCTAAATTTTTCTGACTTCACAGGATGTGATAATTTACTGTCAGCCCTTCCTTTTAAGTATGTTTTTTTTTTTGCATTTTTAACCAGTTTTATTAACCAAATTTTGAGTACTTAACATCTTCCTGCAAGAGATATGGATGTTTGGCATCCTCTGCTATCTGCTGACTGCCTCTCTTGTAGCAATCACACAACTGTGAAGATTGCATCTCATCAGTCTATGAAGATTATATCCCCTCTGAGCATGAGTGAATTTGAAAGCTCTCCCATAAATAGGGAAAACCTTTCGCATTGGACCTCTCAGGAGCGCTTAAAAGCTGCCATCACTATCAGTATTAGTGATCCACAAGATATTCAGCCTAAGGTAAGGTTTTGGATTGTGCTTTCAGTCTAGCACTTAGAGTTGAGTTCTGATATAGGTGGATGAAGTCTTTGCTGGTGGCATCAGGAATAATAATCCATATTTATATATCACCAGGGAATCTGTCTAGAAATGAGTTCAATCATAAGTAATTTTTATATATTTGCTATAGCATTTTCAACCAGGATGTTGAGTTTATGGACAGGGATGGGAGATTCTTAGGCCTTCTGATCTCACAGACCTCTCCTATCATCAATAAGTGTCTTCAACATCTGCATGATTATCTTCATCTCATGGCTCCTATGGACTCTTCTCTTGACTCAAATGGATCATTCCTAACTATGTATTTTGATTATTTTATCAGGTTTGCTGAACAGGTACACATCTTCTTTCAGTCCTGTCTGCTGTTAGCTTAAGTTTATCCTAGAGCAATGGAGCTTCTGCTGATATACATCCAGACCTGCTTCACAAAAATGGTAAATTTTGCGCAGAGAATTCCTTATGCATCCAGCACTATACAATCCAACACTGAGCAATATTTTATTTTAACAGAAATTATCCGGGATATATGCAACCTTGTCATACAGGCTATTGAAAAATACCTCCCCAATCAGTATTCCCAGCTCAATGTTGTCTGTTTCCTACTCCTAATGGGTGAGAATCCCATTACAGCACCTTTCACTGGCCTGGTGCTTAACATCCAATGTGCCACTATTGGTCACTGGGATGCTGAAGATGTTCCAATCTGTGTTGTTCTGCTGTTTGGTCAATTCCAAAATGGAAAATTTGTCCAGTATGAGACTGGGCTGGTCTTAGATATTCTTCCTGGTGATTTTTGCTTTTCCATCTTCGAAAATCATACACTTCAATCTTCACTTTTCTGACTTTAGAGGGTCGCTCATCTTACATTCTGATGCATGTACAGATTCTTGGGTGAATCACAGGAATAGCTGGGTTAAGCATATGAATACAGGTTTCAATCCTTCAGCTCTACTGTAAAGCGCTAGATCTTTCGTATCTTACAAATTTAAGCTCTGTATTCTTAAATATGTTATGCTCATAGTAGGGCAATGATTGCAAGAAACTGTATGTTTAGAGAAGGGCAGACACCTCAAATGGACAGAAACGATAGATCTGCAGCTGGTGAGGGGACAGATGTAAGTCCAGTCAACTAGGTCCCAAGCAAAGTACTTCATCAGGTCAAGCCTCAAGTGATGAGTGAGGAATTTGACCTGGGTATGTCCAGCATCAACATTGGTCAGGGAGTGGCACAGAAGCAAAACACAATCAATGTTAAGATAGTAAAGTCCTTTGTGGGTGAGTCACAGGGTATAGTTCCCAAAGGTGAGAGAGCAGATGCTGGAATAAGCGCACAAGAGCTTCCTGCCTCGTTGAATAGGCCAATGTGGGTAACACAACGAGAAGATATAACACAAGTCAAAATGAAAATGAAAAGTGAAATTGAACTTCTCTATGTTGGGTCTTGTGCTATGCCTTTGCTACACTTGAGACAAGCATGTTCAACCCTAAAGGAGACTGCTACTGAACACAAAACTGGATTATAAAGTGAAGATGTGCGGGAAAGTAGCGCCTAAGGCGTGCAAAGCATGAGAAAGTCGCGCAATGTGCGAGAAAAAGCAGAGATAAACCAAGAATTAGATTGTTGCTCTATGCAAAGTGTTTCAAAGTCATTCTCGAAGATAGTGAGTGGTAGTAAGAAGGTGAGAAAAAGTTAGTAATGCCTCCTCAGCTCAGCACAAAGTCAACCAAGATAATGTAAGCACTATGTAATGGCTACTTGGCCTAAGAGGAATGATGCCATACAAGTATGTAATAATGAAAGATGATGAGACTATAGTCAATACACACCAATGGGCTGGTTGGACAATGGACAGAAGTTGCTAGATGATGGGCGATGCAGGGTGCTTAAAGCACGGGAAGTTGCGCGAATCATGGGAATGTGGTGCTTCATATAGAGACTGGCTGCAAACATGATATGAGGATGATGGTGTGAGTTTAGCAATGAACCAAGTGATGGTGAATCACAATATAGGGTGATACAAGCCTACAGAGAGGTGACTCTCTACACCAACAATAATGTGAGGGTTAAATGTTGTGAGAATACAGGTTTTTCACAACCTTTTTGCAGCAGATAGGCTAGTTGGTTGTAAAGCTCTGCAGGGGCAAGCAGGTGCAAGTGCGACATCATAGGGGGAATGGAAGGGGTAGGAATGAGGGGCCATCATATGCAGGCGAGAGCCTTTCAAAGGGTGGTCAACCCAGCCCAAGCATTCAAATGTCAAATACAAACAAAAGTTTATTCAATACTCAATAGGATTGAGCTAAAGGAAACAGCACTCTAGATCTCAGTTCAACAACCGGACCGGTGACCTGCACCAAACTGGTCTGGTACATGGCTGACTAGCACTCTCACAAGAGGTTTGATACCCTTAAAGCCATGGTACCTAAATTCCCTTCAACCTAAAGTCAAAGTATGGCCCAGGAATTTTTTGATTTGATTTTGAAAAACTCGCGTATTGGATTGAATATTTTTGGACATTTGTTTTTGTGTTCAGTTTCATTTCGTTCGGCTCAAAGATGACTCAGCATATTTCTCACACAAGTTACCCTGTGGGAACATGCAGGGAACCCGAAATATGACATATTGCACCAGTTCAGCCCCTAACAGAAATTGAACTGAGATTGCAGAAGATTCATAGGTGACTTAGTAGATGAGGCCATCATAGTTGTGTTGAAGGCTTCTGCTGCTATGAGTGAATTGGTGGTGAAAGACATCATCTAGTAGTACTTGTGGTGTTGTAGTGAATCTGTCTGTATAGTAGGTCTAAATAGTCACCAGGGCAGGCAATGTAATATGTGAGCAGTAGCCTGAGGTCTTGGATGTGTTTCTGCTCACAAAAATCATACATTAATTTATAATGTAGTCCACAGAATACAAGTGAGTCAAATATTTACTGCATGTCACTGGCTGTGTATGTCTGGGAGGGGGGGTTTGTCTGCCATGCTAGATCTGTCACCTATTTACAACAACAACTACAACACATATTACACCCTACAATCAATAATCAGTATTGCAAAGACAATCAGTATGGCAATCATGTCATCTACAGATTAGAGTTGGAGGACTATACACTCACAGCGGCCTCAATGGAAGGTTCCTCAGGCAGACTCAACTTGCATGCAAGAGCCTCAATGTGGTCAAGTTGTATGTCAGCGACAATGAACAATACAAGATCGTGACTATGGGCACTAACATTGAAGTCCATGCTAGTTTCAAGCTCCTGCTTGTCACCTCCTACCAAATGCCTTTGGAAATATGAAGCATCCAAAATGCTATGGTCATATTCTAGAGCATTTTTTTCCAGAATGGATTCAAGAAGCTTGATGCATTGCAGATTTACCTCAATCTCCCAATCTGTTGTGAGAACATGTAAGCACATTGATTCATGAGTTGCTTGTTTTGCAACAACAGCTTGAGTGACAGTCTTGTGAGACATGCCTCTTAGGCCACACTATAGAGAATGATCCCAGGCTGAGCTTATATTCAGTCACTTTATGAAATATGTCGACAGTCCACTTGGTCTGCACTTATCCTAGTCATCTCTGATGCTCTCCGCATCGGACCCAATGTTATCTACCTTCAGACCCAATGCCACCTTCAGACTCATTGGACTTCCCATGCACTTGTCCATCCTATGTCCAATCCTGTCCTGTCTAACTCCACTGGTGCATGGTTCATTGTTCCAATTGACTAAAGCAGTATACAGTGTTATTACATGTGTTCTCACATGGCCGCAGCACCTTATGGCCTATTACATACCTTTGGACCCAATATTTCACTACGGTTTTCACCTATACACCTCTGGATTTTTACATAGCTAGTTAAATAGGGCTAGGGCGACCATATACCAGACCATCTAGTAGGAGGGTAAATTTCACAATACTTGGTCACCCCCATGCTGAGTACCTAGGTGACCTTAGTCAATATACTTGGTTATTGTTCGTTTCGCCTCTAAACCTTTGCCGCTTGTTTTCTTGATGTTGCCTTGCCTTTGAAACCTAGTCCCGACACTTTCCTTACATTTCCTTCGCTTTCCCTTCCTCTCCGCTGAAGAAGAGGAATCTAGATTGTGTGATAAAGGTCAGTTACAGGGCGGTCTGCAGTCAATACTGTGTGCAAGCATAAAGTCAGCCCAAAGGACAGCAACTGAGAAAGGGAAACCTCTAATGTGCGGAGGGAAACCTCTGATACTGGTTGAGGACTGAGAGACGCGCAAAGCGCGGCTTGTGCGACGGGCAATATACAAACACGTGCGATTACGCATGAGTGCGAAAGGTGGTGTGAGCGTGCGTAATGCAAGTAGCACGCGCGACTGTGAAACCGAGAGGTAAGGGTTGTTCCCTTAGAAGTGGGAGAGTGTCTAAGATGCAATGAGACGTGCGATGCGAAGGCACACAAACGAGCAGAGAGTTGTTAGAGAAGAGTTTGATTCTAAGTCTGAGGGTAGCTAGATACAGTGGGAGTAAGGTGCGGGAATTCGATCCAGAACAAAGTCCAAAGACGTGAACTATATGTAGTGGTAAGCGGCGCTTGCAGCACTGAACTGAACCAAGTAAGCTAAAGATAGAAATGTAGGTAATATGGTAGGTAGCGCACGCTAAGCGCGTAGGCATGTCAAAGGTGATGAAACGAGTTAGCCAAAAGGAGAAACCATGGGAAGGACGCACCAATGGACTAGCGAGGACATGGAATGGACGGACAGACGAAGGTCCTAGAGTGAGCGCGCTATGCGCGCGACGTAGCTAGAGCGTACGCGACGTCTGTAGGAATGTGACAGTGCGTGAATGCGTAAGACTTGTCCTGTGGACTAGAGCTGGAATGTAATAAGGGAATGGGAGATACTGAGAGAAAGTGCCTGTATAGGCGCAAGTCTCTACACTGCTCCCCAAACCTTTGGACCCAGTGCTTTCTTCATCAAACTTTGCTATTTACCTTCAGCTCCGACATTTTTGCCTTTGGACTTCGTCCCCTTGCATAGTACTTACAAGTAGACTTACACCAGACGGCAGACCCCTTTAGGGTTGAACACTCTTGCTTGCAAGAATAGCAGCTAAGCAGAGCAAAGACTCAACATACTATTTAGGTATATTTCTATATCCACTCAGCCAGGTTGTGTTTCGCATAATGCTCAAAGATACCTTTGCCCTAGTATAATGTTTATCATTGTGAAGTAGTATATACAGAGCTAATGTACCTCTTACACATCAGCCAGACTCATATTAGTCTCATTGGCATATTTCCCAACAGACCTGTGGACAAACTGAAGTTCTATCACATTAGGTGCATGGCTATGGTGTGGGTTATGAGGCTTGAATTGTCTTTGTACACGAGTAACAAGCTGGGATAGGTTACACATGATGCCAGAAGGGGGGCCTGGAAGTACATAAAGTTCATCTTCAAGGGATAAATCATTGCTGGTATCATCAGAAGATAGAGACAGTTGAAGAGTATGGTCATGAAATGGAGATTGGAGTTTCTGAATGGGTCTTTGACAAGACTTGTTCATCCCACATGGCTGGGGCAGCTGTCAACCTCCATTTGGAGTTCCACTACTTTGGTGTATAAATTCTAACTTAAGACTAAGTGTAGTATGTATCCAAGATGACATCTCAGATTCCTGTTTTGGAACAGAATCTATTATGTTAGTTTTATTGTGCTTGCCTTCTGGAGCTGGACATTATAGATTTGCCAGTCTATCAGAATTTGTTGACATCATCCTGATCGTCCAGAGTAAAATCTAGTGATTTGACTTTTCTGGTCTAAAGACTCCTATTACTCTCTATGAAGACATTGTAGTGGTCTCATTGAAGTTGAGATTGTAATGAACAAAACCTATAGACTAATTTTTATTTTTCAAGCTTTAAGTGCAGGTGTGACTCACTAGACATGATTTTGCCCACTATTGCTCTCTGGCCAATCATATCTAAAATACTATCTCCAACACACCAGTGGCTACTGCAACTTGGCGATTTCAATGCTAGTAGTGCTAGTAACTTGGACTCCCTGGAGGTTTACAATAGTGACCCTGCTGCTGCTGTTGCACAAGCTGTGTCACACATGTCACATTTCACTGTTTGTCCACCTGGCTATCCCAATTGGTAAGCCTTATTATACTTGGTGCACACATGCCGTGCCAACTATAATTAGGCTTGCTTGCAGTTAAATCCCAACACCAGCATTAAATATTGCCCTAAATCATATTTTACCTCTAGTACTGTATTAACACAGCCGCTAAATATAGGTACATGTATTAATTAGGGTAGCTAGCGCCCTCTATAGCGCCTTCCCCATCTTTCCCGCCTTTCCCGCCTTTCCGGCAGTTTCCGTTTCAGGCCGGTTCCAAATTAGGACCTGTTCTAACAAGGGGCATTCTCACGCCCCTTGTTCCTTACCTCCACAGTGCCGCCTACAGTGGCCAGGACAGCGCCAACACACCATGTCCCGCGGTACAGGCTCTCTCAGGCTCAGAGGCCTCTTGCTTTTCTCTCTATCCCGCCTTTCCGGCGGTTTCCACTCAACGCTCATTCCAGATTAGGCCCTGTTTGAGCAAGGGGCATTCTCACGCCCCTTGCTCTTTACCTTCATACTACATAGCGCCACCTACAGTGGCCAGGACAGCGCCAACACACCATGTCCCGCGGCGGCAGCTCTCTCAGGCTCAGAGGCCTCTCAAAATCGGTCATATCTCACAATTTCAGAGGACGTGTCCGCCAAACACGTGTCCTTACGTCTAGCAAGCAGCCTCAGCGCGTTGATGACATGGATGTTATGCGTCGCGCTGAAATTCAAGGTCAGTGGTCATCTTCTGAGTTTTAAAGTAGTTGTTCATAGGTTTTTAGAGATGTCAACAGAAGATCGCAATATGGTTGAGGATATGATGGCAGACTATGGAATGGATTTCGAGATGCTCCCGCACACAGCTCCCCCTGGAGAGGAAGGCTTGGAGTTTAGTCATGCGGGTGGAGAACACGAAGCCTTTGAAGGTCTTGCAAGCCAAATTGCCGAGATCAGCGGCTGGTAAGTGTTTGCCTATTCACCCTTGCTTGGACTCACCCAAATATTAGCCGCTATACAGATCACCGCACACGCCATGACCGGACAGAAAATCAGACGGCTCACTGGGATATTCAAATAGATCTCCTCGTCAATGCTTATCTCGATTATCGCTCTCGCTCTACTGAGAATGGTATGCCAACCTTCAACGGACCACCATCTTCAAGTGATACTCAGTGCCTTTCGCTGAGTAACATCGAGCTCATCGATCTTTTTCGTATGTATGGTGGACTTTGCCCTTCTATTAATGCTAAATAATTTTCAGAGCGAAGCCGCTCATCGCCTCAATCGTTGCCATCTCACAAGTACCTTAATGAGACCCTGATCTATCATGGCTACATTGGGTGTACGCCAATGTATCCCACGGTTGCAATATCTTTACGCACTCTTGCCGCCTATCGCCAGATTCATCGAACATGTCCTCGTTTCAGCATCCAAGCTCAGTGCAAAGCTCTATGCTTTCTCCATGGCGTAAGTACATGACTCATCTTGTGAATTATCTCATGATGGCAATTAATAGATTCCTTATTGGCCATACCTCTGCTCACAATTTTTGGCCGCATACGTCATATATCTCGAAATCTTTCATTCTGTTGATAAGCGTCTCCGAGCAGCACTGAATCATGACACGCCTAATTGGCATTTACTCAATTCCTGTCCAGCGTGTTTCTATAAGCTTCAGGATGAGCCCGCCCTTCAATTTGACTGGCTCGTCTCGATAGATGGCAACAATAGCTTGAAACGCTGGGATTCCACTATATATGGTACCACTGCACGCATAGATTCTCGCAAGGCACGTTCTGACTACTGGATTGGACCCATGGCTGTAGACCAATTCAAGGGCGAAGTCAAAGCTCGAGAAGTAAGTCCTTTTTCCTGACATTATCATTGCCTGATGATGCCCTACAGGACTCGAGCCCTGATGATTGGCAAGATGAACCCGTCGAGGCTAACCCAGGCTCACTCACTTGCGTTACTCGCTGGAGAAATGCCGGACCCGAAACATGCAAGAAGATGTTCTCAGTCTTCCACGAATCTGGCATTTTTATTGCTGCCTGTCGGCATCGTTTTGTACTTCTAGCCTGCGACATGATCCGGAGCGGAGAATTGTGATTAACTCTCGTTGTTAGTTAATTTGGTACTGATTTGATTTGACAGGGCCAAGTATCCTCTCGCACTCATTGATAAGCTTCTTACAGTTTATGGAAAAAATGGTGCTTGCGCTTATGACATCGGCTGTGCATTCTCCAAGACCTTATGGAATAGCTCCTTAGGGCCGCAAGCATCAGAATTGAATTTTCGGATGATGGTTGGCGCATTCCATGGGCATGCACACAACCGCAAATGCCAGCTGGCCTGGCATCCAATGTATATTCCGGGCACTGGACACAGCGAGGGTGAAGGGTGCGAGCACATATTTTCCGCCTCAAATGAGCTCGCTCGTAGCACTAGACATGCAAGCCCATTCCACCGGCATCAGATGATTGAAGAACACTTTACATTTTGGGATGCTGACAAGTATGCTGTGCTTTGTGCATAATTTCTTATGGACCTCAATATTCAATTATGAAACTGATGTTTCGTCAGCCAATTTTTTTTTCAATCATTATTGAGAAGCGACCAAACAGATTAGTGTGCTCGCAGCTGAACTAGCCGTCATTCAATCTGAGCTTGGTCTTACCAATGCTGACTTCCCTCGTTTCCTCAAGGAAGAACATGATTACCTTGATGGTCTGAAGCAGCCACCTGAAAAAGATCGCCTCTCTGTTCAGTATGTTGAGGTGCTCGACGAGCTTGCTGAACGGAGGTAGTTAATGGTTAATTATTTCATTGATATGAGGCCCTGACGCTAAATCATTAGGGCTGATTGGGACTTAGCACACGAAGCTGCTAATAATTCCCTCACTGCAACTGCAGCCGGCAATTTGCAGCAGATCAACATCGCGCTTGCACAAGCCCATATTCGGGTGGATTCTTTGTATACTAAGTTACAGCATGCCGAGGCATTGGTTGCGCACATAGAATCTCTCTTAGCTGTTGATGCACGATGGGAGATTGGTGGCCAGGAGTACAACCATTTCAAGGAGGAGGTATCTCTCAGCAAGTACCACACTGTGCTAGATGACCTGGAGCGCCTGGTTGTCATGAGGTTATTTGAGCTTTCGAAGTTGTCATTGTCCGGCACAGGTATTTGTTTATCATAAATCACGCAATTGAGCTTACATTTTTTAGGGTATAAGCTACGTCAACAAATCAGCAAAGCACTACAACGGCGATCAGAAGCTATTCGAAATGTGATCAACCGCTACAACATTCAAGCTGCCGTTTTAAATCCACCGCGACAGAAAATATCTTGGAAAGACATCGCTGACTATAGTTTCCTCGGCGAATTTGATCTTCTGCGCTATTCTCGCACTGATATTCGAAGCAGTGACTGGGCAACGCCTGCTCATCGAGAGGCGACCACCAAATATTTTAAGCTTTGTCGAGCTCATGAAGAAATCACTCGGCTCAACGTCGAAGTTCACTGCCTGCGTACTGCAATTCACGACGAAGAACTCCATATCTCTACCGTCACACGTGACCTTCTTGTCTCGAACCCGCAGTTGGGGAATGAGCTGCAATGCCAATGGCGTCCGCACATGGCCATTAATGCGGTTCATTCTTTTCGCCTAGATTGCATTGAGAGACTCCCTGGATTTTCAGGAATCAGGGGTGTTGGTGTCCGCGATGATCCATCCATGTCATCTAGGAACCATGATGCAGATTCTGCCAGTCCTACCTGTGCTGGTACGCTTCGCATGAATGCTTGGTTTTGAACTAATCACATCACAGTGCAACGAGACATCATCGACGACGTAAATGATATCATCACTTCTGATGTTGACCTGCATGCTATTGAACAGGAGGAGAATGATTCGTTGACACAGGACATGGCTGACTATCTGCAATCCATTAATGATTAACATTTGTCTCGCTTTCTGCAGCACTCTGCTATGTATTCAATGAAGCTTCTAATAATCATAACCCTACTTTATAACATCGAGAGCGGCAGTAACATGGTTCTGCTTTAGAACTGCGAGAGCGGTGGTAACATCGTTCTGCTTTAGAACTGTGAAAGCGGTTCTGCTGTTCTGTTTTAGAACTGCGAGAGCGGTGGTAACATCATTCTGCTTTAGAACTGCGAGAGCGGTGTTAACATCGCTCTGCTTTAGAACTGCGAGAGCGGCTGCTGTTCTGCTTTAGGACAGCGAGAGTGATTTACCCTGTTTCGACATCTTTCAGCTTTAGAACAGCGAGAGCGGTGGTCTGAAAGTTACCTTACCTGAATGTTTGAACATTAATCTGCTCTAGAATAGTGAGAGTAATGGTCTGAAAGCTTGAACCTGAGATTTACATGAGTGTTAATGAGTAGTGATAGAGGCAGGCTTGCTTACATGACCGCTGTCAAGACTCAACACATTGATGTTCACCCAAACCTTTCTGATGGTAGGGCGAAACCCTCTTCAATATTCTAGATCATAGTATTCAAAAGATTCTCTTATTTCCTGTCTACTATGCGGCTACTGCATTAGTACAATGTCCAAGAGAACTGAATTCATCGCTGGTCAAGCTCTGCTGCAAGTCCGACTATTGGTATGTGTTACGAAATTGTCTTCACTAGCGCCTTCAACTTTTACGTTCAAACTACAGCAGTCTGTTTTCGACATCATGGCTATTACTCCCCCCAAGGCAAAATGCAGCTATCAACTACTGGGTGCACACAAAAATTATTGCCACTTGCACTAGTACCAGGACCTGGTCATTTCACGATATCTGGCCTAGCTGCTCTCTATCCATCAACATTCGTACATAGTTTTAGCAACAATGAGCGTCAAGCGGCTGCAAGGGCATTGCTTAGGCACGATGCGCACATCGATGGCGCTCATTATCATACTAGGAAACCTGCTGGTCTTCACCCGACATATGCTGCCTTCAATCAGACCAATGATAAAGAGAGGACTCTCACTCACGTTGAACTAGTTGAGGCCTCGCTCAAGGATCTTTCGATGCAGTAAGTTCAGACTTTTGTGTATTCTTTATGAAATCTCATATATCATTCAGGTAGCCATGCAAGACCGCATTGATGGCGGGATCTCTCTACTCATTCGATGCCCAGGGTCTGAAGTGTCTTCAACAATCGCGCCTGAGGAACTTGCTCTCGACCTCTACGTCACACCCCATGAACTTCAAGAGACGCCAGAGCGGGAACCAGCTCGATGATGCCACAAAGACCATTGCCGCGTCTCACCACAAAAGCGTGCGCCACGTGCAAAATGACTTATATATTGGTTGTGGTTTGCTTCGCTCAAGGCGTTCTAAGCTGAACGCATGGAATGCGTTCTGCTGGAAGAAAAACCAGGAGACCGAGAACCGTAAGCTTGTTTGAGTCATTACGCACATTTTCTACCACATTTTGCGGCAGGTAACCAGGGCCGAGGGACACTCAAATCACTCGTCCATGAACATCGGGACGAATACCTTCGACTCTCAAAGGACGAACAAGACGATATCCTTGCAGAGTATGCCGATTGGAAAAAGACAAAGGCTACTGGCCTTCGTGTCTCAACGAAGTCCAAGGTAAATGACATTACTCAAACTCTGAAGGCTGTTGAAAACAAGGTGCGTCCTCCATTCATTTTGACTTACAAGCTTACTGATACCTAGTCCATACTACTACTAGCTCAATAGCCTCAACTGTCGTACGGGCACAGAGACTATTTTGTATACAACGCGTGGCTCTACGGATCTCCCTCTGCGAGGTGTTGCCTTTGCCACTGAAGGTGTCCAACACTTCATGGGTTCTGTCATGGGGGGTCGACAATCAAGACCTAGTCAGCAAGATGGAAGGCTTCGCAGTGCAAGGGATGAAAGGTTTGAATGTTTGCTATGTTTTTTTGCGCCTACTGACTCATTATATTTAGGCGCTGCTACAAATCACAAACAGCAAGTCTCCGCAATTCGCTCGAAAATCCGTGACATCGTCAACACCAAACTAAGTCAGTTTTTTAATGTTCAAAGGCAATGCATTTGACTCAGCGTGTTGACAGAACTCATCACTGGTGATCCTGATGCCAAGATGCAATGGACTCATTACTTTCGTAATATTGTTCAGCGCTATCAAGTCGCCATTAAGGGCTGGCCGGACAACATACCATTCGCGAACCTTAGTCAAGCCTCCAGTGCATGTCCCGACCTTGAGATGCTATACTCAAAGTGGGAATCAAACCAAATCCAATGGAAGGTCTTGACTGATGAGGAGTTTGAGGAACTTCATTTGAACCGCCAGGAGCAGATTGACAGAGGCGAGATCATTGATCACCGTCGGCGAACTCGTTCTGACAAGGGAATGAAGCGCAAAGGGGCCGCAGCTGCAAACCCAAGTCGCCGCAAAAAATACAAAAGTTCTGAGACTGTCGAGGACGATGATCGCAGTGATGAAGAGCATGAGCATGGGGATGAAGAATGAGATGAGCCTGTTCACCAATCTCCCACACCAGCAGCTGCTCGTACTGCTAACCGTCCCTCTCCCGCGCTGACTGAAGGGCAGGACGAGCCTGTTCGCGAATCTCCCGCACCAGCGGCTGCTCGCACTGCTGATGATCTCTCTACCTTACCACAGCCTTTTGATATGGCTAGTGCATCTGGTTTGGGTCCTGATTCATTCATTCCTCCCTTTTCCAATGGTTCAGACATGCCGGATTTTGGTTTCTATGTTCCCAGAGACTCAGACACATCAGCTTCAGATTTTTTTGGGCCGCAGTTTGACTGCGAAGCTGCATTGGCGGCCTTAGATAGAATGTTCGGTCCCGCACCTTAGATTTGATTGCTGGGTAGAACAAGCAAACTCATGTTCAAGTTCCATGCTTTGTTTTGCACTTTGTCATATAAACATAGAGGCTATGAGGGAATAGAACTATGCTAAGGTTTATGAGGCTACTGGAATAGTGCGTGAGTGTCTCGAAATCCATTCCATAGTCTGCCATCATATCCTCAACCATATTGCGATCTTCTGTTGACATCTCTAAAAACCTATGAACAACTACTTTAAAACTCAGAAGATGACCACTGACCTTGAATTTCAGCGCGACGCATAACATCCATGTCATCAACGCGCTGAGGCTGCTTGCTAGACGTAAGGACACGTGTTTGGCGGACACGTCCTCTGAAATTGTGAGATATGACCGATTTTGAGAGGCCTCTGAGCCTGAGAGAGCTGCCGCCGCGGGACATGGTGTGTTGGCGCTGTCCTGGCCACTGTAGGTGGCGCTATGTAGTATGAAGGTAAAGAGCAAGGGGCGTGAGAATGCCCCTTGCTCAAACAGGGCCTAATCTGGAATGAGCGTTGAGTGGAAACCGCCGGAAAGGCGGGATAGAGAGAAAAGCAAGAGGCCTCTGAGCCTGAGAGAGCCTGTACCGCGGGACATGGTGTGTTGGCGCTGTCCTGGCCACTGTAGGCGGCACTGTGGAGGTAAGGAACAAGGGGCGTGAGAATGCCCCTTGTTAGAACAGGTCCTAATTTGGAACCGGCCTGAAACGGAAACTGCCGGAAAGGCGGGAAAGGCGGGAAAGATGGGGAAGGCGCTATAGAGGGCGCTAGCTACCCTAATTAATACATGTACCTATATTTAGCGGCTGTGTTAATACAGTACTAGAGGTAAAATATGATTTAGGGCAATATTTAATGCTGGTGTTGGGATTTAACTGCAAGCAAGCCTAATTATAGTTGGCACGGCATGTGTGCACCAAGTATAATAAGGCTTACCAATTGGGATAGCCAGGTGTGTTTGTCCTACTCATTGTCATTGTCATCCTTGCTGTCATCGCCAATCAACCCTTCATGAATGTCAATGAACTCTCTTTGATCTTGCCCATCTTCCTTATCAATATTTCCACCATTTTCCTTGGATTCTTTGGCGTAGGACGAGGCTTCTTGAGTGGTCCATGGACAGGCTTCTTCCATTGTGGTTTTCATTTCTCTTGCTTTGCCAGCAGTTGCTCCATCTTCCACTCTTTAACCACTACCTTCCACTGCTCAGTTTTGGCTTTGTTTTGATTTTTTCTCACCTCATTCTCTCATATGCATACCATCTCTACTCAACTTGATATTGTCACTATTCCAGCAGCCTTTCTTCTCTTGTGTCTCAAGATGATGGTGAACTCAATCACGGCAGCATCCCTAGAGAATTACAGTTGCTTGAAGGGCACTAACATGTTCTTTGAGCATTGTGACCTGCTTGGTGAGATTTTTGACTGTCTCCTTGAGCTTTTTCTCCCTTGTTGACTTTGAAGATATGTTACAGTGCAATCTTGATTTTGGTGCATGTTTAATGGGCAAGACTATTGCTAGTGGCATGGTAGGCAATTTTGAACTTGATTTGATGGGAGATAATGATATAAGGAATCAGGCAGATGTTTCTTTGAGTTGTGCAAAGACATTGTAAATGCTTCTATCACCAGTCTGAAAAGGACTATTGTTCTCATAAGTATTCTCATCTGCTGATTGATAAATTATTGATCCAGTCTTTGGAATGCAAACAGTGAGAATTATTTAGAGTTTTCTTGTTATTACTATACCATCTTCTTCAGCAATTGTACCTATCATCAGAAAATTTTGATAACACATAGTGCTGGAGCAGGCGGTTTTTGATATATATTGATCTCTACCTTGCTTGCTCTCACTAGGAATATTAAACTACTTGTAATTGGTATTTCCAGATTGGAATACATTTAATCAGTCTACCAAGGATATGTCTTGATAGTCCAAGGGTATTCAATTCAAAAATGAGAGAATTGCTCCTAAGGACAGGATCTTTGTCAATTGATAGATTTGCCTGAATGTGAGTGTTCATGAAGGTGTGGGTATGTGCAGGAAGATGAGGCCCAGAAGCCACTTGAATGGGAGCAGGTATTGCAGGTGGGGCATCTAAAGTCTGCACAGGCACTGATGATGTCACTACAGACAAGCCTCAAGCAGAGTAGAAGGAACCATACTGGCATGTCTGAACAGGTAAATAAGCGATGCAGAAACAACATACCAGACTGAGGAATGCTCTGCTGGGATTGTGTCCCCACCTTCACCTGAGTCATTACAAAATAGGTAGTTTCAGTGCCAGGGAATAGTAAAGTATCATCTAGACGATATTCTGTATATGTCAGTATGAACAAAGAGCCATGGCTATGAGAAGAAAGCATGACTCACTTTTATCATCTACAACAGCATCCTTGTGAACCCAGTCACACTAAATATTAGCCACATCATAGTTGGCACAGGCTTGCTGCAGCTTTTCTTCTTTCATATCATCAAACAAATATTTTTATTATTTGTGCATAAGAAGCAGAGATAGTGTACCTATGTACCAAATCAAATGAAGGCGAAAAAACTTACTGGACAATAGCCTTTTGCAAGCCAAGGAATGTGTTCAAGTGTTGATAAGGGAGCCACAATGTAACATCCAGAGGGATGATTCTTTGCCATAGTTGGAGAATTATTTCCAAGAACTGTAACAAGAGTTACTATCAGCTGACTCCAAAGAAAGAAAAACTCACATCATTGACCAGAGTGCTGATATAGGCCTTTAGATCATCATCCCCATACCCAGAGGTGAGAAGGATAAATTCAGTATGGCTGCTGAGAAAGAGATACCATCATATCAGATTCCTACTGTTACATATCCACAGACAATACTTATGTAGATTTCATAGAGAACTGTATAAGTGAGAAAATACACAAACTCCTATTGAGATTTCTGCATATGTGCCACTAGCATAGAGTTTTGCTTTTGAGTCATTAACAACAAGCCCAGATAACTGGGAGATGCTCAACACATCTGCTTCAAGTTCACCTTTTGGCAGTCAAACATAACTAGTAACAAAAGTTTCCAAGCAAATTTCGTAGTCTCCCCAACATTCAATTCAACCTGTGAGTTCCAGTGACAGTTCAATTTGTCATAATGCTGTTCATAAATATAAATGTCTGGATTTATGATTTATGATTTCCTTCAAGTCAAGAAGTTATTCCTACACATCATACTCTGCCATACTACCAGTGAGAACCATTTATCGTCCTCTTCCACTGCTGTTCACAGAGATAATAGCAGAGTTTTAACTGGTAACCAGTATGGCTAGTGCGTGTAGTGGCACAGGTTTATGATTTCTTTGTCTGTCGATATACATGAGATAGAGACCACATCAGAGTGAGCATAAGGGAGAAAGGCACATATATCACCTGACTGACAAGTGAAAGGATGTTGCACTACTGAACTTGTGCTTGCTATCACTGTTGAAAGGAATAGGAGAAAGTGGTTTAGGATAGGGAGGAGGTGATTTAGGTCAGTGTGAAGAAAACTTGCACTCCTGTGGAGTTTATGAAAGAAGAGAGGAAGGCGAGGGTGTAATCCAGATATGAAGATGGTTGAAAGCTCTGTGGCTTCCATTAGAAAGGAAAAATGACAATCATGGGCTACTAGGTACCATATCTTCACATTATCATCAACTTCTTAGACTAATTGTATCTTGACTATAAAGCTCACAATCATTTTCTGCTTGTGTTTAACCTCTGTGATTCTGGTATCTGACCCAACCTTAAGGCTCGCATTCTTCTCGCCTTCAGCCAAAATTGTATGTGCTGCAGCTGCACTAAGAGAACAGCCTGAGTAGTGTGCATAGCATACAGGGCAGGTCAGTGACCCTTTTAAAGCAACTCATTCTCATTACCTACAGGAGAAACTTAATTTTTGTCCCATGGATTGATGAATCACTTACAAAATACATCTTCCACCCTATCACTGTGTAAACTAGTTAAATCTTCATCACTTAGCACCTGTCTGCCAGCAATACTTTCTCAATAGGAAGTTATACCTGTCCAGAATGAGTTATCCTCTGCCAGTTTATCACTCAGTTTGTCCTCATCATAAGCATAATTTAGAAAGACTGCAGAAGTTTGGGAGTGCAAAGGTAGATATCTAATTTCTCTTGGCAGTGCAGGTGATATTGTCTTGGGGGGGCATGAGCAGCTGGCCCTGTAGTCAATTGATAGGTAGTGTAATGGCACACATTGCTCCATACCACAATACCACTCAGGAAACAAGGAGTATGGTACTGTGACAAAAGGTTCTACAAACTCTTGTGGGTCAGGAATGACTGGGTCTATGTCAGCAAATCACAAGGTATAGACTTAATAACTCACCTCATGCTTAACACTCTGCCCTTTGGAAAGATAAGCTATGTTATTCTGTCCCAGGATCTATAATTGAGGAGTTGTAATTTGTCAACACTGATTACCTCTGGCCTGACTATATTTACCATGATGCTACACACCCAAGCACAGTCAATCACCTTCGCTATATAGTTCCCATCTAGCTGTATTGCAACAATCCCAGCATAACCATCATGGCCTAGCTGTCGCCCCTCATCCCAAAAGCCCTCAACATCACAGCACAATTACTCTAGGTCCTCCATTTCAAACCTAAGATGTGTTGGGGCCCATGGGAAACCAGAACAAAACCTAGTAGCTTTCCACATGATACTTTGGGTCCTCCTGTCTAAGAGGAAGTAAATATTTCTGCAAATCTCCAAAGGGCAGTCCCACATTGATGTATGATGTGGGGATAATGCCATCAACTGGTGGCCAGTCTGAAAATCTGATGTTAAGTTACTTGAGGACCAGTCAACCTTGGAGTGGAAAGCGAAGGAGTTTCAAAATTTCTGAATATGGAGCCTTGGGTGTTTAGTTCCAGCATGAGTTAAGATTTAAGTCTGAGCCTAAAACCTATATTTCAATACCATTCCATCTATTGATAGTTTGCCTCAAAGACAGGCTAGTTATGAGTCTACCCCTCTACTAGTAGTAAGACCAAACCCATCTTACTCTCATAACTTGACTAAATGTAATTTCATCACTTTCAAAATTTGCATATGATATATCCAATGGAAGCGCTGCTCAGAGAAATCTTGTGGACATTTTAGTATTACAGCTCATAGTCACACTGACTAATGAGTACTAAGACGGCAGCCCATGATAATCTGTGTAAGCTTCATGGCCAGCCTCGGCCAAGCTGCGCCCAAAATTTTTCTAAATCTGATGAGTCAAACTTAAACTCTCAAGATCTCAAATACTACCTCTGCTGTCAGCGAACTTTCCATCGCTGCACTTAGAGCTTAATTTGACGATGTTGGGTACTCCTTACCCCAGAATTTTAATTGTACAGGAAAATAGGTTGGCATGATCATTATCCAAAGCCATGCCAGAGCGCGGGTCGGGCATGCTACTGGCAAGAACCAACTATTCTAGCCTGGAGGGTAGCTGCTAATATTAGTGTTGTTTCATATCTTACTAACTCTATTCTAGCTTCATACAACCTGCACTAGAGACATGATACAAAAGAGCTCATTGGTTGATTGATGGATTAGAATTACCGATCACATGATACAATTGATGCATTGTTTGGCAGCTTCATCATGGCAAGAGATAAAACAGTCCCCCCTTGCCATGACCAACTTTTCTAGCTCATTGAGTCGGACATGATTGACACCCTCAAGCCTACAATATCAGACTCATGGTGAACTTTGGAACTTTTACACAGCTAATCTCACAATACACTTGTCATTTCTGATGTTAAAGTCCAAAATGTCTCAGCAACCTAGCCCCAGAAGGCCTTTGGCATGGCTCATCATGCATAGTTGTTGAAGAAGACATGGATAATTCTTTTCTCTTTCCTTGTTGCTCTTTCACAACTTCCTTCTAAGCACCTTCTTTTCTACCAGGGAGGCACCTATTGTGTTCCTTGCATCCAACTTCTGGTATGTATGTGTGGTGTATTTTTGGGTGTCTTCTGTCATAGGGCTCATATGATAGTCTTGAACTGCCCTATTGACATAGTGAAAACAATAGACACTGAACCACAGGTTATTTGCACTTATTATGTAATAGCTAACCCCACCCTCACATATAATCACTAACTCCTCACTAATTGATGTAATACATTTTCTGTTTAAGTTATTTGCTTCCTTCTCCTCCACCCAGTGCCTGAAGGTAAGTAATTATTATTGTATACTTCCCTCATCCTCCCATTTATCATCTTCCTGAGTTGCCAAGCCTTCTGTAGATAAAGTGACTCAGTAGGCTATGTGTGCTTAGAGATGCTTTTTGTAGGCTGATCTGGGGTGAACACAAGCAGTAGGGCTCAACTCTACCCTTTATTATTCTTTTAATGTCTCATTAATAGTGGTGATACTATATTGGATGCATCTCTTGCCTTCCCGACCGGCTCATCTGGTGTGTCAAGCTCAGAATTGGAAGCCAAAGAAAAAAGCGAAGGCTTCTCTTTTGGGTGTTAACTCTGCCTCAACCCCTCCTAACATTCTATTAATTGTGAATGGTAACTTGATGGGATACTATTAGTGGTGGAGATGCTGAGAGGGAGGTTTGGACAGAGGAAGATGTTGTTAGCACTTTTAGATATGTTTCCTAATAATATTGCAAACCTGAATTAACAAGTTTGGAAAGGGATTTTCCCACCCATGATCCAGATGAAGTGTCTAGTGAAGATGCCATTGATTAAGAAATTGGTGAAAATGTAGATGATGACAATATGGTTGGAGGAGTAAAGAATCACTCATCAAAGTGAGTGAATCAGCACCAAGTGTTGTGTAATGATGGGCAGTGTCTGTCATAGGTTAGTAAGGCAAATAACAAACTATGGAGGAAGTAGAATAAGACAATAGATGACAGTAACAGAGGTGTTGCTTGATGGTGGCAAGAGACTGATGTATTTTGAGGTCTCCATACAAATGTAATGTAGATCAAGATTTGCTACCATGTTTAAACTTTACAAATATAAATCCTCCTGATGAACTATCTGAGTACTTTTTTGTTCCCTATATTATTGCTGAAATTAGTCTTCGAAAGGTGGTGGAACATAGTCCTTATCTGCAAATATTCTTTGCAAAGTCAACTTGGCAATTTGATGAATTAAACTCTGTTTTTTTTATTATGCATTAATTTATCTAGTTTTGTACTAGGAGATACCCATGGTATTGTCATCATTTAAAATTTAGAATTCAGAAGATTTTCTAGACTTAGCAACAACATTTGTAGGTCCTAGGACACTTCTGATATTCTCAGAGAGAACTTTGACTGACCTTAGACTGACAGACAAAAATTGACTGACTTTGGACTGACTTGTGGCAACTTTGGACTAACCTCTAAGCAAACTAACAGCTGGCTAACAAATTGGACTGACTTTTGCACTGACTTGTTATGTATTTATCATGTGATATTACTAATGGTTAGATGGTACAATATACTTGAGTCAGTTAAGTTGATCTGCTGTTATTGCAGAAGCTTAGAGCTATATCAAATCTCATGCAGTAGCAGGGTACACCTGACACCAATGCTAGCGACAGTCATATAGTCAATATGGGCACACAATTCAGGGCCCTCAATGCCAACAACTTCCTTGCTATATGCATCAACTCAGCCCAAGGTTAGGACTTGGAGGAGGACAATGATAATAATAATGGTAATGATGGTAAAAAAAACAGGAAGAGGCCACAGTGGTAGGGCTGCAGCTATAACTTGAAGATAGAAGAGGCAGGAAAGGTAGAGGAGGCGAAGGGAAGGAGGAGGTAGGAGAGGTACATATCAAACAAGTCTCTATTCCTCACTCAGACAACATTCAGCTTCATCTCCAGTCTAGGTTTGATATTTCTTGGATGAAGAAATCAGAAACTATCTTCAACATGCAAATGTTGTGATTTGGAGATTGCACACAGTTCTTGAAAGGAGAACTATTTCAAGAGATCACTACAATACTATCAGTTGATCATACCTCTGGAAGTTCCCTGTTGTTGAAAATAGCCATCAAATTGATATTCAAGCTTGCCTTCAAGATGTGGAGTGCATCTTTAGAGTTGGAGATGAAGTTCATGTGGTAGCTGGTGAATACATAGGTGTCCAAAAACATACCTTATCTAATGTTTCCACAGACACACCTTAACCAGTACCATCACATTCAATGCTTCTCATTTTCAACCATCTTTCGCCTCTTACTTACTCATTGTGTTCACAGAGAGGGTTCTCATTGGATGGTGCCCACTTTGGTTGATGTTCAAGGATATATTCACACAGTCCTATGATCTTGGCTGCCACTCTGATATTTCTGTTGATGCTGTAGTAGGAAGCTTTGGCCTTAGGGACTTCAGCAAGGAGTGTCAGAGGTTTTCAGAGGTCTCAGGAGTCACATAGTCCATAGATAGAGCATGTTTTTAGGGTCAGGTCTTCATCCAATCTACCACCTTGATGCTTTTGAGGTTGGTCCTGCTTGCTCGGTATTCGAGGCCCTGGCCCTCTACAACACCTGTCAAGGAGGGTGCCCTCAATATCTCTAGGTTTGCATGGGCTAATGTGGAGGTTTGTCCTTGGGGCAACCGCCTGCCTATCTAATGCAGTGGGTGTGGTTGGGCTAATTGGAAGTCCGCCTATGTCAAGGGAAGCAAGGAAAAGACTTACATTTTTGAGTGCAAAAATGACTCTTGCAATGTAAGTCATATGTTCTCTCAGCCGCCAGGGTCCACTGTATTGTATTTTGGTAGGAGAAATAGTAGTACTTGGTTGGATATTCCATTGGAGACATGGTTGGCTTGATTTACTTGTTTTTTGCAATATTTGTCTTACATCGTACTTTTGCTCATGTTATCACTGTTCTGAGTTTGAGTAATCATTTGTTTGGTGTCTGAATCTTGAAATTTGATGTATAAGTTAATGTCATTAAATTTTTGAGTTGGTGTGGGTAACACAATAAGAAGATAAAACACAAGTCAAGAATATAAATAAAAAGCAAAATGGTTTTCTCTATGTTGGGTCTTTGCTATGCCCAGCTGCTACACTTGAGACAAGCATGTTCAACCCTAAAGGAGACTGCTACTGGACACAAAAAAGGCAAAGATATGCAGGAAAGTCGCACAATGTGTAAGAAAAAAATAGAGATAAACCAAGATTTTAGATTGTTGCTCTATTCATAATGATCTGAAGTCATTCTTGAAGATAGTGAGTGGTAGTAAGAATGTAAGAAAAAGTCTGTCGTGCCTCCTCGGCCCAACACAAAGTCAAAAAATATTTAGTGCTCAATACCACACTGTCCATAAGTCATGATGAATTAATCCTCCAGCATCAAATCTATCACCTTCCGCTCTGTGGCGACTCTGGGCTTTTGCACACATTGACAAGGTGGCTCTATGGCTCTCTTATCGGAGGTGCGGTGTGGGACAGAAGGAAATTAACGATAATTGTGAGACACAGATTCCCTGCTATGGATTCTACCACGCGACACAGTTGTGTTGGAACAGTGTGCACTGGCTGGCAGCCAAAGCTCAGGAGGAGCTCACAGACACAAGACAAAAGCCTCGAAGCAGACACACAGCACTTGCTGGTGGAAAAGGTTGTTCATCCTAATCCTAAAACATGGCTATATATGTGCTACCTAGGACTCCAAAGACTTCTCCAAGACCCCTGGCGCCTGGCCCTATCTCTCTACCTGCCAAACCTATCTATCACAGCGTAACCTACAAATATATTAAGATGAGCTTCACAGGAACACAATAATAAATCTCATGTAATTTTAAATGTCTCCCTCTTGAGGGGGAGCCCTGACAATCTTCATCTTCAAAAAATCAGTCAAGAAATCCTTGTATTCCTGTCCTGGATCATGGATAGCAGATGACACAATTGTCTGGATGATGTGGTGTGGTAAGAATGTTTTTCTGAATTGACTCTTGTATTTCTTGGTTGGAATTCCAAGAAAATATTGAGCTTGCTCGGTGTTGACATGCATAGCACTGTGCATGGAGGTTTTAAGCTCTCAAGCAAGTTTCAGATAAAGGCGACTTACCCATCAGGATCAGCAAGGTCGACATCGTAGCTCTGAATAGGGCCGATGCAAATAGACCTGGGCTCATGGCCTTCAAGACAAGCTATACCAGCCCCATAGACATCTATTTCTGAATGGTTGTCCAGGCATGAAAGCAACAGCATGTGTTGCAAGCTGTCGAAAAACACAAAGTGCTCTAATAAGATCACAGTGTCTGTCTGTCCACCATCTTAGCCGCTTAACAGGGAAGCATGCCGCCTCTGGTAATAATACATGGGGTGGCTGATAAAGCTTCCCTTGGACAGCAACTGCGCTGTTGCCATTGACAGTGGGTTTTTCATCTGGGAATGAGATATTATTAGATATTATATGCTTTATTTTTCAATTGCATGCAATCAGTTCCTTTGCAAACAGTGTCCATAGAAATCATCCAAGGAGAATGTCCTCGTCTATCTGACTCTGAGATACCATAGCAGTTCTGGTGTTTGATCATCTCATTGAGATAAAAATTATACTGGTGTACAGACATGTCCCAGAGAATTGTCTGATACCACCTAGCCATACATTCATCTGTTCACAAATTGATGTATTAAATCACCACTTGTCAGCAGAAATGAGCTCTGGGAAAGCGGCAGGGTTGCAGTGCTGCTGACAGTAGGTGTCAGTTTCCTTGTGTTTCGAGTTGAAGTGAAACACATCCATAGGCATTCAGAAATCCATTGCAGTGAAGTGGTCATCACCAATAGCATCTTGTTGAGCACAGAGCTTGCAGTTGTTGTCGAAGACAAAATATTCAGGCATCAATGCAGCAGTAGGAAATACCGTCTTTGTAAATTCCTCGAGTTCAAATATTAGGCCGCATCAGTAAGACTGTATGTAACTCACATTAATAGCAGAGACGGCCTTGGACCCAAAAAATATAGCCTGGGCTAATATCACCCCACAAGGTCAGATGCTCATTATGGGTTCAGTTGTAGGGATCGAGTAGACTTGTGGCGAGATCGAAGCGATGGCACTTCTCCTCATGATCAAGATAATAACAAATCTGTGGATCATAATTGTTATTATTGCTGGATCGTGCTGGATCTTTAACGGTGGTAATGTGAGCATGTTCCATTGCATCTGCAGTCCACTGTATGGGGACACCAGTATTACAGATACTAGAGACAACACTTTGCATGAGCTCGATTTTAGGGATGTGCCAGGGCATCCAAATACTTGACATAGTGGAGAACTTATGTGGTGTAGTTATTCATACCACAGAGTATTAATCAAGGTTACCATATCATTTTTAGTTTGCTGTCATCAGGGGCGCCCAGGCAATCAGTAGATAGGACTTACTGAAGCCTCAATGTCAGAAGGAGAACAGTGTGTAGATCCTTTAATGATCTGGACTTCACTATCACTCTCAATGGTGAGTGAGGGCATTGCTACCTTGTCCTTATCCTTGCTCTTAGTGGAAAACTCTCCAAGTGGCTGAGCAGGCCTGGAAAGTACTAGCAGGAAGAATGTCTACCACAATTCATGCTGATTGTCTCTTAAACATTGACATCTTAGTGGCGAGTTTGGTCCATGAAAGCCACTCACCAGCCCAATCTGCCCAAGGCTTGTATTTGAAGACATCCTACTAATTGAAGTTTTGATAATGGCCAAAACATCCTTGCACTCCAACACATCACATTGACTTTGAAAGCTGTCTATGAAAGCAATCAGTATGAGAAAATATGATAGTCAGTCATCACACACCAAGAAGTACACAACCAGCTTCCCCTACTTTGCCAGACTCACCATAGTATCTCCATGGGGCAGAGTAAGATCAGCCAAGAGCTTGATTGAATACTAAGGTCCTTATAAAGCTTTATCAGAGCCAGTTGAACATGCCTGTACACACCCCTCTTGTCCATACTGCATCAATCTTGCCTTTTCCTCCAGTCCTTGTACCTGCAGTTTGTTCCAGCAACAAAGGAAAGGGCAAGGCTCAAGTAATTTCTTCAAAATTACAGAGCAGCCACTGAGGAGGACACCAAGATCCAGATCATAGATGGGCCCTTGTGGGTTGGAGTTCTGTGCCTGCTGTGGCCAATGTGTACACCCATTTCATGCATTTTTCCACCCTACCTTCTGATTCCTTGGGTTCATTTGTAGTCACTGGCTATTATTCCTCACCCTTACAAGTGTTCTCATAGTTTTCTCCAAACCTACCATTACACTGCCCCTTTGCAGCCTACACCAATAACTATGGTGACTTTGATAATTATTCTTTCTATATTTATCTCTCACTGCAGATGAGTTCCTGCTGTTCAATTGGAGTTGTAGTGGGTCATCTGCTACTCTTATTATCCTACACAATCTCAACCTGCCACCACAGTTATAAATAGCTTCACTTATTACTTCTTTGAATGATGAGCCTGTAGATCTTGTGATGAGTATTAAAATTTTATCCAAGTGTACAGTGATAGTGTCATGTAAACACTTTGCTGTCTCCATCTTCTGGTTCCTTTGATCTTCCGGGATGCCTTTTGAGCATCCAACAGTTGAAGTGGCAGGGTCTGAGGTCGGATTATGGACCACATAGGGTTACACGCCGCCCAGGTAGATGAATTTGCGTTACAAAGGGGGTCTGACATCAGGTGTCCGATAGGCGATGGAGTGCGAGAGGGAATCATGGATTCGCTTGCATTTGGATCAGGCGAAAGATCTGTAGTGAGTGGGGCATAGTGTGTAGCTGTCCCATTGATGGCCTCTAATTCTTCAGTCAAAAGAGGCATCATAAACAATGATGGATTCTCCCAGTTAATACTATTAAATGGGTGCACATTTTCATGAAACTCATCAGTGTTGCCACTAGTCTGAGACTTGGTTGACAGAATGTTGAAACTTCCCACTGTTTAAAGACATCATTGAGTTGCAGAGACACATCTTAATGAAACTGCACTGTCATTGTCATTTTGATTGAGTACCCCCATGAGCTGTGCTGGTCCACCATGATTAATAAAATTTCTGGTGGTGTTGAAGTTGTCTTCAGAGAAATGAAGTTCATGGCCATTTGTATGGGTAGGATGAAGTGCTGTTGCGGGGATGCGAGTAGTAAATTTTCATTGACCCAAAATAATGTTGTGAATTCATGCCAAAAAAAAAAGTGTCATACTGTGTACAACCTTGAAAAAAAATTGGTATCACAAGTATTAGTACCGGGTCAAGAACATAGCTCGGCCTCATTTTTCAGCCAGCTGACATGCTGGCAGGTGGTCTGATAGCCTAGTGGCTTTTGGCGCAGCCATGCAGAAGACAGAATTCAGAATTCAGGACATGACAGACAATAGAGGGGTCAACAACGGACGAGCACCTCAGATATGACAGAAATCAGCGGAATTTGGATCCTAATAAGGCAACTTTTGGTTGAATGACAGATATGGCTTAACACTTATTTTCTACAGAACCCTCTCCAACTGTTGGTGGGTGTTGGACATTGTGTAATGTCTTGCTTCTGCCACCGGCCGGTGGCAATCTTCCCAAAACTTCCTTACATTTTTTTTTCATATCACTGACTGTAATGATTCATAAGTACTTAAATTTTTGATCATCGGACATTTGAAAAAGTCTCTCAGCCTTCGACCTTGTGCCTCAAACTATGTAAGTGTCAATTTTTACCTTCACAATATAGCTCACACAAATTCCAAGGGTCATCACGGCAAATCAGGCATGGCACTACATAGTGTTGGCTTGTGAAGCCAGGGTGAGTTCAATACATTATTTGTTCATGGAGATCCTGCTCACCAGCCGCATCACAGTGTTTGAGCCACACAAAATGTGAAGGCACGTGATTGAATGGCTTGGTCAGTACATTCAACATCCTCTCTCCAGTGTATAATGGGTGCTTACACCTTTTTTTTTCTAGCAAGCAGGCAAGGTGAGACAATCTTCCAGTCACTAGTATTGTATCTTACATTGCTAACTCTGACATTAGCAAAAAGAATATACAAACTCAAGCAGATTTGGACCCAATCATACTAATCAGTGCTGCTGCACTTGATAGTCTCAACTCTTGGTCTTCAACTCCTGATATCGACAAATCTATACTCTCATTAGGTGATGATATTGCTTGTTCCTGCGACATTCTAACACTGCAAACCATCAAGACAATGTTGAGGTACTGGCAGAAGGATTGGGCATCCGAGGACTTGTGGAATACTACATATGAAGAGGTGCTCATGTGTGCACAGACACAGGAGGAACGAGAGACTGCCATGTTCCTCGATGAATGCGAGAAACATGCTTGGGAGGGGAAGTCAATTCTAGATAGTATTCAGGATGTTGTGTGCACTAACTGCTTGTGTTGTAGAGACCGACTCAAGTACGATTCTATTCTACTATATGATCTACTAGTTTTTGTCACTTTGCAGGTCAAATTCTTTGAGGTGAAATTAGATAGTAGTCTGTAGTCTGTCTATGAAAGTCTCCTCCATATGCACACATTTGAAATGAACACATTGCGAACAAATTGTGGATGCATCATGAACTTATATCAAACTTATGGCAAACTCATATCAAACATTTTGCGGACATGTTGATATCTGTGGAATATCACACTTCAAACCACCTAATTGTATCAAAGGTTGGTGTTTGTTGCACTGAAACAGTCAAAATATATTGTGAGTTGTGCTACAGGGATTTGCACCTCTGATTGAAGCACTGTAGTATCACTGCACCATTACAATACATGTGTCTCAATGTGTAGTGTACTGTAATATATTGAAATCTATGATTTTACATTATATCAATAGCATGCAGTTACACAATAACGATGTTACATTGTGATAATGATCACATGGAGCCCAATGTTCACATCCTGTTGACAGATAATCATTTGAATTGCATCAAGCTGTTACAAGTACTACATAAAGGACTATGGATGTATCTAAAGATCATAGTCAACAACAGTGCACTCCCAGTCCTCAACTTGGGATCACAAATCATCCAAGCTGGAGGATGATGTTGGTAATGGTGCCAATGGATTGGAAGGCCAGAAAGGGCCGCCTGGAATAGGGACCGCCTGCACTCTTCCTTCATTATAATGAACCATGTATACTTCATGTGCCTTCTGGAATGATGTGTAGGATTTTTGAATGTTACCGCTGATGAAATTAGTCTGTCCAGCAACATCAGCCCTTCAATAATTGTCAACTTTATTAGAAGTAGCAATTGATGACACTTACCAATCTATGGAATATACTATCGCCTTCATGCTTGTTCACCAAGGGGTTCTGCCTTGTTCTCTAATATTACTGGTGGTGGGCATAACTACTGAAGTTCTTGAATTATATTGTGTGGCACACATTAGGAGCCCTCATCTTTTCATCCAACCATTTGTTAAAGCTATGTGTGATTTACATGGGGTATGTTTTCTTGCTGTCTGGTCTTCGTGCTCAGTGCCCACTAAACACATGCAGGTCGAATTTCACCACCACTTGTCACACCAATTTTCTATTGCCTTTGACGTATACCTTCAAATATAATGGAGCATAGCTGTCATGGTTATGAAATCTCTCCAGTGGGACTCGCCTAACTGGCATCTCAAACATACTTGTCTGGCATGTTTGTATGTACTAGCTGGTGAGGAACAGTTAGCCTTTAAGATGCTATGGATGGAAATGATTCACTCAAGCATGTGATTCATCAAACTCTGGACAATGACAATGATGACTCTGTTGGTGTATTATCTGAACTCCCTACTGGCCAACTACTCACCAGCGACTGCTACCTGTCTCACAGTTTTGTAGACCAATTTAGGCAGGACTCACCACCAGCCGCAGATAATAAGGTGAGTAATTAACATACTCCTTGGGTTGTTACCATTAACTGTCTGTCAGAACGCACCAGGAGAGAATTTGTGCAAAGGACAGTGGAGAAACATGGATGATACCAAGACAAAGAAAGCTTGGGGGATATATGATGAAACAGGTGTCTTTGTTGTGGTCTGCTGCTATGGTTTTTGTCTCCTCATCACAGACATGGTACAAAGTGTGGAATTGTAAGTGATCTACACTGATTTCTTTTCTATTTCTGACAACTGTCCTTACAGTGCAAAGTATTCCTTAGCCATGGTTGCCAGGTTGCTTAATGTATTTGGTGACAATTTAGGTGGCAGGTATGATATTGGTTGTCAATTCAAAATTACACTTGAGAACAGCTCTCTTGTGCCACTTGTACGCTCGCTACATCACACATGCCTTGTTGGCGAATTCTACGGACATGCCCACTGACACTTATGTCAGCTTTCTTCATTGACAACCTATATTAAAGGTCTCGGACTCAAGGACCTGGAAATGTGTGAGTGCACATTCTCGAAGTCCAATTCCCTCGCATCTGCTCTATGTTATGCCAGTGTATTTCACTGCCAACAAGCCATCAACTCTTATTTTGATCACAATGACAATTTTGAAGTATATGGAAATCTTTGTAAGTAAATCTATCATCTATGCATGCTGGCTGACATAATCATCATGTGGCTAGCCAACTTTCTGCACAGCAATTACAAGGAAGCCCTCGACATTTTAGCAAATAGCGATGCTACACTATCAAAGGTCATGCAAGATCTTGGAGTCAGAGATGATAGTGTGTTTGAATGTTGGCTGGATGAAGAAAAAGCTTATCTTAAAGGGTTGACACGAGAGCCTGAAGAAGAAACATTGCAGATGGAATACTGGCAGAGGTTAGTAAATTTGAGTGCGAGCAGGTGGGTTTTTGTGTCAGATGTATATTGTGTTTACTAAACATCCATTGCACAGCCTTGCTCTCCATACTGCAATGTCCATCTTCACAATGGACTCGTACTAGGACAATGTATCCTATGATACCCAGGTTTGAACCACATGTAAGGCCAAAAGTGCACGATGTTATGCTGTTGAGGATTATGAGAGGAACTTAAAGCTTGTTTAAGCACTAGAGTGCAAGCTGGAGGTTACTATGCACTGGGTTCCAGAAGATGCAGACTGGCAGAAGGTGGGGAGGCTCGTAGCAAACAGGGGGTACCAACGTGCACTGGACCATCTGGAGAGTCTGGTTGTGGCACATATTTTTGAACTTACAAGGATGAACAGGGTGGGGACAGGTAAGATCCAATGAAACCTCACTCACTCACACTTATTCTGGTGTTTCTCAAGGTTATAAACTACACAAACACGTCGCAAAAGCATTGCAGACCTGCTCCATGGCTATCAGATCTGCCCTCAACACCTATAACTCGAGTGCAATGTCCACTTCCCAACAAACACTCCATGGGAGGAGGTTATCAACTATGCCTTCCTCACCAACTTTGACCTATTACACAATGCCCATGCAGATGTTTTGCAACTCCCTTGGTCTTCCCCGACATCTCGCAGCACCATGGATCTTTACTTTAAGACATGCTGGGCATGAGAGGAGATTTCATGTCTTAATATCAAGATACAAAGTCTGGTGACGTGTATACGAGATAAGGACAATTATCTGTGGGCATGTGAGGATCAGCTCAAGTTCTCTAGCCTAGCTCTTGCCAATCAACTCGTCATTTGAAGCAGCTTCACAACATATCTATGCTCCCAGGTTTTAGTGGAACTCTGGTCCCAGGTCTAAGCATGCACATGGGTCTAGGAGGGAGTGCCAGCATGCCAGACACAATTCCTGCTAATATACTTGCTGACCCCATCCCCTTACCTAAGTTGACATTGCCCGTACATGCAGATACACATGAGGACTTGGATGAGGAGAAGCAGAAGGAAGAGATAGCAGAAGAAGCCTCCAGGAACCTGCAGGATGTCCTCCTAATCATGAATGATTTTGTATGGCTCAGACTTCTTGATGATGCTGATGTGGATGAATAGTCTAGTTTACCTATCTTAGTGTTGCAATTGAATGTATGGCTTACTGTGATGCTTGCTATCAAAATGCGCCTTCCTGCATGTTTCCATAGAGTAACTTGCATGGAAAATAATTTTCACAGTCACCTGACATATGTGAGATATATGCTGAGTTATCTTTAAGCCAAATGAAATGAAACTGAATTCAAAATACTTGTTCAAAAATATTCAATCTGATAATGTGTTTTTGAAGAGATCAAACTTTTTTTTTCCTAGGCTACACTTTGGCTTAGGGTGAAGAGAATATAGGTATCATGGCTTTGAGGGTTTTAAGCCTCTTGTGAGAGTGTTAGTCAGCCATACACCAAACCAGTTTGGTGCAGGTCGCTATCATTAGGATGATGGCTGTCCACCTCTATGCATTGCAAATGATAAACTAGTAATATCATCTGCAAATCCTGATATTGTTGACAGCATTACTGATTCTAGCCCCAAATAATTGAACAATTAGGCCCATTATAATGCCATAATATCTTAATTGCTGACTGCTGGTACCTAGTTTTTACTGCAACTTGGTAGTTGAATGGTGATGGAGAGGTAAGAGGACAGCATGCACTCTATAGTACCAGTTTCTGGTGGAAATTATGAGACACTCAAATTATCCTCAGATCTTAATCTTGATTAGCCTATCAGTGAACAGTACCTAACAGTCGATATATTGTACCCCAGCCTTGCTGACAATTAGAAAAAAAGGATAAAGATATCCAATGCAAATTAATACTGAATAGCAAATAGCTAGGTCAATATAATTGAATCCATAGTCTTCCTGGGAGGTATCAAATGTATGCCCATAAGTACTTCTCTACATCTTTGAATCCATCAAAATCTTCTTCAACTCCATCATCTTCCTCACTACTGTTTGAGTCATCACTATAATAGAATTTGTATATTGTCTTGTGTTTTCTTGACAGATAGTAGATACTTGGATGTTTGGACTGGTTTGAAATGTGAGAGATTGAAAACTCCACCTCAATATCTTCCATGAAATGTCTATGACACAGAGCTAGTAAGATATCAATGTCAATTGGTCTGACATTGGAAAGTTCATAAACACCAGCATTATTAACTATGTCTGACAGAAAGAAATATGCACCCCTTTCATACATGATTAGATGAGTGCTTAGTCCAATCATATCAGCAGATCTAGATATATGCTGGTAGGAAGCTTTCAGCAAGACATTCTCTGCTTGGCCCTCTGCTGGACAGTAAATAAGTGTATTGATCTGATAAATAATAAAAGCTCCCAATTGCAATGATGTAGGCTAGAGATAGGTAGCTTGCTTGGTAGTTTGTATGTCTTAAACCACATAGTAAAGTGCAGCCATCTGTATTGGAGCATAAGTTCCTGTAGGGTTGATGCATCAAGTATACTGGTGCCCAGTGATATGTAATGCATTAAAACATGATAACTATTAGACTTAAGTGTCTTGCATAGTAACCTAGTACTGGCCTATACTTTGGTCTGCACTGGCCAGTAACTTTCAGACTGTTCAAGATGGTAACTTTAAGACTAAGACCAGCAACTTCATTCATTGGTAATGCAATACAATATACATTACATAGGTACCAACAGTCAACAGAAAATCTGAAGTATCAGGGCATATCAGGGATTATTATTTTGGGTAATGGTAGTATGGCAGTTGGTTTGCCCAGTATGTCTTGAGGAGAAATAAATGTGGCTCATATGCTGTAAAAATGGATAGTAAGATAATAGTGAATATTGCCTTCCTGAGATGCATAAATGTGCAAGCCTTCATCCCAGGCAATAGCCTCATGGTGGGCAGCAGTTCCTAGTTTTTTTCCATTACAGGGGGTAAACTCATGGATTTTTTGTACTGTCTACCAATTTGCCTGCCAATTAAAAAATTGCAGGACCTGGTGCATTTTCTTCTGGAGAATGTCTATTTCTTCAGCCCAATAAAGCACTCAGGCATGAGATTTACACTCAATATGAACTTATCTGACAAACAATAAGGTTAACTCCACTGAAACAAAGAAAATTGAGCTGAAACCTTACTGTCAATGTCTCCTCATCTGCATAAATGTCTATATCATCCATCATCCAAATCTATGTTAGTTTTTGTCTTCCCTCTTCCTGAGTGGCAAATGGATCAATGAGTGGCTTCACATCATTATCAGAGAGGTCCTGCAACTGCTCACATCAATCTACTTTCTTCAGAATCAGGGCACAAAATTTGAGAGCCCTGCATGTGGTTCTATAGCACTTTATGCAGGCTGCCTCCCTGGCATGTATATGTGTAAGCATGTTCTGAGCATAAGTATTGGCCCCTTGGCCTTGAATCTACTCTCTTATGAAATTCAAGAGGGAGCAGTGTATATAGAGGGACTACCTAAGTTCTTCTAATGCATCCTAAGCTTGTATGAATCCTACCTTCCACTCAATATGCTGGAGGTGCAAATCACAAACATTATAATTCAATATAGACCAGAGCCACAGCTTTATAAGCTCAGCATTTTCAAGCCTACTGGTTTCTGATGCAGTGACAAGCACTTGGACTGATGTCACATATATAAGTTGGGTCCACTTCTAAGACTCAATCTTTCAATAAAGAGACATTCTCATGCGGAGGATACTCAACTTCTGTGTATCTGTGGCATGAATACCCATATCAACATCTCTGAAGTCCAGAAACACACCTTACCCATGTATGAATGGGACATTGAGAAGAAGCTGGATCAGAGGGAGGTTCAGATGTGGAAGTTAATACACTCGGAAGATGGTGGATTTATGTTGCTCTCCCATATATGGTTCCATCCTGCAATGGTCACTATCACCACATGGATTCACCCCTCTAAAAGATAATTGAATCTAAAATCTTGTCATTCTACTTATTATGTGACTGCCATATGTATCCCTTATCCAATATTAATGCAGACTATTTACGCTAACAGGTACTCTAGATGAGGAAGGTTTAGAGATAGTTCAACATATAAAGTACTCCTGTAAGCACTAGTATTTACTGATTATTGTAGATTCATCAGTTCGATTATTTTCAGCAACTCACTCCAGGTTGTGAAGGATTGGTCTCCACCAAATGAGTTGCTTGATTAGAACAAATGCACCAAAGAACCGTGGGTAGCAGTGAAGCAGACAGGATTCAATTGGTACTGCTCATAGCACTGCAACTTCCTCAAGTGTGTTGCTGATGAGACTGAGGATGTCTCAGGTGCATCTGGAATGAGCAAGAGAGGACAGGTCACTTAGTAAGTCTCATGCAAATTGTCAATGTGTTAGTTTTCAAATTGTATAACTACATGTTTTCATTGTTGTGTTGGTGTTGTTGAAATGACTCCTTGTACAATACTACACTTCCATTTTATCAAAACCTACCTTAATCATTACTATACATCAGTAGGTCAGATTGTGCTACAGACCACTCTGTAGCACTCTGTAATAAATTATGTTTTCCTAATGTGGTTTGCCCTCCTTCACCTTCGATCATATCATGATGGCGCAGCAGAAGTGATCCACAAATACATCAGCTCCAAGTCCTCCTCAAGGGAATACACAGTCACACATGAATTTATTAAGTTCTTCAGTCCAACAGGGAAACTTCTGAGATGGAATTTGTCCAGCCCATTGTAGAACTATTAGAATGAGCATTTAGACTCTGAATACATGCTGTTCGCTGATTGAGCATACACACATTCTCTGTATATACATTTGCCTTAGTATGATAAAAGTTGGCTAGTCTAAGCATCCCTATGAACATCACTTGTCACTCCCCTAAGGCAGTGGTTGCCCCCTTTGGGTGTAAATATCTGCAACAAGGGTGTCATGTACATTGCTCTCCATTGTCGTATAAGATTCATTTGACTTTTTTTGAAAGCTGTCCTAGTGAGGGACAGATCAAAGTCACTGGAGAGGAAAATCTATACAGTTCTCTCAATGCCCACTCAAATAATGTCCCAAAGAAGGCCAGTAGTACTCCGAGGTTTCGGCTCAAACTGACATATTGCTGAAGGTTAAGTTGGTGGAACAGCATGTGCTGCATAAATCACTGTCTGCTTTGTTTATGAAGAGCACATCATGGATAGTCTGTCCTCCTACCTGATCATAAAGTCATAAGCATTAGAAGGAGAAGTCGGAAGAATGACTTACCTTGATATCTCCTTCTAGGAATGCATTGTCTTTCAGAAGTCTTCTGATGGTAAGCGCTATCTCTGCCTGTGTTTGGGTTGCCGAGACTTCATCCACATTGTAGCCAAATAATACCTCTGTCCAAACTATGTCCTTGACTTTTTTCCTAAGGGACTTGGTAGTCTCACTGATTTTGTCTACATCCTTTTTGGCAGCATCCCTGTGAGACCATTCAGTAAGTTCGGCTGTTCTTGATATTAGCTGTCAGTTAAAAATGTATTCTATGAGGGACTTATGATTATTGAGTGTAGTTAGTACAACAGCAGCCAGACTGGCAAAAGATATGATAGGAACAATAAAAGAATATGATACAATAAAAGAAAACATTAAATAATGTGGATGATACAAGTACTACTTATGTCCAAATATATCCAAATTCTTTGATGCCTACTAGTAGGGGAATGAATGCTAGACACCTCAATGTTATCATCACTATACACAACAAAGAGCAATCATTTCCTAGATTGACAATAAAGGTATGTAAATAATTCAGTTATGGTTAAGCTAACTATTCTTTCAAATATGACCATTGGCAAGACCTAGATAAATCATTATTAAGAAGTTTGTGCCTTTAACACTATTCTTCTTTGAATGAAATTTATGCAATAAGTTTGGATCTAAGATATGTCTTATACCACTTTTGTAATCATAAACTCTAAGGTCTGCAGTTAAGATCTGAATGACTGTTATTATCATAGAAGATATTAGGAATGAGCTTGCTGACATACATGCTGATGAATAGTACTAGCTAATATATAGGTTTGGACAGTACTTTGGCTTCTTTGTGTTAAAGGCCATATTATCAATCACCCTTACTTTTGGAAAAAATCATTATTGCAGTATTTTTTGTTTCATTTGCATGCATATATGCACTGATATTGGCTAGGCTATGAAAGAAATACATTTTTTGACTAACTTCCAGGATGGCTGGCTAGTCAAGGAGATTCTGCAGCAATATCTGCAAAACTGAACTGATTATGATAACAAAAAGCAGTTCAATAAGCCATCAAAATCAAGCAGAAAGATGATTTTCTTATTTATACATTGGTGCCATTATCTACAACATATTTAGGTTGAGTTATCCAAAGCAGTGAGTCACATGAAAGCACTGATTCCTACTGGCTATGATACTGAACTTGACACTCTTTTGGAGTGCCTGTAGTACCTTGGTCTGCATTCTTTAGTATATCATATCACACTTTGACTATATATTCAATGATTTAATTGTGATATTCAGCCAAAACAAGGACCCTCCTTGTGTACCTGATCTAAATAACTTCAATGAAATAGGTGTGATAATGCAATGCAAATCAATAACATGACAAAGTATGGTATACCTCACTGGCACTTTCTCTGTAGCGAAAAATAATTGTCAGTGCTTGGTCATATCTTTTACAATACTCATTCCCAAACTCAGAGGATGAACCAGAGCCAGCCCACCAATTAAAAGTCCCAACCCTTTGTATTTTTGAAATTGGATATTATTGATTTCTTAGTTTCCACCAGATGACCTGCACCAAACTGGTCTGGTGCATGGCTGACTAACACTCTTACAAGAGGCTTGATACTTACCTAACTTCTTTCTATCCTAAGCCAAAGTGTGGCCCCAGGAAAGAATTTCATTTCACTTCTCCAAAAACCTGTGTTATAGGATTAAATATTTTTGGATAAATATTTTTGGATTTAGTTTCATTTCATTTGGCTTAAAGATGACTCAGCATAAATCTCACACATGTCAGGTGACTTAAAAATGATTTTCCACTCAAGTTACCCTATGGGAACATGCAGAAAACCCAACCAACACTTTCCCTCTAAGTCACCCAGACTAAGCTACCACCAAATGACTTCCAACGTAGAGCCCCCCACACTGCCAGCTGCTCAAATGACAGCTAACCCTGTTATATCAGCACCAATGCACCATATGAATACTGACTCTCGCGCAAACAAACGCACCCGTGCCCTATCCCCGTCTCCTGACCCCCCATCCACCACTAGAGAGGACGATACCAATGCTCCCATCAGTGCGGCGGCCACTACCATCAGCCAATGTGTGCCCTCTAATGCCAACAAATGCTCCAATATTGAATGCCCTACCCAACCTCAGCCTCCCACTAATGTGTGGCACTATCTGAGATCCAGAGATAACACCACAGCTGAAATCTTAGTCAACAGGGTCTGTACACTCGATAACGGATACAAGATCACTGCCACCCCAGTGGACAGTTTCCCCACACCTCAACTCGGCCAATCTACTTGGCGCAACGTCTCTCAAATCCTCAAGGAGAAATGGCCCCAGAAGGAGGGAGCAAAGGCGTGGGTAAGAACCTACAGAGCTAAACATGAGAGCAACGCACAAGGAGTAGTAGCCAAGTTGAAAGATGCTATTACCAAGATAATCAGTGATTCTGACGCAGAGTCCCTCGTCATCAGTACTCCCACTGCGGCAGTAGAGCTAATCGAACGCTTTCCTCTTCCATGGTACTACCTGATCTCCGGCATCCCACCTGAAGCCATAGAAAGGCTCCTCCACCTTCAAGTATGCTCATCAGCAGACATATCATGCTTCTTCGTGCCTTTCAAGCAGCCTCTCCCAACCTATGCCTTCACATTGGAGAACTTCTCGTTCCCCGATTCCAACTCTACCAACCAAGAGATTGCAGCAATTGTTAAAAACACAATCTGCTCCAATCCTGACGTAATGCAGTTCATCCACGACAATATCCCCACCTCTGATGCGGAAGCGGCTCTACGCACGCTCAATTCTATCAGAGTCTCCAGCCTCATTCTAGCTCTCTCCAAATCAGTTAAAGAAACTGTGTGGAATGTCTACTTCGACTCTCCACCCGCATTCACATTGAAACAGTACTTTGACTGGACTAACTTTATGCGCACCTTCTTCTACATCTCAGAGGATTACGGATACGGTACCGCCCGTCAAGATGCCCAATTTGAATGTTTGGGCTGCAAGTCTTTCGACCATCCCACGGGCCTCTGCCCCTTCCCAAGGATTCCTGGGTGGTTCGGCCCCTCGGCCTCAGACAAAGACAACACCGACGTAACCCTCGACAACCGCACCATGACCAGCCATGGCAGGGGAGCCTTCAATGGAGGCATGAGCCGTGGAGGCAGAGGTTTCCCTAGAGGAAATGCTCGCAGGGAACGTGAAAAGAGGCAGAGGCAGAGCGCATTGCGGAGACGCTGAAGTCATGGACGGGACACTCTATCACCTTACTGAAGATGCTGCCCCCCCTATGACTGACTGGGTTAAGTCAACGCGGCCCACTGCTATGGTTATAGGCTTGGCGCTGTATACTAACTACTACTCCTACAACACAAACTAACAAACTGGTATTTACAACTGGCAATGGTAACGGGTCCCGCAGATCCAGAGAGGGTTGTGTGCCGCCCATCAGCACAGCCCTCGAGGAAGGATCAGCGGGTCATGGAGACGGGCACCAGCACGCTATTACTGACCTTCCTCCCCCCATTCTAGCTGTAAACCACCCCGCCAAAGTGCGAGATGCCCAGAGCAACAGCGCTCCCCCTGAGAATGAGCACATACACTCTCGTGCACACCACACACCTGCCCCATCAATGGAGGCCCCAAACCCACCCATGGGTACAGAGAATATCGCCCGAGAGAAACACCGCTCGAAAGGCAAGAAGTCAAGAGCCAACATTAAAGTTGCGTCCCTAAACATGAGAGGCCGATGGCATAACGGCTCGGACAAGTGGTCGAATATAAATCAAATCATTAAGGACCAGAGAATAGGCGTACTAGCACTACAAGAGACTCACTTGACTAAAGATGACGAAACCACCCTTAACTCTACCCCGGGAGTGAGAATACAGATCATATTGTCCATAGACCCCACTCAAGCAAACACGAAAGGAGTAGCTATAGTAATGAATAAAAAATTGGTCAATACTTCGGGGGTTAAGGCACATGACCTTGTACCTGGGCGAGCGCTCCTTGTTATCATCCCATGGAGGAAAGACGACACCCTCAAGATCCTTGCCATCTATGCCCCAAACGACCCCCAGAACAACCAATTCTTCTGGGACCACGTACACTCTAAACTTCGGGGCCTCCCTAAGCCTGATGTGATGCTCAGCGATTTTAACCTGGTTGAAGATGTGTTAGACCGTCTCCCTGCAAGACAGGATGCACAAGGACCTACCTCTAAGCTCAATGAACTTAAATTACACCTGAAATTGAGAGACGGGTGGAGAACAGAACATCCTGACCTACTCCAATACTCCTTTGCCCAATCAGCACAGCAAGGCGGGCATCAATCCCATATAGACCGCATATATCTCAAAGAAGAACTCCTGCCATTCAGTCGAGAATGGAACATTTCACCCCCCGGCATACATACTGATCACCAGCTAGTATCTGTGAGAATCTCAAGTAAGAAGATGCCATTTGTCGGCACAGGGAGATGGTCCCTACCGCTGTTCATACTCAACAACAAGAAGCTCGGAGAGGAGATAATCGAGCTTGGAAAGACCCTTCAACAAGAGATCAGGTCCTCGAGTGAAACACGCACCGACAGCTCCAACCCCCAAGTGGCCTTCAGTCACTTCAAAAGCAATGCGATCAGATTGTGCCGATCAACGGCTAAGAAACTAGTACCAATGAAGAAAAACAAACTCTTATCACAGCTCTGAGCTACCACAAACGACCCCCACCTCCTGACGAAGATAAACACATTGTTAGTATAGTTCTGCTGTTTAGAACTAGGATAGTTCTAACACAAGATAACTCAATAAGAGTTTAACATCAAGTGAGGTTTCAATATGAAGTGCAATAAGCACGATGTTCAGCTAATGACAAGACTAAGAGAGTGTCTTAGACTTGAGATAGATTCAGACGACTTAGAATTGGAGGTTCTAAGCGAGGAAGTGCCAGGTAAAACCTAGTAAGATTAAAGTGAAGAAATACAATGACAACTACGTGCTTAAATAGTCCATATGGAGCGCACAGACCAAGAGAACGCGTAAGTGATATAAGTACAACGGGTTTCAGAATAGCCAAGAAAGGAAACAGGACACGTAAGCTGGAGAACGCGTAAGACAATAGAACAGTGGAAGTCTAGTGGCGGCAGTATGCGACCATGACGTAGTACAATGGTGAATGATAAGAGAAAATGTATAGGGGTAACACTGACTGTAACATTACCCCGTTTTTATCGTTGAAGTCATCGACGTCAACTAGTTATCTAGATTTTCGTAATAGCAAGGGTCAGCTTCTGCGCGACCATGTAAAAGTTCGTCTTGTTCCAGGGTACAGCGTTCCTGTTCATCGATCTCTTTCTCCCATACCTTGAGAGCATCATAGAATCCAGGATTGTCAAATTTTGTAGGCATGACGACTTTTCCGTTTAACTCTTTGCAGAATACAGAAAGATGTCCAGGTGCAAGATTGCGACAGACACGACAATGATAAGTAGGACAGTTCTTGTGGCGGTGTCCTACAATGTGGCAATTACGACAGGTGAAATTGTCGCAAGTTTCGGTTCTAACAACATAACTGGTAGAAGAACTGGAGGGTGCTGGTGGTGTGGGTGTACAATCTCTGAGATTACGAATCGGTGGGGAAGTACTTCTTGCCGGTTTCTTTACCGACTTTCGTCGTGGGTATCGTTTGATAGGACGGGAGATTCATTGGGTGGGAGAAGAGGGCGATGTCTCAGCTGCCTCTGTAACAGGGATAGGTGATACCTGAACAGCAGGTACCACAGGCTCAACGCGAGGAGTAATCGAATACTCAATAGCAATTTCTTGCACATGCGGCGGAGGTACAGGAATTGGAATAATGTATGGTGGCGGTGGCATGGGTGATGGGGGTCGAGCGACGCCAGCAGATCTTTCTGTGATGATGTGAATAGCTTCCATGATACTTTCACGGACATCATTAGGAATAAGGTGCATTGACATAGTACAAATGCGTTCTTGAAGATGGTGGAGAACCTGTCTGTGGCTGGCATCTTCTATTATTCGTGCAGTTCTTTCAACAAGGTGGGCGGTGCGAATGATATTGATAACGACTGCACTTCCAAATCGTTCTTTTTCAAGAAGAATTCATTCTAGTTCAAGGGCGTGTGCGGGGCAGAGTATAGCGGATTTGATAAGGGCTTGATCTTCTATTTGTTGAAGAAGACGGAAATATTGTTCAACAGAATCAGAGGGTGCTGGAGTTCCGGGAGGAGCAGTGGTAGTAGCATGGAGAATAGTGGTTTTGGTGATATTGTTAGGCATGGACATATTTGTTTCAAAGGGAATGATTTTGTAGTTCATAGGTGATGAGTTTTCTTATAGGTTTGTAGCAATTCTGTGGCGTGAGAGAGATTCTCTTCAGGAAGCCATTCATTGCTAGCCAAGGAATATCCAATCCATGATACGAGATAGCGTCTTCATTTACCCATTCCTTTGTGGGAAAGGATTGCTTCGACTTTGTATTCTTCTTCGTTATCTATGACGTCAGGAGGTGGTTCTATGAAATTCTGACCATGGATTTCGGTTTCGTGATAGGATGATAACTCGGAAGCATGGAACGTGGGGTGCACTTTCCATTGGGTTGGTAATTGGAGTGTGAATGTGATTGGGGATAGTACTGCGGTGATGGTAAATGGACCGTAACGTTTAGGGGCTAGTTTTCTGGATGGTAACAGAGTGATTAGGTTCTTTCCAGATAACCAAACCTTATCTCTGATCTTCCATGGTTGATATTTCTTTCCATGAGAGTGTTCTGCCATTCGCTGCATAGCGAGATTGTGACATGAAATTGCTTCTTCGCGAGATTTCTGAAGAAGGCGGATTCTTTCTTCTGCAGCTGGGACAGTGGAGTCAGGGAGTACATGTGGGAGTGCACGTGGTTCGTATCCCATCATTAGGAAGAATGGGGATGCATTGCGAGAGTCGTGTTTTCGGTGATTATGGACAAATTTGGCCATCGTGAGATGTTCTACCCAATTTTCTGGGTTATTGCGGCAGTAGATTCGAAGATAGGTTTCTAGTTCTTGGTTGAGTCGTTCGGTTTGTCCATCTGTTTGAAGGTGATAAGCATAGATGCAGCAATGTCATAACCAAGTATCTTTGCTAATGCTTTTGAGAATTTTGAAATGAACTGTGGTCCACGATCAGAGATGACTTTATCGTGCAATCCAAATCTTCGATAGACATGTTTGAAGAATTTCTGAGCGACGCCTTCGGAAGAGATGGTTTTTGTACAAGGGATAATAATTACCCCCTTCATAAGCCCATGGTCTACCACGACCATGATAGAATCAAAACCAGTGCATGGAGGGAGATCCGTGATAAGATCCACAGAGACTTGACTAAAAGGAGCGATGGCATTGGATGGAATAGGATTAAGAGGTGGAGTGACGGGATGGGTGTCAGACTTCATCTCCTGACATAAAGCACATCCTTCAACATATTTTCGGATATATGTACCCATAGCTGGCCACCAGAAGTCACGTTTGACAAGTTCTTCAGTTTTAAAATGGCCTGGGTGACCAGCAGAAGGGTGATCATGACAACGGAGAAGAATATCTTTCCATCCAGCAGGGCGGACATAGGCACGGTCTTTGTAATATAAGACATCATCCATTATGGTCCAATCGCTAAGGGCGGATTTCATAGGAGGAAGGCAGAGTCCATCAAGCGCATGTGATGCAGCTTTAAAAATAGGATCCACATCATTGGGGTCAGGGTTGGCGAGTGTTATCATGAGTTCTTGGTCAAGAAGACGGATAAACATAGAGTCTGGGAGTAATATGATGTCTTCATTGTCACTTTTTCCCGTGTCATGATCAGGTCTTCTTGATAAAGCATCAGGGGCAGCAAGCTTTGTTCCGGCAACATGGTGTAGTTCTATATCATAACAGGATAGGAGGAGTTGCCAATGAGCTTGGCGATGGGTCAATTTCTGTGCAGTTCGAAAATAGAGAAGATTCTTGTGATCTGTAAAGATAATAACCGGATGGGGATTGCCTTCAAGATAATGACACCATTCAGTGCATGCACGAATGACAGAAAGTAATTCTCGATCAAAGATCTGATAGTTTCGTTTGGCTGGGTTCAATGTTTGTGACAGATATCTGCAGGGATGGTAAACACCATTTTCATCGGTTTGCAAAAGCACAGCACCTGTTGCAACAAGAGATGCATCGGTGGCAATAGCGAATTGGTGTTGGGGATTTGGATTCCAGAGTACAGGTTGTTTCAAGAAGCATTCTTTCAACGTTTCAAAGGCATTTTGACAGGGTTCAGTCCAGGAGAAGATATGTTCTTTCTTCGTTAGGTCGATGAGGGGTCGAGCGATATCAGAGTAATGGGAAATGAAGTTTCGATAGAAGTTGCAAAATCCGAGGAATGAACGAACTTCTTTGACTGTTTTGGGAGTTGGCCAATCGCGAATACCATCTGTTTTAGCAATATCCATAGCAACACACCTGGGTCGAATTATCATTCCGAGATATTCAACTTCTTGAGCATCGAAGGTGCATTTCTCTGGTTTCAGGAATAGTCGTTCTTTTCTGATTTTGTCCAGGACGCGACGTGTTCGGGCATGGTGTTCTTTAAGATCATTGGAGAAGATAAGGATGTCGTCCATATAGATAACCAGCCATCCTTCATTAATTTCTTGTTGGAAGGTGTGGTTCATATATGCTTGAAATGTGGCTGGTGAGTTGCAAAGTCCAAAGAACATGACATTAGGTTCATATAGACCATATTCAGTGGTGAATGCGGCTTTCCAACGATCTTCGGGATGGATGCGGATGTTGTTGTAACCAGATTGTACGTCCATTTTCGTGAAGTATTTTGCACCGTGTAATCGAGCGACAAGCGATAAGGGGAGTGGGAGCGGATAAGCATTCTTTATTGTCCAATCATTGATGTATCGATAATCTTGGCATGGTCGTAAGTCTCCGCTTTTCTTTCCTACAAAGAAGAAGCCACTAGCTTGGGGTGACTTCGATTCCGAGATAAATCCTTTTTTGACATTTTCATCGATGAATGCTTTAACTGCACTTTGTTCAGCTTCAGATAATGGGTAGATTTTCGATGTTTTGGGAATAAAACCAGGTTTCATTTCAATACAATGATCGATGCCAGGTCGTTCGGGAGGAAGTTGATTAAGACCATCTTTAGCAAATATATCAGCGAAGTTGTGGAGGTAAGAAGGAACTAGTTCTTCGAATGATTTCTTCTTTTGTTCCAAGCCTGTTGCTAAGGCGAACTGTTGGGCTTTGTTACTAACTTTGGTATATTTGGTAGGTCATGGCAAAGGTGAGTCCGTAGGTTTTTGTTCCGTTTTGCTGGTTCCATCCCTGACGAGTGGGGTGTCCAAAGAGACATTGGTGATGACGCGAAGTTCAGTGGCATCGGAGGAATATTCTATTAAGAACTCGTCATCATCGAGATCATAAGTGGTAAGTTCTCGGACTTCAGGGGCGAAGTTTTCCTGAGACCAAACATCTTCTTTGGTATCGAAGGTGTCGTCATCATCGTCGGGGATAGGATCAAGTTCAGGAATAGGGATATCTTCTTCATCTGGGATTTCTTCGATAGAAGCACGGAAAGATGTGGGTGTGTGAGTTTCTGATGATGGTTCTGTTGTTTCAGATTTCTTCAAGCGGGAATTCTTCCATTTGACATCAGGGTTTATCATAAAAAGGGGTGGAAGTTTGTTGCATTCCCGTTCCTTGTCGACTTCTTGCTCTATTTGATTGCTTCGTTCTGTTTGGGGAAGTAGGAGGGTTTCAGCTTTCCAGCTAATAAAGGGATCCATTGCTCGAAGCCAAGGGATTCCTAGAAGGATCTGATCACGTTTGCTTAATGGAGCGATATTGAATTTTCCAATCATAGTTCGTTCGTCAATTTTGACAGTGAGTACGCAGTATCTTCGGATAGCGCCTCCTCTTGCATAGCTTCCATCGGCAGGTGGTTATGCGAAATGGTTTACTAAGTTGATGCGTGCGAATTTTGTGGAGTTTCACGAACTCTTCGGATATGAATGTTCCGGCTGCTCCAGAGTCGACAACGGCGGTGGTTTCAACAATTTTAAGACAAGTTTTTGAGATGAGCATAATGGGAACCCGAAGTTCCTTTCTTATTCCAACAGCTCGAACAAGTCTAATTGGTACATTGAAGGGTCTGACGTTGATCCAGTCTTCCACATTAAAAATCCTCGTTGATACGACAGACTTCTTCTTCATCATCTTCGGCTTCTTCCTTGCGGCGGACAGGGACCTTTCCATCCTTCTTCTTCTCGGGGCAGACACGTGAGACATGCCCAATCTTGTGGCAAAAGAAGCATTTTCCAGTACGGAAATGTTCATTCTTTTGTTCTTCTGTGAGTCGGTCTACGACCATTGCATTGGGGTCACGTGAGGAGTTGTATCGGTAATCTCCATACTGCTTCTTCTTCTGGGGTTTTCCACTATTGTGCATAGCAAGGAGGTGTAGTCGGTTATTGTCAAGTTCGGTGCATCTTTCAATAACTCCGTCAATGTCATCTGGGACTGAGGGAGAGTTGTACAACCTTCCAAGTAGTCCGGGGTGTAGTCCATCAAGGAAGAATTGTTTCAGCGCAACATCCCCTTCAATTCCAGATTTCGAAGTGAGCATTTGGAAGTTGTGAATGTAGGTTCCGAGCGTTGTTCCTTCTTGTTTGAGTCCTCAGAGTTTAGCGAGTGCCAATCCTGCAGGGTCAAGGGGTTTAAACGCTTTGGTGAAGTCGTTATAAAAATCCTTCTAGGTTCCATATCCAATGGGATTCCCTGTACTATCTTTGTGATTGGGATTCTGGGCTAAACGAAGGAAGTCGTCCTTCCACATTCTTGCGTTTCCTTCATCCATGTATGACAGGATGTAGATGATCTTCTGTTTCTCTTCTTTGTATAGTTCTCCGTTGATATCAAGGTACGAGATGCAGCGCATCAGGAAACTTTCAGATAGTTCCCTATCTCCATTGTACGAAGGAGGTGCACTGATCTTGAGCTCAGTGGGTTTATCTTTGGTGGACATCGGTGGGGGCAGTGGTGGTAACGGTGGTACTGCGCCTAGGTTTAACGCGGCAACTAGCGGTGTTAGAGTCATCAGAGTGGCTTGTCTGCTTCGTTCGTGAAGTCAAGGCTTATGGGGACCTAGTGCTATCTTTCATGATGCCTAGGGTTTTATCTGTTCTGTTTGTCTGGGTTCTGGCGAAGCTTGATGGTGACGTGGGGATGAAGACTTTAATCTTTTGTTATGAACTAGGATAGTTCTAACACGAGATAACTCAATAAGAGTTTAACGTCAAGTGAGGTTTGGTATGAAGTGCAATAAGCACAACGTTCAGCTAGGACAAGACTAAGAGAGTGTCTTAGACTTGAGATAGATTCAGACGACTTAGAATTGGAGGTTCTAAGCGAGGAAGTTCCAGGTAAAACCTAGTAAGATTAAAGTGAAGAAATACAATGACAACTACGTGCTTAAATAGTCCATATGGAGCGCACGGACCAAGAGAACACGTAAGCGATATAAGTACAATGGGTTTCAGGATAACCAAGAAAGGAAACAGGATGCATAAGCTGAAGAACGTATAAGACAATAGAACAATAGGAGTCTAGTGGTGGCTGTGTGCAACCATGACGTAGTACAATGGTAAATGATAAGAGAAAATGTATAGGGGTAACACTGACTGTAACAAGAACTGGCCAAAGATTATTACGACTCACTTCAACGAGAGGGTCTGTCACCAACGGACGAGCGGGAAGAAGCACTGGAATCCACACTAAACGTGATAATGATTAAGCTTTCCCTGCTAAACAAACAGGAACTCGCTGAGTCTCTCACTAAGGCTAATGTCGAGGAGGTCCTAAAACTCCTACCAAACGGGAAAGCCCTGGTATTGACGGCATACCCTATGAGTTCTGGAAATGGCTGCAAGAAAAATCAAAAGACATCCCAAAGAAACAAGGAGAGGTCTCACCCTTCGACCTCGCAGACTGTCTGACAGCAGTCTTCAATGATATAGAAACTTATGGAGTCGCGAAAGACTCAGGCTTCTCGGAGGGCCTGCTACACCCGCTATATAAGAAAAACGACAGGAGAGAAATTGCAAACTACAGACCAATAACCCTCCTAAATGGAGACTACAAAACCTTTACTAAGGCCCTAGCACTTAAACTTGCCCGCTCGGTACCCTCTATAATACATGAGAATCAAGCGGGCTTCATACCTGGCAGAAGTATTACCGACCAAATACATCTCACTCAAATGATTATGGAGTACGCGGAAGTAGAAGAGGAAAACGGTGTTATAGTGGCACTAGATCAGGAAAAGGCCTATGATAAAATCTCGCATGAGTACCTATGGAAAGTCTTAGATAAATTTGACGTACCTGACAATTTCACCAACACAGTGAAAGCCTTATACCAAGGCGCAGAGACTTCTATAATGATTAACGGCAAAATTAGCTCCAAATTCACCATAACGAGAGGAGTACGCCAGGGCGACCCCTTATCCTGCCTTCTATTTGACTTGGCCATTGAACCATTAGCGGAAATGTTAAGGAAATAGAATCTCACCGGCTTTAAAACTAAAGATATGGCATACCGAATTGTGGTGACCATGTTTGCAGATGACACCACTGTATACCTGTCGGAGAAGGACAGCTTTAAGACCCTAAGCGACATCCTGTCATGTTGGTGCAAAGCATCAGACGCACATTTCAACTCCTTGAAAATGGAAATCATACCAATCGGCACACCGGAATACCGCAATTAAGTGATATCTTCTAGGAAAATAAGCCCGCCACAAGACCCTCTGCCAATGAGTAATAATATAGCCGGTGAAGGAAAAGCCACGAGGATACTTGGAGCATGGGTCGGTAATGGCATAGAGGAACAAGCCATCTGGTCCCCAATCATAGACAAAATTGAGAAGGCCCTACAATGCTGGGAGAAGTGTGGGACTCAATGTCTCATTTACAAGTTTTACCTTGTCCGGCCCGGAGGATGGCGAGGCGTCATACCCACTAAAACCCCTGCTTGTCGGATCCAATTGTCCAGAAGGTTGTCTCTGTCTTTTAATAGGCCACTCCAGGTCTTGAGAACCAGATCGATTTTTGCAGCTTGTTTTCCATATCTCAGAGTCGGTGAGTAGCCTGTCGAATTTCAGCCTCATGTTGATGGCATGAATCCATTTGTTGTAAATTTCAGTTTCAGAGTGGTATTTGTCCTTATCGCCATCGAATCTAATGGCCCTTTCGCAACGAAGCTTCCATATAAGGTAAGCTGACTCAAGGACTAAGATTTTGAATAACCTTGTAGCTCCCACTTTTGTTTTACCTTCGGTGTTGCATAGTGTTATTAAGTTACACCCTAGGATCGTGCCAAATCGAATTTCTGGCCAGCTTGTCTCACGTTGAAGCCACAAGTCTTTGGCTGCTTTCCATATCACTCTTGACGCTAGCGATTAGTCGCAATCTAGGAGGATATGCTCCATTGATTCAGGTATGTGGCAGAGTCCACACTGGCCTCTAATTTCGTATTGAGGGATATTGTCCCAAAACTTACCTATTTTGTAGGCCTCATGTAGGCTCTTCCATAGGAATCCTCTGATACTTTTGGGGATATCTTTGTTCCGGATGGATGACCAGACTTGGTCACTTGTGGGGGTAGCATTATTAAGGTCACCAATAGTGTGTAGAGCCTGGGCCATATTCATGTTGGTCTATCTACGTTGCTTATACTTAGATTGTATGATTCTAATGTTCTTATAGAACAAACATTGGGTGCCTATGCATAGTTTCATTCCCAACAGCTCGTGTGGTGCGTCTATAGTTACGATGATGTCATCGTATGTATCTTTTGCTATACCTTCTTTGGCTAAGTTAATAGCGTGTTCCGTGCTCCTTTTATCTGCAGATTTAGTTGTGTTTGTTAGTGTCGTCAGTGCGCATCGTTTTCTTAGGTGTGTGACTAGCATTCTCGTTAGGGTCCTGTTGTGGTGGTCTAGCCAGTCAATGTTCTCTTGGTTTGCAAGGTTTGTCATAAGACTCTTTTGAAGGGCGGGGGATTTAACCATGAGTTGCAGAGGGGTGTTGACAGGGAGGGTTGCTATTGCTGCAAGGATGGCACATATCTCTCCTGCACCTGGGGCGGCAAGGTGCTCGGGTACCTTTATTGAAGTATTTCGGTTATCGCTCATTCTGAACCACGCTCTGCCTCCTGAAATGTGGAAGCCGTCTTTGTCTATTTGGTGGGTTCCGGCAATGGTTATAGTGGTCAGTTGTGGGGGTTCACCAGGTGGTGTGGGCGCCTGGCAGGCTGGGGTGCTGCATGGTGCGTCTGATGATACAAAGATGTGATATCCTTCTGACAACGAGTCTGGTGAAGGGTAAATGGGATTGAATATCTTATTTTGTTTATTCTGATCATCTGTCGCATCAGTGATCTGTTCTGGCGCTATGTTAAGCGCATAGGATGGGGCGCTTGTTTGGGGGTGCCATTTTGGTAGAATACACTTAAGGATGTCCTTCGCTAATTTTGCACACTTATAGGGTTTATCACATGACGACTCACCTCGGTCCTTTGAGCAATTGGTACATGTGCAGTTTTTGTTCTGTCTATGGGACGGCAAGTTCCTAGTTGCGATTGTTTCGATATGTCCAACTGATGTGGCGAGGTGTTTGTCTCTTAGGCAGATGGCATATAGGTGATTATTCAATTTGTTCAGGTCATCCGATGCGCCAATGTGGAACCACACAGGCAGTTGCCTCGCAACGGAAGGGTTGATGGTGATAGCCTCCCATTGAATGGTATATTTCTTGGCGGTTTGAACTATCCATCGAAGGTGGGAGGGTAGTTTCTTCTGGGAAGGGGACCAAGACTGAAGGAATGAGTTGATCTTAGCATTGGGTTTAACTATTGGGGAGTGTTGGGCCGCTTTTGCTAATATGGCATGCGCAAAGAATGCCCACTGGGGGCGTGTCTCGATGGGAGCGAGTAGACCCTTCAGCCATTTTAGCTCAATGGCCTCGTTCCGGCTCTTAAGGTGCAGTACGTTCTTACCTCCTTTCGCAACTGGGGCGCATAGCATGTCCATGCTGACAGTGTTCTTTCCTTCGTTATCCCAGACAAATTTGCGGGACTTGGCCGAGAGAAGGTCTTCAATCTCTTTTGGCATGCCTTGTGCGGTAGTTAAGTATTGTGTCATACTCCCGATTGTTCTCTCAATAATGATCTTATGTCCTTCAATGGAGGGATGTTCCTTCGCGAAAAAAAATGTTCCAGTCTGTGTGGCTTGCCACCAGTCACACCTCGATACCCACGAGTGATTGTGGAAGGCATGCCATAGAACCAAGAGGATCTCCGGGGATGCGAAGCACTGTGCGCAGCCGTAGATGTTATGGCCAACACCGTGATCAAAGGTCGTCCAAACTCACATACTACCCACTCAGGGCGGTATCAACAATTCCATATCAGGCAGCGAAGGTGCACCTGTGCTGCAAACTGGCCAAGGTTATTTAATAGGGTGGGATGGGAAGGACGCTATTTGATTCCTCACCCAACCTCGCGTCCTTGGCCTCAACATCCTCTCATCCTTGATCCACACACACCTCTGTCTCTCAATCTCTCCCCCCCCCCAATTTCTTGGACAAAGGAGCCGGTGAACCTGCCACTTTTCCGAGATGCCATGCGTAAATTTCATTAGTGTTAGCCTTTGATAGCATCATTGTTTCGTGGGAGATGCTAAGAGGAGCGCGTGCCATAGGCCGTGTTTTTTTTCGGTGCTTGTTTCATGTTTTCGTGCTCGTCGGCCTGTCCGATGGAACTGCTGGCATGGAGATGGCTGCGATTGCGATCAGATCATTGATTGGGGGTCAGAGTCTGCACGGGTCACGCCTCATCACAGTCCATCACGTCGTGACTGTACCGTTCATTTTTCAGTTCGCAGGTTTACTTCTATTGTAGACAAAAATGTGGGTCCTTATATAAACAAATCAGTAGCTGTGCTATTATTTTCCCATATCTTAGGTGGAGTTATTTTAGCCAGGCAAAGTGAAACAATATGGATATGAATCAGATGAGATTATCATGAGTCATGTGACTTCTGGTGACAAAGCAGGAAAGGGTAAGACACTGATTCTATCATGTACCAGTCTATGTGTTGTGTTTGTATTGGCTATTATATTTTTTGTTAGAAGCTGAACTGGTGGGTACTTTATATTTAGGGTTTTCTGCATGTTTTTTTTTCTTTCTTTTTGGTGGAACAATGTTACCCGTTAGCAACTGACAAGGTCAATTCTAGAGGGTACGTTTGTGGTACGGGAATTTCACCTGCTTGGTTAGAAAATTAGTCACCCAGAGGAAATACTTTATGTACGCGTGTCTTACAACTTGGCTGGCTGGACTGTTGTTCAAAATAGGATGGACTTGTCAGCCAAATGTACTCTGATGACATGCAACATGTCATTGACCTGCCCCTCCCTAAGGGTGATCTCTTGTCTGACCAGGTCTGCAATGCCCAACTCCACACACCTGTCTATTCCCAAGTTGGACAGGATAAGGATGACCACAATTTTGGGTCTAAACATCATTCTTGGGCAGTTTGCTCTGAGAGATGAGTCATTCACCTCTTCATTGCCAGATCCACTGCTATTGGCTCTATCATCATCTCCTTCATTGAGCCAGGTCAAAGTCACGGCCTGCATAGGGCTTTGGCCTGGCCCATCATTTTGCGAAGCCTAAGCTAGTATTATGTAGTATTTACTGCCTCGGACTCATGTTTCTGGTGCCAGACTCTATTTTTATCTTCATCTTCTGCTTCATCCCACCATCACTACATGTCAGAATTGACCAATTAGAGGACTTTTACATCCTTTGGATGAGTGGATCACCATATGTCAGACAAAACCAACAGCCACCCTTCTCAAGCACTCAGAGAGGGCAGCCCTACCATCACAAACGAAGGCCATCAATGAATTCCGTACTGCAGAAGCTACAAGGTCTACTAACAAAATTCCGCACTCCAGGTCCATCACTAGAGCCTTCCATGGCCCAGCCAGTCTAGCCTGCCATATCTGCATCTAGCCACAAATGCCTCTGCATTGAAGAAATCTTGGATGATGACCTCAACAAGCGTGAAAATGCATGCACAAACCCAAGACATAAGTTTATTCACTCCTTTGTGATGTGATCTAACAATTATCAGCAAAGAAAGCTCGCAAGTCAGCTGCAAGAACAGACCCGGACCCAGTGGGTGAGGATGGTATCCTCATTGACATCAATGTCTAGTCAATTGCTGATACAGGGTCAATACGCAAGCTCAGAACTGCTGACATTGAAAAAAAATTTGGTGCCACATTTGATCACACCGGGTCTAATGGCAAAGTCAAGAAGCACCGCAAGTGCAAGATTTTCCAGTAAGTCTGCTTACATTTTCTACACTCACCTAGTAGTTTGTGCACGTCTATCTGTGAATAAGGTATTAATACACATTGATTACAGGAGTGGGGAAAAGCATACCTGTATCGACGTAATATAACCTGCATAGTATCTCAATCTCGTGCTCACTGAGGGTATCAAAGAGATAGGTGTGGGTTTCAGGTTGAGATGTATCCACAAAATAGAGGATGTCGGGTGAAGGTCCATTGGGTATCTCATTGGCCAGCTCTTGTTTGCATAAACACCAGAGAATTCCTCCAGCTTGGGCAACGGCAACTCTTACATGCGGTAATCTTAACAAATAATTTCGGCAGAGTTCATAATCCACATATTTGTACTCGTCAGGTGTCCAACCATAAGGACATCGGTTGGATTCGAAGGCGGTGATAGGATGGGAAATGGAAGGGTATGTGACCTTGAAAAGGAGTTTGAACGGGATATGTGCTCGAATAAGCAGAGGGTGACATCCTCTAAGGATGGGCCCCATTGTTCTCTAATACACTGAACAACAAAAGTGGCACTTCCGATGAACAAGTGCTAAGTTTGAGTGCATTTCTGGATGACTGGGAGCATCAGGTAGCCAGTTAGAGTGTTGTCCTTTACACTCTCAACATTGAAATACACGTTGCATGTAAGGAGTTGCCCAGCATTATCAGGGTGTAAATCCCATAAGAGTGAGGGTGGTAGAAGTTCGAGTATGAGGGAGGATTAGATCGACCATTAGTGAGTTTTGAATAGAAATTCTGAAGTTTTGCAAAAGTTGAATACTTAGATTATCTGACCTACTATATTACTATGACACATCTCTGCAGCTATGGAGTGTCTGCATGATGAGATAGGCTGGGTATCTGGATGTTTGATCTTACTGATTGTCTGACCAACCAATTAGGCTGCATATCTGTGTTTATGATTTGTCTGATGAAGCTGATGATTATGAAGTCCTGGCAGAACTGCAGTCCTGTGTGGATTGATATGCTTGAGAGCCATGAGATCCTGAAAAGCTGATATCCTGTAAAGCCTGTTATGTTTGAGAAGAATGTCATCCTGTAATAATGATATCCTGCTGTATCTGAAATACTTGAACATCATGAAGTTCTGATGAACTGAGAGTATGTTGTGTCAGATATAACTGTCTGACTGTGATTTTGACAATCTGGGATTATGATAGGTCTGAAATCAGACCAGTCAGGTCATACAGGTATATCAGCTAAATCAGAGAAAATCTAGGTTTCCTGATGCTTGATGAGCTCATCTCAGGGGCAAGGAGGACAGGTCTGTTATAGATGTGGAAAGGCACAGCATATTCGGGCATTTTGCACAGCCACCCCGATTCATGGAAAGGGTGCAGAGAGAGCTGTAGTGGCAGTGGAGGATAATTTTGCATTTTAACTTCAGGAGGGTGCATTTTTATTTAGGGCCTGTACAGCAACAGATTATTACACAGATTATCGCTTTGGATTATTTGTACAGATTATTCCCACACAACCTGGCGTGACTTTTCGGCACCTTCTGATGTCACTCATCCAAACCCTAACATAGGGGCAAAACTGCACTGACATCATACCATGTCTCATCCAAAGGACCTGCTGCAAAGGCTCCATCTCTTGTGAACTGTTGTGGCAATGATTGCATAGCTAATTATTACAATTGCTGTAGCCTATATTACTCCATACCTTGACAAAGAGCCATATCATACTTCTATATTATCTGGCTTCGCATGGGTCCAGGAACTTCTCAATGGACATCCAGAAAGGATCAAAAATGAACTTGAGATACGGAAACATGTATTTCTTGCACTTGTTCAAGAACTACGGGACTCTGGGTTGGATGACTCAAAATTTGTCATACTCGAAGAACAAACGGCAATTTTTTTGTATACCTGTGTCACAGGCCTCAAAAGTCGACATGTTGCCAAGAGGTTTCAACACTCACATACCACAATTACAAAGTACCTTTTTTTAAAATGCTTGTCTGCTTGACTCAGAAAAATCAGATACTTCAAGTGAATTCTTCTTGCTCTCTCATCTTTGCCTTTCTACAAGAGACACGTGTTTTTGCCAAAAGAAGATTCTCCTATTCCACATGAAATTTGCGAGAACCACAAGTTCTTTCCATATACTGCAGGAGCTCTTGGGGCAATTGATGGCACTCACATCAACTGCTGCCCCTCTGCAGATGAGATGTATCTTGCATGTAGCCAAAAAGGAGGAGTGAGTCACAACTGCCTGGCATGCTGTTCTTTCAATCTTCAATTCCAGTATATCCTCAATGGTTGGGATGGATCAGTATCAGATGCCATGCTGTTCAATGAAGCTCGGTTGACAGATCTGTTTGTTCCAAAAGGGAGATATTATCTTGCTGATGCAGGGTTTGGTATATGTGAAGCACTGCTTGTACCTCACCGAAATGTTCGATACCATCTTGCAGAGTGGGGTTGAGCTGCCGTGAGGTTTGTATTTTCCAAGTCCTTGAATCTGTTCACAAACCAACATCTTCTACTAGACCAAAAAATTCATATGAATTGTACAATCTATGACATGCACAAGCACAGAATGTTGTTGAATGGATTTTCGGTGTACTCAAGAGATGATTTCCAATACTCACAAACCCACCAGAATATAGCATGACCTTCCAGGCTCGTATCCCTCCTGCACTCTGTGCTGTACACAACCTTATCCGGATTCATGACCCAGATGAAATATGTGAATTCGATGATGGTAGTATTGATGGCTTGGAGTTGGAGAATGATAGGGGAGATCTAGCAGAAGGACCAGCAAATTTTGAAGAATGAGAAGTAGCAAAGGAACAAAGAGAAGAGATAGGAAACACAATGTGGTGAGACTACCAAGTATTGCTGCGGGAACGTCAACGAACACATAGAAGGCAATAGAGGTCAACCTAATTTATTCTCATAGAAATAAAAAATATTATCGACTATTGATCTGCGTGATTTTTTGGTTGATGAACAATATAGAGAACGATCCTAGGATGAGCGGTAACCAGCCATAATTAGTCTGCACTTATCCTAACCATCTCTGACGCTCTCCGCATCAGACCCGACACTTTCTACCTTCGGACTCGTCAGACCTCCCATGAACTCATCCATCCTATGTCCAGTCCTGTCCTGTCTAACCCCACTGGTGCGTAGTTGATTATTCCCATTGACTTGAGCAGTCTACAGTGTTATTACATGTGTGCTCACATGGCCACTGCACCTCATGGCTGATTACATATCATTGGACCTGATGTTTCGCTACTGTTCTCGCCTGTACACCTCCGGACTTTCACATACTTGGTTAAATAGAGCTAGGGCGACCTTGTACATCACCATCTAGTAGGAGGGCAAAGCCCCGATACTTGGTCACCCCATACTGAGTGTATAGTTGGCCTTAGTCAAATATACTTGGTTATCATTTATTTCACCTCTGGACTTAGTGTCCTATTGTTCCCTTAAATGTTCCCTTACCTCTGAGAGCTAGTCCCGACACTTTCCTCTCGTTTCCTTCGCTTTCCCATACTCTCCATTGCCCAAACCTTCGGACCCGCTGTTTTCTGCATCGGACTTTGCTATGTACCTTCAGACTTGGTGTTTTGACCTTCGGACTTTGTCCCCTAGCATAATACTTATGAATCAGACTTACACTAGACAGCAGACCCCTTTAGGGTCGAACACTCTTGCAAAGCAGACTAGGCAGAGCAAAAGACTCAACATACTGGTTAGGTGTTAATTACAATAATCACTCAATCAGGTTGAATACCCTTCAATGAGTGACAAGCATTGTCATCTCGCATTACCATATATGCATCCGCTGTAGAGACTCACGCCTATACAGGCACTTCCTTTCAGTATCTCCCATTCCCTTATTATATTCCAGCTCTAGTCCACAGGACAAGTCTTGTGCATTCGCGCACTATCACATTTCCACAGGTGTCATGTATGCTCTAGCTATGTCGCGCGCTGTCTTGCTACTTAAGGGTCTTATATAATGTTGTGTATAACGACAACACTATTATACACGGAAGATGTCTTGCCAGTCCTTAAGTACACGGTCTACGACTTTTCTAGTTTTCGTGGTAGATAACATGGTGAGTTCTTGGGAGGATTTAGATTGTTGTCCTCTTCTTGTCTTTGCGTAGTTGTACCAATGTAATACGATTTGGGTTCCTGTCTGTGTTCTAAAAAAATAGGTATGTTTCACCCTAGTAGGTTGTGTTTCAACCTATGAAAGTCTGTTTCAACTTTGTCGTGTTCTCCTGAGGTTCGTGTCTCACTTTCCGTTGAAAGAGAGAGTCAAAGTATGTATATGTAAAGCTAGACTGAGAGCTGTTCAATGGTTGTATAAGACACAGTTATACAACAGTTAGATGAGATGATGACGACAATAGTTGTATACCGATCGCGGTATACAACTATCTGATAATCCAATAGTTATACGGTCAACCCTAGTAAGGATCCGTATAACTTTATGTTTCAATGACGAAAGTCTACCCTTGATGTCAACAAGTCCCTTTAATGAATTAATGTAAGGACGGTGACGAGTATGGCTTTAATGATCAAAAGATTATAGTGTATACAGTCAATCCCCTGTAAGGCAGTGTATAACTATAAAAGGAAATGCTTGGTAAGCTTACTTCAAGGCACTACTTGGCCTGCACTTTAGATCTTATGTAATCTCACTTGTTTGAGAGAAGGTGCAAAGTGGGAAGTTATATTTTTGGGTGGCAAAATGGGGCCCTTTTATACCTTTTTGGGATCCCCTTACATAAGCAAGATTGGATCTTGCTTTTAGATCTACATTACTATATAAGGTAATCCTACCAAAGCAATTACAAATGGGCAATTTACAAATGACAAGCTGTTTGAAATTGTGTGGAGCCATTTGAAATTGATGTGAGACATTTTGCCAATTGAGTCAATATGAGTCATATTGCCTTTTATGGCAATGTATGACTAAACAAATACAAACCAGTAAATTCACCAGTCACATGATGTGCTGACAAAAATAGTGGCTGAAAGAAACAAAGCAGAAATAAACAGAAGTGTGGCTGAACAAAGCCCAAACATAAATAAACAAACTGAAACATACAGAAGGTCACATGATCACTAAAAATACAAGGTAAGATCAATCTGAAAAGTGAGAAGCTAAATAAATCAAGGAAACTAGAGGCAACTTGGTGACAGCAAAGGACTAGACAATCTCTCGTACCTTTCCTTATCACACTTTCTATACTTTCTATATGACAGGTATGGTATCAATCACATACCATGCATGACAGCGCACAGTGTGCTCACTCTAGGACCTTTGCACCTTCGTCCATCCATCCATTCCATGTCCTCGCTGGTCCATTGGTGCGTCCTTCCCATGGTTTCTCCTTTTGGCTAACTCGTTGCATCACCTTTCGCATGCCTACGTGCTTAGCGCACGCTACTTAGTACATTACCTACATATCTATCTTTAGCTTACTTGGTTCGGTTTAGCACTGCAGGCGCCACTTAGCTGTACATATAGTTCAGGTCTTTGGACTTTTTTCTGGATCGAATTCTCGCACCTTACTCCCGCTGTAACTAGCTACCATCAGACTCACAATCTAAGTTCTCTCAATAACTCTCTGCTCATTTGCGCGCCTTCGCATAGCACGTCACATCGCATCTTAGACTCTCTCCCACTTCTAAGGGAACAACCCTTAGTCTTACCTCTCGATTCTATGGTTGTGCACGCTCACACCACCTTTCGCACTTGCACGTTCATATATCACTTGTCACACAAACCGCGCTTCGCGCATCTCTCAGTCCTTGACCAGTATTAGAGGTTTCCCTTTTTCAGTTGCTGTCCTTTGGGCTGACTTTACACTCGCGCACAGGATTGACTGCAGACTGCCCTGTAACTGACCTTTATCGCACAGTCCAGATTCCTCTTCTTCACTGCAGCACTGACATCAGTCTGGAAGGCTTCGATGAGAGCAGCCATTTCATCACCAGTGAGATGGGTCTTGACATTCTGGGCACGCTGCCTTTGAATTGGCAATGGAGCGAGAGATGATGACTGGGCTTGAGAACCTGAGCGAAATGCATCAGTGAAGTCTGAAAACTGGTCAGCGATAGCAAACAGTGCTGCAGCACCACTCGCACAATGCCTCTTTGATGCTAGACCCAAAGTCAAACTGGTGGAAGTAGAAGCAAAGATATTGTCAAATTTTCGCTTTGGAAGGGGAGCTGGAGTGTAACTTTGATGAGGTGGAGTTTTGTCCCAAGGAATCAAGTCTTCATCATCCCCACTCTGATCTAGAATGTCCTGATCATCTTGAGACAAATTCTTGGCATGCTCAGGCTGCAGAAGACCCTCTTCGTTCAGAAAATCAAGATCAGGTGACTGCTTGCAGGACTCCTCCAGTGCAGCATGAAATGTGTGAGTTCCTTTCGAAGCAGTGGTGGACAAAAGAGAATCGACTTTGTCAAAGTGTGGCCATCCCTTGTTGTGAAATGGTGCAGCATCAGGGCACCTCTAGAATCAAAAATGAGATACATAGTATACCACAGAAAAAAAATTGCACCTTGACATATGCAGCCCATACCGCCTCTGATGTACTGTCAATGCCAGCACCAAACTCGTTGTCCCAAGAAAAGCCAGACTGAGCCTTGATATCAAGAATGATCTTGCACTTTTTTTGTATCTGAAAATGTGTGAGTTGCATCAAGAAAAAAATAGATGCACTTACTGCAGCCCACTTGTTCTTGCAAGCACAAGAATCTCTTGCAACAGGTGGCACCCATCCTTCCTTCAAAACTCCTTCAGGAGGCTCAAGGAAATGAGCAGCTGCAGCTTGAAAGACTCCAATCTTGAAGTTCATTCCATCACCAGCTTCCGATCTATGTGAAGCCAGAAACTTGATCAGGCTCGAGGTGTGATCTTCAGTCCAATGGGCCTGAGTTGGACAGGTTGTCAAGATTTCAGCTGGTGCATTTTCTTGCACTGTTGAACGAGTTTTTCTAGATGTTGTTTTCCTAGGGTTTGCCGCCATTGATTTTGGCTTTTGCATGCAAGCCATATCTGACGGCGAGGAGGTTCAGCACGGAGTCACACTGATGTCACACAAAGGTCATACTGGAGCTCACACCACGGGAATAATTTGCGCGAAATAATCCATCATATAATCTGTTGCTGTACAGGCTCTTATATTCATTTCGAGTCTAATGCTCAAGAGGGTGTGTTGGAGTTGGTGCTTGACAAGCATGACTTGGAAATGGCTGAAGGTGGCTTAAACCTTAAATTGTTGTGTTACATACGGATTAGATACATTTTGTACTCTACATGTTTGTTTCTCAGGTTCCCTGTAAATCTTGAGTTAGACTTACATTGCTGAATGTTGTCTGAGACTTGCAGAAACTCAATAACTTCCACTTATTAGCCAGTCTTTAGTTCATATTCTGGTAGCTCCTCTTCTAGAGTTTCAAAAGTAGCTTTCCTAGTTTGCAGCTTTGTAGTTGTAGCTTCTTCAGCTCACTAGCTAGCACCTGAACCAAATAGAGATAGAATGTTGCAATATATTTATGATCATTCCACTGCATATTGACATCATTGCATAAAGTGATGGTGTGTGCAGCTGATGCACATTGTAGAATAGTTCAAATATTTATATATTGAGCAAAGTTAGTATGTATATGGTTAAGATATTGAACTTTGACTGTGCCATGATCACTGCCATATGATAAAATAATAGCTTTGTTTATGTTGCCTGTATTATATAATGCTAGATGCAGTGGCGGCCATACTAGATGCCTATTTTGCTATGTGTTATGTATTGTTATGTGTAAATAGTCAATACATAAACTAGTGGAATAATTGTTGAATAACTGTTTGAATTCCTGACATTGGATCTAGCATCAGGTAGGAGCTTTGTATATATGGAGACAAACTAGGCAAGGTTGTTTAGTTAAGTTATTACCTACACAAGTATCTTTGAGTCGTTCAGCTGCTATGGAGACTCCTCCTTCCTATTCAGTGTGCTTGTCTCTTGCTATGCAGTGCAATCTTTCAGCTTTATCCAGAGACAAAACTAGAGCTTTGCCCACTTTCTGGACCATCTTGGCTGGAACTTCTGATACAGCATGGACTTCTGCAATGTGAGGTGTAAGGGCTGCTATGGCATGGTCAACAAGGTGGTTAGTAAGAGAGTCAGAGAGTGTGAGTTTAACTTAGTTATAGTAGTGGTGAGGTGTTGCACTGTGGCCTCTGCTATTTCACATGCTGCATGTTTCTTCAAAATGAATGTCACTGCTCTGATTGAACCCTTATTGTCGAACTTCATGGGTCTCTTGCTGGATCCCAAGTTTTCGACTCTTCAATCCAGGATCCAGTGACTGCGAAGTAGCCATCCACATTGGATGCTTGCCACGCATCGCATGTGCCATTGATTCAACCTTTGACTGCATCACTCTATCACAACTTGATATCAATAGTAGTCAGTATGAAGTATATTGAACATGTACTGGTAATCATGCCTGGAGATTCATTAGATTTTGCTTGAAAAGATCAATAATAGCTTGACGTGTCTGGTGTCGACCGGGGATTCAGACTCCATTGGTAGCACGTGCAGCCACATCAATCATGTACTTAAAGGCCTTATGGTGGATTGCATCAATAGGCTGTATCATTTGAATAAATAAGCATGGTCTGGATTCAACAAAATAAACATGTACCTGATCTGTTTCAATGAGCCATTGAATAGCTGCCTCGCAAAAGACTGCATCTTAATATGGCACAATACGATCCTTTTCTTGCTGCTTGCAAAAGTGCCCATCAAGCTGAGCTTGAGTTTTGGTAGTGGCGGCAGCATCTAACTTGCAGTGTTTGGTATCCCTCGGTAGCATGGATAAAAACTTGTTTGCTTGGGCCCAGTTAATATCTTCGTCCTGTGAACAAACATTGTCAGCAGTGCATTGCACCCAAGTTGAGTACTTACACGGTGCAATGCATCCATATGTCATCGCATAGTTGTCACTTTATTGACAAGAGCCACCACTTTTTTCATCTTCTTCCTAGTTTCAGTTAGTTAGCGCTAGATCACAAATATAATATTATTGTATCATTACCTGCACAATTCGCACTTGCAATACTTCTTTCCATGTTCTGAGTCACTGGCATAAGGAGCTGAAAAAAAATCATTAATGTCCTTGCTGCAATGCTCTTGGTGTGGCTTTTCGGGCTCGTCGATATCCATCACTTCAATGTCCTTGAGAAAGCCTTCAGCATCGACATCATCATCAGCATGAACTTGAGCTGTGTGATGTGGTGCATTGACTGAAATAGTCGGACGGTCAGTGTTGTCAGCATCAAAAAATACTTACTTGAAGACCCTGCCTCATTCAGAATGTCAGGTTCATCTGGAGGTGGTGACTTGTTGTCGTCCTTGGGAATGCGCACACATTTTTTTTTTCCTGTGGTGGCCTCATTCAGAATATCAGGTTTGTCTGGAGGCAGTGACTTGTTGTCATCCTCCAGAGTGCACACACATTTTTTTCCTGTATTGGTGGCACATATTGGTCAGTATTCATCAAAACAATAATGATTTACCTTTTCTGAGCTGTTTCAAATTCAGACAACCGGAAGGTCGCAAGGCAGCGCTGGCAGTGCAACTGGCATTATGAGCATTCCTGTGGGAGGGCAATTCCAGTTCAGCAGTGTTGTCTGCACTAACTACCTTGGCTGACGGCACAGGAACATGTTTAGGGTGTCTCGTAGGTGCTTCCTCGCCATCAGAATAGACTTGTGGGACCATGTGAAAAGGGCTTACATTTATTTTGGGCTACAATGCCCCCATACCCCATATGACGATCTGCATGAACTGTACAGCTGTCCAGTGATCGCCACACACAAACTAAAAATAAGAGATGAAAGCCATGGCCTCCAGGCTCGTCTCAGGCCTACAGAAACATGAAGCTGGGCTTTGAGCCCTAATAGGCCACCTGTAAGGCCCGGCTTGGCCTGGCCTAAGTAGGCCCAGCCAGGCCCAGCTCATGGCCTTAAGCCTGGCCGGGAACAACACTAGACATATCAGGATGCTTTTGGGAATAGTGTGACTTCCAATTTTGGCAATACCGTGCAATGACAAAATGCTTGAGCTCACTGTTGAGGACAGCAAGCTCAAATAGTTGCCCAATCCTTCACCCTTTTCACTAATTCTTTTGAGGGAAAAATCACCTGTTACTAGTTATCTATGCTTGGACAACACAACCCTCCTTCCCCACCTTCTCCTCCTCCCCCCTGACCGTGTTTTGGTATTTTCTGGACTCTAATTGGATACTTCTGTCTTTGTAGAAGTTCTAATATATTTATACAATAAATACATCATTAATTAAGCCCATAATAAGCCCTTCAGAGCGCCCAGTATAAATGCATGACAGGAATGGGTGAATATTGTAAATGTGGAAGATTTATGGTCAAAGTAGCATAGTTAACTAGTTACAGGTAATACACCTGTCATATTTTCCCTCTAGAACTAGTGAAAAGGGTGAAGGATTGGGCAACTATTTGAGTTCGCTGTCCTCAACAGTCAGCTCAAGCATTGTCATTGCGCGGTATTGCCAAAACGGGAAGTCATGCTATTCCCAAAAACATCCTGATACGTCTCGGCAATGGTACGCGACTGTGTGTGTGAAAATCCTTACTGTGTGTGTGCATATTTTGTGTGTGTAATAATAATAATTGAACAGATCCAGCGCCATAGTTATCGACAGGTATTGCACCTGTGACTCCCATGTAAGGAGTCTATTTAGAAGTGATAATAGATAGGGTTATCACGTGTAAAACGACGGATTTTCAGCACCTGCACGCCTCCTTGAATATCTCTTCGATAATGAGCAACTTATAATAATCAGTAGAACAGTATACTAGGGTAAGCAGGCCTTGGCATGTCGGCGCTGACGTTGTTGATGTTCCTGACATTGGCTATCACCGCCCACCACCTGAACCTTCATGCCCGCCGTGGTACATGATGAGCTCGTCAAATTGATTGTATTGAGGGCGCATTTTGACATGTATTACAGCTACTGATGCCATTGGGCTATGTACAATATGCTAACAAAGGTAGTAGAGAGTACACTACGTGTCCTCGAACCCTTCCTCTTCCTTGTCAGATGACACAATGAATTCCACACTTTTAGGTGCCTCACGATTGCTGGCGGCCATCTTTTTCACCTTCTTCAAGGGCCTTTTCTTCTCTCTGTTTGAGGTAGGTAAAGCCTTGCGCTTCCGAGAGCCTCCAGCGTCAGAACGCCTCTTGCGTGGCTGGCGAACAACTTTGCCTGCCGAACGGTGCACATCAAGTTCTGCCGTGTGAGCCTTGACTTCTGCCGGTGTAAGCGCAGTCCAATAACAAGTTCGAGCCTTGAGCGCATCACGAAGTTTGTGAATGTCCCCAACAGTCCCGATATTCGAAGGATTGATGAACTTGATGCTTCCGGGCTATCCTATGAGCCAGACGGCATATGTTTCAACAACTGCAGTCTGGTAGTTGTTGTAGTTCATGGCAATGTTTTTTTTGTCAGTCACTGCAACTGTTAAGGACATTACATGTGAATTTCGAATGGTAATTGATGTTGCTGCTCATTCAGTCCACGGACAATTAATTTTCGGACTTGCTTGCACACGGCCTCTAACGAGTCGCATTCATTTAGATCTGCAGGATAGTTGTTATCAACAGAGTGAATGCGAAGACATCAACAACATAATTTGATTTTGTGTGCATGCCCACTGTTCATATTGTTGAAGATAGTCAGCCATTGGAATGTCATAAACGTCCTCCCAAAAATCTTCGGAATTGTCAGTACCGTGCATTGAGCTTTGGATTGTGTCATTGATGTGGCCATGGATGACAAATATAGTTGCATAGGTACCAGTGCAAATGCATAAGTCGTCGAGTTTTTGAAAAACAAAAAATGAGGTCAGATCAACACACTTGATGTACATGAGAGCATACCTCTTTGACAACCCTTTCTGTTGTGAGCAGAACATCTCTTGCTGCCACCATATTATTTCCTCGCACATTAGTTATGTTCTGCTCACAGTGCTCAGTGAGAGCTGCAATATAACCCGCCTTCTCATCCCTTGTCAACTTTTTCATCTGAGGGTCATTTGCGACCATCTCGCGCAGTTCGACCAAGGTGTATCGAGATCCAACAGGTTGATCTGAGCGCCATGGAATTTAAGATTTATGACAGTGAGAAGTCAAGGGAGTTAACTTACTGGTATTCATCTCCTTGGCCTTGGCATGAATGAGAGCATTAGTCAATTGCACCTTGCGCAGTGTGCAATACTTAGTGTCACTGCCAATAATGTTGTTGATATATTTAGGAGTGACGTTGTGAGCACGCAAGAGGGATCTGATTTTCAATTTCTGCTCGTCCAGGTATATGGCAACAGCGTCGTGTAAGCGCTTTGTTGTCTCCATCTTCTGGTCGCGCTTGATCTTGTGAGATGCCTTTTGAGCATCGGACAGTTGAGGTGGTGGGGTCCGTGCACGAATAACAGAGCGTGTTGGGTTATGTGCTGCCCATGTGGACGAATTTGCCTCGCAAAGAGGCTCTGACCTTGAGTTTCCAAAAGGTGATGGCATGCGAGAGGGAGGCACAGATCCACTGGTATCACTGGCAGATGACAAGTTTGCAATGGGAGGGTCACGAACCTCTGGAAAGGTGGTTTCTGCATTGGTGGCCAGTAATTCCTCAGCTGAGAGTGGCATAGTGTACAATGACGGGCCTCCCAGTCAATACTGTCAAAGGAATGCACATTTCCACCAGACACGTTGCACTTGGTCTGATAAATGCTGAGACTTCCTGCTGTTTTAAAATATTGTTATGTTGTATAGACACATCTAAATAATACCTTACCATCGTGGTCATTCATTACATTGAAATGATCAGGTCCTCCGTTAGCGACAAAGTTCCCGCTGATGTCGAAGTCATCTTCCGAGCGATAAATGTAGCTCATAATACTTTTGTGTGGGTAGGAAGGAGGTTGTGGCAACACCACTAGAAAATAAAGTAGGCTCGGCTCAAGAACCCAGAATCACATCAATGGAAGGCTCTGGGTGCGTCTGATGTCATCGAAAACCTACAAAATAAAATCGGTGTTAGTACTGATTGTTAGAGTCATATCAATGTACCATTAAAACTGGTTACTGCTCGGGTCATCAACATTCAATGTGAGCGACAGCACAAAAAATGGTATAACACTCACAGTACGGGTTGATGAGAGGAAATAGAGTCCAGCTCCGAGAGTATGTCAAGGGCATGATCATCTGATGGGTATGTTGTAGAATATGTCCTAGTAGCATGTACAACTATGTTAGCTACGCACCGGAGATGACCTATCATGCACCATCAAATACCCTGTCGTGTTCCTTGGCTTAGTTATCATTGCATTTGCTACAGCCCATCCTGACGGTTATACGATACAGGCTTCCTTTCAGTTGCACAGCATTATTGGCAAGTCTGCATTGCAGATTACATAAGCCGGTTGCAAACTGGACAAGGGGGAATCCCAACGACATCACACTACAAATGAATACTATATCTTATAATACTGTCAATGTTGCAAAATGTTATGAGTCAATTTTCTGCCTCAAACTCAGATGGTAAGTCTCAATTTTCAAATTATGTACATGATGTCTAACATAACAAGGGTCATTCGAGTCGGCACAGATCCCACAGTCCAGCTGCTACTAGTAGGCAGCGCGTGGCTACAGAGCGCTGGCTTGCAAAGCCAGGGTAAGCATTGAATTTTTAAAATGGGATTATGCTTACCTGCCATTCCAGAGTTCGGGATGAGCAAAATGCAAAGGCCCATGCTCGAATGGCACGGTCAGTCCTCTCCCACTCTCATGTCTAATAATTGCACATACACATAATTTTGAAAGCAAGCGGGCAAGGTAACATTGTCTCATTTAGTAATGTCAATCTCTTACTCTCGCTGACTGCTCCATCAGGACAAAACACCAACATGTAGAGCCAAAGCCATCCATCCGACTCGGAGCCCCTTTGGCCATTTCGCCCGCAGTCAACAGTCCCAATTTTCGCGACATCACTCCTGAAGCCAATGATAATTCTATACTCATTAAGGGGGATCTCCTCGGTTGTTCTTGCGACTCGCCAACCCTTCAAAGTCTCGAGATTATGGTCAACCTATGGAAAAAGGACTGGGAGTCTGAAGATAAGTGGAATGAGTCGTACAGGAAACTACTCAGCCATGCAAGACGCAAGGGGGGACAATGGACGAGCATTTTCTTTGAGGAGTGCGGTATACATGCTTCAGAGGGGCGAGCACTTCTTGAAAGTATTCAGGAAGTTGTGTGCACAAATTGCCCGTATTGCAGGGAGCGGCCCAAGTACAACATCATTCTACTATATGATTTACTTACTTACATCATTTCTGAGATCAAGTTCTTTGAAGTTAAAGTAGAAAACAATGTTACTATGTAGTCTGCCTGTATTATAGGATCCCTCATGCGCATGCAACAGAAAATTGGACCACCGGGACTACCATAGGTCGAGAACAGCAAGATATTGGTGCAAGACGAATTCATCTTGTAACTCTTACGAGGGTGAATAGTCTCCTTTTGCACTGTCTCAATCTGGAGAGGCTCTAGCTCCTGATCGAAGACCTGACACAAGTCCATGACAACACTTTTGTGAATCTTCTGCCACAAGTGTGCACGGAAGATCTGAATCAGCAAGATCTTAAGGGTGTGCATAAAAATATCTGAACAGACTTTATGGTATCATAGTATGGTAACATTGTTGAAAGCAAACTTGAAATATGTCAAACTAAATCATCTCAAATGTATGTCGAACATACCAAACACATAGCGAACATGGCGAACATAACATGGTGACCATGGCGAACATATGGTGAACATGGTAGCATCTCTAGAATAAAGCACTTTCAGATAATTCTAAATTACTCTGATTATGTCGAAGGCTAGCATCTGTAACATTGGAAGCAGTCGTGGTCAGTGTGAGCTACGAGAATTTAAGAGTACTAGACTGAGACCGTGATCGTATAGTATCATTACTGGAGTCGGTTACTACATGCAGAACTTAAGGTAACAATGCAGAATCATTCATGTTTTGGGCTCTATCAGTGTGTAGTGCCGTGCAGTTGCACAACAATATTGAATTCACACAGAGCCCAACTTGTATGTTCTGTTAACTGATCACCATATGGATTGCATTGGCAAGATATTACAATATGCACACAGAGAAGTACAAACATATCTAAATTTCACAGTGGGTCATAGTCTCCGACAAGTCATCTACCTGCGACCACAGGTCATCCGAGTCAGAGGACGAGGAGGGGGACACTGGAGATGGGGATGGCCAGAAAGGGCCGCCTGGAATTGGGACTGCTCGCACTCTTCCTTCGTTGTATTTGGCAGTGTACACTTTGAGTGCCGCCTGGAAAGAAGGGTACGATTTCTGAACATTACCACTTACATAGTTAGTGCGTTCAGCAACATCAGCCCTAAGTTAATGATCGTCAATAATATTAGAAGTGAAAGTGTGACAATGCTTACCAGTGGTAGAATATACCGACTTCTTGTCCAACCGTAATCACCCAGAACCCCTCAGGCTTCAGACCATCCCATGATAGTGTGATCTCACTCGGCGTTGAAATCACAAAATTATTGGAGGGCAACTGCATGGCTGGCAGTGCGGGGAGTGCAATACTTGTGCCGGTGAAAGATTGCATGTCTGATGATGAAGGAAGGGGGTCACGAGTGCGCGAGCTAGCAGATGGTGCAGGGACTGATGTTGTTCAGTTGGCGTGTGGGGAGTTCATGTGCGGCACTTTGGATAAGGTTATTGTCTCTTCGACAGTCTTGCGCCTCCAGGTAACCGTGTCCAATGCTGAGCCCTATTCTAGAGCGTGAACATGCGGATGATGTGTTAGATGTGATGGACGTACCTGATACAGATATGCCCTCAAGTAACTGGCACAAGTCTTGGATGTGATCATCTCGGCGGGAGACAACAGATGGTGAGGGAGAGCGTGACATGGTGGATATGAGAAGGTTAAGGAATCAATTGATCAGTACTTACAATGGCCAGGGAATAGAAAGAAGTGGGTAGCGGCTATAACACTGATTAGTCATGGACTATTTCCTCCAGGCCATCAGTCCAGGCTTTCGTCGGTCACATGTGGATAGATATTTGACTGGGGAAACATGCACCTGGAATCCTGGACTGTCTGTAAAATAATACTCTAGTTAGCATGAGGAATTCAGGACGTCAGACTCAATGACTACGCACCAACCTCTCCTTGCGGTCCATCTGCCACATTGGTTCATCGCGGGATAAGAATGGACTTCCCTCCCGCCGTGTGTCAAAAATACTCAAGCATAAGGTGTTAGTCAAGCAAGCATCCAGCTGTAAAGAGCGACGAGAACTTCATCTGGAAGGTAAGTCATCTCCGCGTGCTCGTGAAAAGATCAGAACAGATACTTACTTGGTTCAAAGCAATGTCAATCGATGAGCGTCAAGCTCTCAAAGCTCTCAAAGATCCCTCCGCTTTCCCACCTGACGTCAATGAAGATTCCGAAGACTTTACTTTCAGTGACATATGGGATGGTTCCGATGCGCTCCCCATCAGCCATGCTGGTGGGGAGTTTGGTGATTTGGCGAGAGGTGTTGTCGAAGAAGTCTGGAGATTGTGAGTGTTTATATGAGCAAATGATCGTTGACTGACATGTACCTCAGAAATGATCGTGATGGTGCCCGTAGTGTTCGATGGGACAATCGTACACAGCGTGATCGGGTTCTATGGAGGAACATCACTTTCAACGAGCAAATACCAGCAATGAGTGATGCGTACCTTCTATGGAGCCTAGAAAAGTCACAGAAGGGCTTCAGGAATTTCTTTGATCGCCTGCGCAGTGAAGAGACTGATGAAAGTATTGACTTTGATGGTGGCCAGTGGCCAATGACGGTGGTAGATGCCTTTTGTAAGTGACTTGTTGGCTTTCATGATTATCTTACTATAATGTCATTGGTTGCACAGTTGCTGAGAAACTCCTACTCAAAATATCATCCAGGGACAAAACCATCGCCTCGGCACTGGTTCATCAAGGCCTTATGCCTTGCTCGCCAATTTCACCGGCCGTGGGCATAACATTAGAAACCCTCGAATTTTATCATGTAGCACACCTCAGAAGCCCGCATCTTTCAATTCAAGCATTTGTCAAAACAATGTCAGATTTACATGGGGTATGTTCGGCTTCAAGTTCACCTGTGCTCAGCACTAAAATCACACAGGTTGAATTCCACCGCCATCTGTCCCGTCAATTCTCGATCACATTCGACTTGTACCACCAAATCAGATGGGCTGTAGCCTCCCTCATAATGAAAGCACTCCAACGCGACTCACCCGACTGGCGCCTCAAACATGCTTGCCCAGCGTGTACTTATGTGCTGACTGACGAAGACCAACTATGCTTCAAGATGCTCTATGCCATGGATGGCAACGATTCATTGAAGCGAGTTATATGATGCTCCCTGAATGATGACGATGTCGACGACACTCCTGGTACATCAGTCCGAGCTTCCTACAGGCCAGTTGTTCATTAGTGACCGGTACCTGGCTCGTGACTTCATCGACCAATTTTCGCAGGATGTGTCATGCGATTCGGGGCGGGAGGTGAGTGATTGATGCACACTTTATGTAGAAACAACTCAATGTCAGTCAGAACACACCTGAAGAGAACTCTTGCGAAGGACAGTGGAACAATATGGATGATTCAAAGATGCAAAAAGTGTGGGGCATCTATGATGAAACCAGTATCTTTGTTGCCTGTCTGCCGCCATGGTTTTGTTTGCTCATCACAGACATGGTACAGAGCGGGGAACTGTAAGTAATACATATTATTGGTTTTCCATTGCTGACAGGTGTCCTACAGTGCGAAGTATCCCCTAGCGGTTGTTGCCAAATTGCTGGATGCTTTTGGTGACAGTCTGGGCAGCGGTTATGATATTGGCTGCCAATTCAAAACTACCCTCAACAACAGTTCTATTGGAGCCCTCGCACGCTCATCACATCACACTTGTTTAGTTGGCACATTTCACGGTCATACGCACAGACACTTATGTCAGCTTTTTTCGTTAACTATGTACATGAAGGGTCTTGGCATTGAAGACTTGGAAACTTGTGAATGCACTTTCTCAAAGTCAAATTCACTTGCGTCGCCTCTACGATACACTAGTATATTTCATCGCAAACAGGCCATTGACTCTTACTTCAAGCATAATGACAACCTCGAGGTGTACAGTAATCTTTGTAAGTCGGTCGCTTTATCATGCATGAGCACTGGTTGACGTAATTATTTTGTGCTTAGCTAATTTTCTCTACAGCAACTACAAGCAGGCGCTTGATATCCTGACAAACGGTAACGATGTACTACTGAATGTTATGCGAGACCTCGGAGTCATGGATGACAGTGTTTTCGAAAGTTGGCTGGAAGAAGAGAAAGTATACCTTAAGGGCCTAACACGAGAGCCAGAAGAAGAAACCCTTCAGATGGAATACTGGTAGAGGTTAGTAAGTCTTGGTGCAAGCAAGTGAGTGTTGCATTTTGGGGTGTTGTGTAGTTACTGATACTCCCGTCAAATAGTGTTGCTCTCAGTGCTGCAATGAACCTGTTCGGAACACCTTCCCGCCACTGTGACATCGCTGGATCATATGAGGCAGAGGTCGGAAACACACACAAAACTGAGAGTTCATGCCGCCATGCTCTCGAAGATTATGAGAGAAACCTGAAACTGGTTCAAGCGTTGGAGTGCAAACTTGACATTATCGCTTGCTGGGTTCCAGACGATGGAGAGTGGCAGAGGGTGGGGAGGCTCATACCAAATAGAAAGTATCAACGTGCGCTGGACCATCTTGAAGGTTTGATTGTAGCCCGTATTTTTGAACTTGCAAAGATGAACAGGGCAGGAACAGGTGAGTTCCAGTGAGGCTTTAGTTGTTTGTGCTGATTCTGTGTTCCAGGTTACAAACTACGAAAGCACATTGCAAAGGCATTGCAAACGTTTACGACGTATTGGTGGGCGTTAATGAGTACAGGCGGGCATGACGGGCGGGCATGAACGAGTGCAGGCGGGCATAAACGAATGCAGGTGGGCATAGACGAGTGCAGCTGTGTTGTGCAGGCAGGTGCAAATGTGGTGCAAGCAGGTGCAAACGAGGGAAGGCAGGTGCAAATGAGTGAGAATAAATAAAAAATGATAGAAAGTGAAGACATACCTTCAGTACCAGTGTCACCAGCACTGGGTCCCTATCATCTCTCTCATGGCCCTCCAGTAGTAGAGAAGCAACTGAAAATGAGTCCGTCCGAGTCCGTCTGAGTGAAGATGAGTCCACACGAGCGAGAATGAGTGCTCAGTGAAGGGAGGTGTGAGCGAACAGTGATCACATGATTGCTGATGTAAGTCACATTTTTTTTTTCTTAAGTCTTTCGTTGAACCAAGTTGTTCTTCATTGCTCTTTTTGTCTCCACCCGTTCTTCAAGTTATGTTGCACCTCCTGTTGTTGTATTGTAGCGTCACTCACACTCACTCGCACACACAACTTGAGGGACCATTCCAGTAAGAATACACCTCTACCAACTGCCCACATGCCCACACGCCACTCCCATGCACGCACGCACTGCCCTTTCTGCTGCAGCAGTGAGTCGAATGGTAGGCGTTCGGGCTGCCTGCACTGTCCTTGGCACGATTTCTAACGGTACTAGTAGCTGAGTCTCATATCCATCCATCCAGCACCCTCCGTTCGCCATTCTCGCACCCTCATTCAGTGGTGACCCTCGCGCCCACATCACCTTCTCGGTGCTCGCATCAAGTAAGTATTTTCTTCATCTTTCTAACAATTTTACTAGTAATGCTGTTTAGGTTAATACCCTCATGCACCCTGGCACCCTGCCCTCGGTAAATATCTATCTATCTTTCTTCCTATTTTATCTAATTGTGCTATTCAGTCTTGCCTCTTGCAAGTGCGCATTGAATACAACAAAACATGTCGGTTGAGCTTGATTTGCGCACAGATTTGTTCGCACATGGTCAGCTATACACCGCACTCTTGAAAGTGCGGTGTCGGCGGGACATTCGGACGCTGTTCGGAAGAGAGAACGACGAAAAAAGACAACGGCTAACGTAATGTACAAACATCTCTTATTGTAATGCACCATATAGACCGTCCGAAGGTGAATGGAATGCTTGTATCATATATCGAGTCTGGATGACAATATGTTTTTTTGCTTACATCAGTGTGATATTGGTTGTGAATGGTGCAGCATGGATGCTACAAACATTTCGCATTTTTTGTGTTTTTTTTTGTGTTTTCCTCCACTTTACTGCACTTTACTGTGATGGTGTTGACGGGGGACTGCAGTTTACTATGTAAATGTCAGTAATGTGAAATATCGTGATAAAACCTGGTAAAACATAGTAAAACATAGCAATTCACACAATGTTCAGGTAATTTCTGGGTAATACCCGGGGGAGGTTTTTCCTGATGACCTGCATGCCTCCTTGAATATCTCTTCAATAATGAGCAACTTATAATAATCAGTAGAATAGTATACTAGGGTAAGCAGGCCTTGGCATGTCGGCGCTGACGTTGTTGATGTTCCTGACATCAGCTATCACCGCCCGCCACCAGAACCTTCGTGCCCGCCGTGGTACACGATGAGCTCGTCAAATTGATTGTATTGAGGGTGTGTTTTAACTAAGCATCATAGCAAAAGACTCAGTGAATTGCAACAAGTACAATGATGGCTACTACTCTAGTTTAGTGCTGCCGAAGTCCGGTTCGGTCGGGTTCGTCACCTCATATTTGCAAACCCTGAACTCGACCAGTGGTCAGGTTCAGGCAAGATGGCCAAACCTCAAACCAGACGCCTTCGAACGTGTTCACAAGAGTTCGGTCCAGGTTCAGAACAGGTTTGAACCCTCGAACCATTGTTTCAATTACTAGAAAATGACAACAGCATTGTACTGTACAAATAGCTACCAAATTTACTCATTATGCACAACGACATGGTTATCATAAGGAGCTGAAAATTCGGCCTTGACAGTTGCTGAAATTGGCATATGATTTCCCCTTCAACTTCAGGACCTCGTCACTGTCATCAGCGAGCTGGATGAACCGGTTCACTCCCTGATGAATCAAGTCTGAATCAGTGACATATTCATGTAGTTAGTAGCAGACGACTTACTTTGCGCAACTGAAAGACACGCTCCAACATATTGAACAGAGATGCCCAACGTGTGCGGACCCATCTCAACAGCTCCAACGGAGGCTCATTCACCTCCGTGCAACACTTTTGAAGAAAGACGCGAGCTTGAGGAGATTTCCATACCTAAACACAGTCAGTATATAATAGTAGACAGATTAATTAAGAGCTTACCTGTGCAACAAATGCGAGTGCCTTGCCAACGGTGTCACCGACTTCAAACTTGACACTTTCCTCGTCTTTGTCTTCTTCTGCATCTGCTTGAGCCGCCTTCTTGTGCAATACACTTGCTGGTGTAGGAGCCACCTCCTCAACGAAGTGTTTTGCTGCTAAATGGAGTGCGTGCTCCATGCAACTGAAATACTTGTCAGTATTCTCAATGGAAGTATCTAATAGACAGACTTACCGCACATGATGCTCAATTGGATTCCACTTCTCACCAGACGGGTCGATAGAGTCAGTGACAGTCTCGATGCCAGTATCATTGTTAGTGGCATTGTCAGCCGTAAACCACCTGAGCTTTGTGCGGATCCCATATTTGTCGATATTCTCAATTAGAATCTGGCCAATGTTTGCGCTGCTATAATTGCCATGAATGGGCGTGAATGCAAGCTGCTTGGTCTTGAGTTCCCATTCTCGAGGCTTGTCAGCCGGGGAATCTATATAATGTGCAGAAAGGGACAGGAAAGGGTAACCAGGCAAAGACGTCCACGAGTCAAATGTCATTGAGATTCTGCTGTCAACAAGCTTGAGCTTCTCTTTCACGCACTCAACTGCCAGAGTTGCGCGTTTGAGTATCTCGTCCCGAGTTTTTGTGCGGTGGGGGATATCTCGGTCTGAAAGTGATGGCTGGAGATACTGAAGAAGGCGGTGGAATGGACCCTTGTCTACAAGTTGAAAGGCCTGCATGTATAAGTGTCTTAAAATGATATTAAGAATGAAAATCGCTCACCTCGTCCTTGGCAACAATGAGTTCAACAATGTAGTCCATAAGTCCAGACTTCGTGAATACTGGTATCTTGGGAGGGAGAGATGCGTCCAAGGTTGCCTGACTGGTTGTAAAGGTCAATGAAAGGAGAAGAAAACAACAAGAAAAATAACATACACCATATCAGTTGTCTTGCAGTTTTGAGGTATTGCATGATCGTGCATCGCAAGACCACGTTGTTTGCAGCGGTCCCAATAAATTGGGAAGTGGCACTTGGGATTGCGCGCAATGTGTGTGCATCGAGTTGAAATGCCGCCTTTAAAGAGGCACTGGTGTAGAACAACATTGTTGGCCTTGCACACCTCACACCACCACCCGTTTTCAAGCTCCTGGGTGTGGGGATTAAGACGGCCTTTCTCAAAAGTGAAGACTGTCGTTAAGTCAGCGCTGCATTCGTCCTTCTTGAGAGATTTGCGGTCTTCGCGATCCTGGTCGCCAAGCTTCTTTGTCCATTGGTAAGCCTCTTCTTTCTCAGCATTCTCGGCATCCTCTTCCTCATCATCTGTAAAATCTTCGAGTGCAGGTGCGTCTTCATTGTCGTCGTCGTCATCCTCTTGGCTTATGAACACTCATTTGGGTGCAGGGACACCTTGGGGAGGTTCTGGAGCTGACCGTTTGGCTGAGGTACTGCTGGCAACCAGAGTCTCGTGTATCTTCTCTGTGGGTTTGACGGTGCGACCAGAACAACGGACAAATGAGTTGAGAGTGCCGTTGTTGGCGGGAGCAGGGGGAGGAACCATTGGGGTGTCGTCTTCAGCATCATTGTACCATTGAATTTCACTGGCGTCTTTCAATGAACCATCAGCGCAACGTGCAGAGGACTCGGACATAGCAGCAGGAGGCATAAATTTCCCTAGGTACCAAGTGAATATATTTAAAACTAGATTTAAAACTGTTGCACACCATGAACCACCAAAACAAGAACCCATGGCAGATTGCGAGTATGGTGAATCACAACAGTAGGTATGTTCTGAAATAAATTGCATTATAAGTTAATTGGGACAGACAGTAGAATTGTTGTGAACTCACTGGCACCTGAATGAGTTGCTGCATTACCGAAGTTGCCGAGAGATCGCCTTGCCTACTAGAATGCAGGAGAAGTAGGAGAAGACGGTGAACAGAAGGGCAAGGACGATACTTAAACAGAAAGCCTCACCAAAAACATGAGGCTTCAACTTCGAAAATCGTAAGACAAAGTCAGCAGGTGCGAACCGGTCCGGATGTGTTCAGAACCGGTCCAGATTTATCGACGACACACCGAACCCCGAACTTACCAAGGGGTTCGGTCCAACAGAAAGTCTGGACCTGTGACCGAACCATGGGTCTGGTCCACAAAGGTTCGGGTTCGAACCTAGGTTCTGGACCGAACTGCAGCAGCACTACTCTAGTTCAACGTTGTCAATAAGTTGTAACCGTGATAAATCATGAGTGATGAGGAGGACATTCTGCAAACTCCTGGAGGCTTCCTCTGTCACCTCATCTGCCTCCTCCTCTTCATCCAGGTCCTCTTGTGTATCCGTGCCCAAAGGAAAAGATGGGTTGTGTACAGGAATGCGGTCAGTGAACATGTTGGTAGGAGTCTGTGCATTTGGTGCGCTGGCACTCTCTCCAGGACCTGTGTGTGTGCTAACACCAGGAACTACTGTCCCACTGAAACCAGGGAGCCTAGATATATTATCAAGGCGCTTCAGATGGCAGGAGTTGAAACACCCTCGAATGTTTTGATGAATGGCCACTTGATGGGCAAGAGCAGGGCTACTAGCCTTTTGAAGTTGATCCTCACACACCTGTAGATAGTTGTCTTCGTCTCGTATATAGGTCACCAAATGGCGAACCTCAACATCCAGGCGAGATATTTCCTCCTGAGCCTGACACATCTTGAAATGAAGATCCATGGCATTACGAACTGCTGGTGAAGACCAAGGAGTTTGAGAAACATCTGCCCATGCATTGCATAGCAAATCAAAGTCAGCGAGAAATGCGTATTTACAATCCTCATCTTATCATCTGTTCTTTCCATGTCAACAAACCTTCCGCTGTCTCTCGTCGACGGATTCACGCGCGCATTGCTTCTCTGCAGCCTCATACCCAAACACGTTATCACCCATGCGTCCCCTGTTATCGCATCTTCCCCATGGATTCAATGGCGGCGAGGTATTTATTGAGCTCTTTGTAAGATTCGAGAACGACTCGTCTGCGTGCTTCAGCCTCGTCTGCGGAGGCTGCCACACATGTGGAGCATGAATGTACACCTGGGACAGGATGTTGGCGAGGTCTGCGAGCATCCTCCAGAGGTCAGGGGAGGGTAGCGAGGGTCAGTGAGGAATGCGAGGAGGTCCGGAATATCATGCAGAGGGTCTGGGGAGGGTAGGGAGGGTCGAGGGAGGTGCTGCAGGAGGATTCTGGAGGAAGGAAGGTGTGTTATAATTAGAACATTGGAGAGGTTGGGTCTCTTAGACCATATAATCGCAACATAATAATACCGTCTGAGAGACCTCTAATAGTCCCGAGAAGTGCTGCCTGAGGTGATGATAATTCTCGTGAAAATGTAGTTTTACATGATAATAACTGAAAAAACTGAGTAAAGTTGAGTAAACTGAGTAAAACGATGTAATGTTGTGGATATATGGGTAATTCCCAGGGGAGGTTTTTCCTGATGGTGTCGAAAATCCGTCGTTTTACATGTGATAACATTATCACTTCTAAATAGACTCCTTAGAGTCAGTTCGGTAAGCAAATGTTGACCAACATTTGGCCAATGTGTTCTCGGCTTTGTTCTCAGCTTCAAGCGTCCCAAACGTCGGAGCTCAAACCTTACACCTCATACCTGTATATCTACCATGAATTCTTATCTTATTGACTGCCATCGTCGGCAAAGACTCTGTACTTCTGTTATTGCCCTTACCGCCCTCTGTGCCAGCTTTACAACAGTCCTCATGGCTCAACCAGAGGTCACATCACAGACTGACAATACAAAGGCACATTGGCAAGACACAGAGGTGGTCGTTCTACTTCATCACCTGGTTCAGAATCGGGCAGCGGGTGGCGATGGTGGAAGCTTCACAATGCCTACCTTCAACAGTGCAGCAACTGCTATCAATGCCGAAGCTGCGATCCAAACAATAGGCCCGCCAAAGACGGGCAAGATGGTTAAGACAAAGTGGACCTCGGTACATGATTTTATTTTGAACGATCGTAAATTTACGAGATCGTTTTAGCTCAAAAAAATGTACAACCAAATCGAGATCTATCGCAACGTATCTGGTTTTCATTGGGACAATATGCGGGGGGCTGGAGTCGAGGGCACCGCTGCTGCCAGTGTTTGGGATACATATATTGATCCTAAGGTACGTCATTATACTAAACTCTATCGCATTTGACTGACGGCCGAAAAGTCACGAGCTGCAATGCGCCCCTTTCGCAACAAAGGGTGGGCTCCATACGACGACATGCAGGCGATCTTAGGGGACAATAGCGGTGCTTGTGGAAGGCACGCTTTGCACCCTGCTACTGCACCCCCTCCGTCCGTCAATACTACAGATGACGTGCTTGATGGAGGCTTCGACTTTCTTGACATGGATATAGACACTGCTGGAGCCGCTAGCCCTAGTGACGTGCCAGACATGAGCCCTCACTTGATGTTGCCACCTAGCACCCTGCTTCATGCCACCTCCGCTGCTACTCAGGTGGCCAGCTCCCAGTCCAGTAAACGCATGCGCACCGACACTTTGCTCGACTCCATGGAGACTTCATCTCAAAATACTGGTGCCGCTCCCACGTCCAGCCATCCTCTCCCACTTTCATCGACATTGGTGTCATCTCAGTCACTGCCGGCTCTCAAGAAGGCCCGAGTGTCGGCGCATGGCGGCACACAGACGGGGATGAGCAGTGCTGCAAAAATCGCTGCGAAGATCACTCCAGCAGCTGCCGTCATGAACATGCAGGGTAGTATCAATCGCCTCACGGATGCTATCGAGAAGACCATGGTCGTTCCACCTGAACCACTAGTCCCCACTGTACCAAACATCATCTCTCGTGGCCTGGAGATTATGCGCAGTAAAGATGGGGATCTGTCAGTTGGTCAGAGAGCCAGCCTCCTGCGTATTTTTCGCTTGCAGGAGGGGATAACAAGCTTGCTATCTATGTCGGGCTGGAGGATGACTCCGAGACACGCCGTGCATTTATTTTAAGCCTCCTCACGTCTCCACCACAGTAGCACTATCATACTATTTGTACCGCCGCTTGTTACATACCTCATACTAACTTGTTGTATCTACTTCATGTACTGCTCATTCCACATGTAGTTCGCGCACCATTGATCAATTCTATGCCGGTTGGAACAGATCAGGAGTTGATGGCTGTGGTTGCTGCTGCTGACGAGAATCACTCGTTGGAATGGATCAGGAGCTGATGGCTGTGGTTGCTGCTGCTGACGAGAATCGCTCGTTGGAATGGATCAGGAGTTGATGGCTGTGGTTGCTGCTGTTGACGAGAATCGCTCATCAGGATGTCTTGCTCTGCAGTTGGTGCTGCTGACGAGAATCGCTCGTCAGGACATCGTGTTAGATACTGACTTACAACATATGTACATAACATTGGAAGGTACAACTACATGCTACTACAAGTAAGAATTAATCCAGTCCATACTCATCATCCTCCGAGTCTTCGTCTGATAAGGTGTTGTCGTCTCCAAGATCACGTCTTTCTTGCAAAATGCGCTGGTAGTCCACCCACATCGCTTCCACGATGCAATCACGCTTCACGTGCAGATTGCTGTGCGCAGCTGGAGCTTCTACTGCTTCTGGCTCCCAGTTTGCAGCATGCATATTACCGTCGGAATAGTCTGCATCAGGTAGTGTACCTTCTGCGGGATCGTGAAACCGAATGAAGTTGTGAATGCTGCACAACGCAGCTGGAATCTGCGCTTGTATGGTCATAGCATATGGCGGTGATAGATGGAGAATCCGGAAACGTCGTTTAAGGACACTGAAAATCCGCTCGATGACGTTGCGAGCAGACGAATGACGGTGGTTGAATAGTTCTTCTTTCGTAGTTGGCCTGTAAACAATCAGCACATAGCAGAAAGAATAATGTCGGTATGCTCACCTTACACCTGCACGGCCCCATTCTGCGAGGTGGTAGCGCACGTTACGGTATGGAATGAGTAGTTCGGGCTGCAGAGGGAAACCTGCATCTGCAAGGAAATATTTCCCTGCAGGAATTTGAAGGTCGTTGCCCTCTGCGGCCTCGTAGACACGTGCGTCTGTGGCCGACCCTTCCCAGCCAGTGAGCACGTATGTAAAGTTAAGTTTGAAGTCGCATGCGAACAGGCAGTTTTGCGAAACAAAACCCTTCCGGTTGCGATAGGGACCTCGTTCGAATGTGCGAGGCGATGCGTGAATATGGCTACCATCAATAGCCCCGATGGTATCTTTGAAGAACGGCCAAAATTTTGGGTCGCGGCGAATTCTATCGGGGATGGAGTCATCCGGCAAGTGAACGTAGTTAGTATAGAATGGGGAGGATGAGAATATCTTGAGCATTTTGCGAAAATAACTACAAGACATCAGTGTATAAGTTATAGCTATTAGTGTGTACTTACCGAGAAATGGTCTCGTTTGAACGTTGAAATCTTTCGCCGACATGTCTGACAGACAGGCCTGTGACAGACGTATATAGAAAAATTGCGAGTTGTTCCTCTAGCGAAACGAATTTGGAGTTGGTATAGCCAAGGGTACGAAGCTCAGATATAAGCTCTGCGAAAGCATGCGCATGCATGCCGAGTTCACACCGAATTTGTTCTGGGTGGCCAGACAACAGCTCCATCACCCAGGCTTCACCAGAGAGAGCCGATGTGTGATACGGCTCCGGATCTTTGGCATACACTGACTCTAAGAGATTGGCTGTGGCACTGATCAAGATGCTGGCAAGAAGGATTGAGTGTTGAATGAGCCGGCGTTGAATTTCTGGACGTTGGGGCACGAAACGCTGGAGTTCTGATTGAGGATCCATTGGAGTAGGGACACATAGAGTACGAATCCAAGGACAATGTATTGTACCACGATGGCCCATATCAGCGTGCTAGGGTTAGTCCGAATTCGACCATGTAATTCAAACTCCGACATTCGGCGAAATCCAGGCCGAGAACACATTGGCCAAATGTTGGTCAACATTTGCTTACCGAACTGACTCTTACGTGGGAGTCACAGGTGAGGTATTGAACACCCCAATATCAACCTCCAGTTCTCGACATGTTAATAACACGTTAAAAACACGTTAAAAACCCTGAGAGTTTAAACTACCTCATTTTTCACGGATCCCTAACGCGCGTTCACCCTCGATGAGATCCCTCGATTAGTAAGCACTAGTTTTAGCTGATTCGGCTCACGCGTTCGCCGAAGCTCTAACTGCACTGTGAGTGACCTTGTAAACAAGGTGATGTAGTTGTGACATGCGAGAACAAGAACTGGTCCAGATCATCTGAAGCAAGCTCAGTGCCGATTGGTGTCCGATTGGATGGTGAACCACCGTTTATGTACATCCTGATGTCTTATTACTGGGCATCTACATGGCTCTGCTTGATGTGGCGCAACAGAGCATCTTTACGAGACAGGTATTTCTGGCAGTGAGGGCATTTGACCGTCATCGTGGGCAGGTCTGGGCTAAACTTGCAACTCCCCAGGTGCCTCTCCATGTCGTTTCTACGGGTGAAAGATTTTTTGCAGCCATGAATGTTCATCAAGCAGTCAAATCGCTCTTCCTTAGCTCCTTCGTGCCTTGTCACTGTTTTTGAGGTACGATGTCCGACTTTTCGAGCCTTCTTGGATGCTGCCGCATGCGACAGCGTATGGGAGGATGCTGCACGTTTATGGATGCGATTGGGTTGGTAATCGTCGTCGTCATCGTCAGTCCGCCGGCGCTTGACTCCTCGACAAACGTCAGGCGGTTTAATACCAACATGACTTGGATTGAAAGGCAATGAGAGCTGACTTGAATGCCGTACATTAGTACGGAGCAGACAGGGGGCTGGGCTTGGAGAAATGCAGATTTGCACTTGTGATGCAACGTTCTGCGTCAAGCCCTCGGTAAATCTTGGGAAACGAGATCGCTCCGCGGGATTAGAGTCTGGTAAGATAGTCGACGAGTCATGCACCAGCTCGGCATCGTTAACTGGAAGCACAAGCATCGGCTGAGAGACATTCTTCAAGGATGATACTGGAGAGAACATGTCCAAGACCGCCCGGCAGGCAAGGTCTTCTTGCAGTTGTTCAGGATAAACTGAGTCTTCCATAAATCCTTCTTGCTCAAAAAACGGACTGCAATCCCCTGCTACATTGAGAGGTTCGAAGTTTCCCAGCGAACCGCAGAAGAGGTCAGGGAGAAGGGCACCGCCTTGTGGAGTCAAGGGGGACCTGCTCGACGCGACACTGAACGGTGATTCATCAGGGCTCAACTGCGGTAAACCTAAGAAGTCTCCAGTTGCAGATGACCCCGGATACCGATATCGGGTAGCCTTAAAACATATACGTCAGCATGGACTTGTGGGATCTTCAGTTCACGCACATTAGATGCTTGCATTTGGTGGATGGCTAGATTCTCGATGTATACTGCGTCGTCCGTATCCTCGAGGTGAAGATCGAGTTCATCAGAAGACCACAACACCGTTGGTGCTGTGGATGACTCGAACTCCAAGGTTCTGTCCTCAGTCAGTCAATCGACCATTCACTTATTAGTTGATTACGATACTCACCTTAAACCATCCATGAAATCGAGCTTCGAAGGGAGCTCGCTTTCTCGTTTAAAGGATTCTGGATCCTGGGGATACACAAAGTATTCATTGTAGTCGCTGGACGACGGCGTACGCATGTCAGATGAGGTAGATGTTTAGAAAAATGTGTCGGATAAGACGCAAGGAAGTGCACCTTCACGCAAGGCGACCTTCTTATCGGCCTTGCAAGCCAACAAATAGGTTTTGTTGACACTTGAGGGTCCATCCTTCACAAAAACGTGTTGTACACGCGCCAACAAGGCTGTAGCCCTTGATGCGGAAGGGCATCTTAATTGTTCCGAAGTGCCGTCTTTAGTGGGTTAAGAAGCCATTCACGCGCTGGTCGTATTTGTGAGATCTATAGTAGTATAATAGTACGAGGTTGTACTATTTTGACGAAAATAAAGGAGCATCTACCTTGAAGAACCTTGACATCATTGTTTGCAAGGCTTATGCAATTTTTCTGGCCCACTGCGCACTTCAACCAAGATATGTCAAAGACTGTGCATGTCCTGTAGGCACTGGGCAGTGGGCAGTGTATCCAGCGGCGCTTCTAGATGGCAAGTCCCGGCCGGTCGACTGCCAGCGTCTGTCACCTCTTCTAGAAACCGCGGAGCGCGGACCTTTACGAAGACAATTCGAGGGATAAAAGTGGCCCAGAATTTGATGTCAAGAAGTTCAAGGTCAAACTCCGATAAGTTATGTTTTACTTGTATTTTTATTGAGTTTGAAGCTAAGCAGCTTATAAGAAGGCATGACAATAGTTCACAGCTCATACGTCTTTATCGACTGTGGGTCCTGAATACTGCTAGTAACTATGATAACTAGCCATGAGGCCTGAGGCGACACCATATGCATGGCCGCCACTGTTCGCAGGGCACACTGTTTATCCCCACAAACAACATATGCGGATTTCCCGGGGGCCCTAGGCGGCCTAGTCTCCCGTAGGCAGGCCCTAATAGAAGGATAATCGTTCCTTCTGTATCAGACGGAGGTCATATATCCGAGGCACAAACAAGTCTACAAGATACTCCGAGTCAGTGGGCGACGAATTCGAAAGCATCAATACTGATGTACAAAGCTGTCTTCACTGGTCAAACGGACAAGTAGTACTACTGTAACTTATTGGCGGGCGCGACGCTGGGATACTAGTATCTTGGAGGTTTAAAGATGATCGTCAAGGCTGTGTATACATCACATGATCCAAGCAGCTCATGCGCCGTTGCACTAAGTGCTATATTTCGGAGGCACCACGCCAGGTGGTCATCGCTTTCAAGTATGATTTTCGATGTCTTCTGTAAGGGTAATGTAACCAATGATAATATGTTCTTCGCTCCGTTTTACTTAACTTTAATAGAGGTATGGATGTCATGGAGGAGGGTCACTGAACCTCTCATATTGCACCTTCTCAACTGCTGCAAACTGACCTCGACGACCCGCGTCGTAGGCGAGGCTTCAATTTAGCGACGTCAGCACAACAAGAGGGAGTTCTAACTTCTAACTGCCAAGGTCATCATGAGTTCAAATTCACGGTACTTTCGGCCCTCGTATGTCACGCTATTTGCCATAGCATCCAAGCCACTCGCCTTTCAAAAGCTCTCATCGCCTTAGTCCTTGTTTGATGTTGGTTTTATGCATTCATATCGACATTTTCACTTGGTCTTGTACATCGATTCTCATCTGCCACCTGCGATGATTGATACCCGAACGACAATTCTCGGGCGATAATTCTGCAAGCCCCTTGATCGACGGTACTGATGAGCAACCATAGGCTGAAGCTTGAACATATCTATCATTGTCGTTTGCGATAAATCCAGGCTCCTCACATGTGTGATGCGTCTTTGACTCACAGGTTCGTACGCATTCCATATATATATTTACTCAACGACGTTGCTATGTGCCAATCCATTTCCATAGAACGGGGACGACGATCAACTCAAACCATTGATCCAGTATATGAGAACATTCAACACCACCCCTCAGCTGAGATCATAATATGCCAAGCGTCACGTAGAGGTGTGAAGATAGTGCGGGTCGGATGAGCTCTTCCACAACATCAATTATAATGGAACGATTAAGTATCGCAATGTGCGAGATCGAGGAGCTAGAAATACATACACTGGTTTTACGATGGGTGTTAGCGCTTTAGCAGTGGATCAATGTTTCGAAGAAACTTGTGAAACGAATATACGATGCATTTAAGCACTTGCCTAATTAGGGACACTGGTTCAAGTGATCATTCCGCTGCAAAGTACAGTTACAAGGTCACGGGAGTCCATGACCTGTATATCCATAACCTGTTCGCGGTCGTGAGCTCAGCTGTGTGAAGTTCTCTTTGACAATTTGCTTTGCTTCTTATTCACGACCATCACTCCGAGGTTGACAGCACATTTAGACACCACCTTATACCTGGATATCCCCGAAGTTATTCAGCCATTCCAGACAACTTACAAGCCAAACTCAGTTTCGGTGGCCCATATCCCTGCCGATGCCAGCTCCTCGTCCCTCTCAGAGTGCAGAAACCGCGCGCGCCGCTGCGCTACAGGCTGAGTTTAATGAAAAGAAATGGGTATGGGTACCAGACGAGAAAGACGGCTATCTTGCTGGCTGGGTACACCAAGAAGATGATGAGACTGCAGAAATTGTCATGTCCTCTGGGGGCGAGGTATATTCACCTTAATTTCCTCGTTATATGCCAACTGCTGACACGAAACGCGTCAGATTCGTCGAGTCCCTTTGTATGCACTCTCCAAGATGAACCCTCCCAAGTTCGATCGTGTCGAAGACATCGCGGATCTCACATTTTTAAACGAAGCGAGCGTCGTGCACAATCTACGTCTAAGGTATGGATCCGGAGCTATCTATGTGAGTCCCATTCTGTTGGCGATTTCTCGCACACATTCATGATCATCCTAATTTGCACGCCTACTGAAACGCACTGAGTAGACGTACTCTGGCTTATTTTTGGTCGCTATAAACCCTTACCAGAACCTGCCGCTGTATACAGACGCAATCATATCTCAGTATCGCAGTAAACGACGGGATGAGAACCCTCCTCATATCTTTGCGGTTGCGGAGCGCGCATGGGTTAATATGGGGGAGGAGCGCGAAAATCAGAGCGTTCTTATAACGTCGGCCATCCCTACATTTTGGTGAATCATGCAACTAATTCGCCGTCCACAGGGGAGAATCTGGTGCCGGAAAGACCGAAAGCACGAAGAAAGTCATACAATACCTGTCTGCCATAGCGACTGATGCACACCCGCGCCATCCTTCACATTCACATTCTGCTTCCGTAGCATCTTCATTCCCCGTATCCCTACCTTCGGGTCTGCCCAGAAGAGGCTCTTTCCACACAAAAGCCACTCATGTTGCGTCTAACAGCACGGGAGGCACCAAGGGTCGTCTAGGCTTGCTCGAGCGACAGATTCTCCAAGCGAATCCCATCCTTGAGGCATTCGGTAACGCGCAGACTCAGCGGAATAACAACTCAAGCAGATTCGGGAAGTTTATTAGAATTAGTTTTTCTCTGGATGGGAGTATATCCGGGGCGAACATTGACTGGTACCTGCTGGAGAAGAGTCGAGTAGTGGTTCGCAGTGCTGCGGAGCGCAACTTCCACGTATTTTACCAGTTACTATCAAGTGGAGGATCATTAAAGGGCAAGTCTTTAAAGTATCCTCTCCCCACTTGTTTTTGATATTTGAGCTTCTACAGACACTCTTCTGCTAGATCGACCTCTAGACGAATATGAATTTCTCAACAGAAGCAGGAGAGAGGTTGATGGCGTCAACGATCGCGACGATTGGGACGCTCTGATAGTACGTTTCGTGAATGCGAAGTCTTCGATCGATATCCGACTAACACACTCCCAGAATGCTCTTGATATTGTTGGCTTTACGGTCGCCGAACAGTTCGACATTTTTCGTATCGTCGCGGCAATTCTTCATATTGGTAACATCGTGATCCGTTCTACGAAGTCGGACGATGCGTTCATGCCAGATCCGTCGCAAGCTGAGCGTGTCTGCCATTTGCTCGGTATTCCCATCGCAGAGTTCACGCGAGCTATCTTACGGCCCAGGGTTCTCGCTGGACGTGAGTGGGTTACGCAGGCGAGGACGGGGCAACAGTCTCTTGACGAACTCGCGTCCTTGAGCAAGTCGTTGTACGAGAAGTCCTTCGGTGCGCTGGTTGAGCGCATCAACCGTGCGCTAGATCGTCCATCCTCTAAGTCGACGTTCATCGGTGTTCTCGACATTGCAGGCTTCGAGATCTTCGAAATCAACACGTACGAGCAATTGCTCATCAACTATACCAACGAGAAACTGCAGCAGTTTTTCAATCACCATATGTTCGTCCTCGAGCAAGAAGAGTATTCCAGGGAAGGTATAGAATGGGATTACGTGAATTTCAAGCTGGACTTGCAGCCAACCATCGACCTCATTGAGAGCAGCGGGAACGCCATTGGCATCCTCAGTTGCTTAGACGAGGAATGTATCATGCCCAAAGCTACCGATCTCACGTTCACGGAGAAAGTCCATTCGATCTGGAGCGGAGATCTGCGCGCAACAGAGCATCCTCATCCAGGTCGGACGAAATACACCCTACCGAAGTTTGAACAAGGCTTCATCATCACGCATTACGCAGGCAAAGTCGAGTACCGCACCGATGGGTGGTTAGAGAAGAATAAGGACCCCCTCAACGATAATCTCACTCGTGTACTTGCGTCATCGTCAGAATCTTACGTGGCCTCGCTCTTCCAAGATTTTGCTGGCGTCTTCGCTGACATCCCCCCATCTTCCAGCGCTGGGTTCTCCGCAGGGAAACGGCGCACCATCAAGAGAGGAGCGTTTAGAACAGTTGGGCAACGGCATAAGGAGCAATTAGCGCTTCTCATGACACAGTTGCAAGCGACACAACCACATTTCGTACGTTGCATCGTGCCCAACGTCAACAAGAAACCTGGAAGGGTAGACGTGCCTCTTGTCCTTGATCAATTGCGCTGCAACGGTGTTTTGGAGGGCATTCGCATAGCGCGTCTTGGCTATCCCAATCGGCTTCCTTTTGCCGAGTTCCGCCAGCGCTACGAGATCATGACTCCAGGCGTTATTCCTCGTGGATACATGGATGGTCGCAAATCGTGCATCCGAATTGTAGAAGCTTTGGATCTCGATACCGAGTTGTTCCGTGTGGGAACGTCCAAGATATTCTTCAAGGCCGGAGTCCTCGCCGATCTCGAGGAGCGGCGGGATGCCCTTCTATTCGATGTCTTTTCGAGGCTACAGGCTGTTGCTAGGATGTTTTCCGCACGCAGACAGATGAAAAAGGTTCTCAATCGTGCGGTGGCGATACGAACGATCCAGCGTAATGCTCGCGTGTACGGGGAGCTGCGAGATTGGCCATGGTGGCAACTATACACGAAAGTAAGGTGATTCTTATCTATTTTGAGGTAATTTTTTGATCATTTTAAACAGGTACGTCCGTTACTCGCCGCGACACGAAACGATGAAGAGCTCAGAAGGAAAGATGTTGAGCTGCAACTTGTGAAAGAGAGAGCGGAACGCGATCAACGGGAACGGGAAAGCCTAGAGAACGTGAAGATGACTCTTCAGGCGGAGAAACGAAAAATCATCGAAGACTTGGAAGCAGAGCGTGCGCTTGCCCTCGACAAAGATGCTATGTTAGACAGAAGCAAAAAGAGGGAAGCAGAACTCGAAGAAGAAGTCATTGCCTTACACGCCGACCTCGACGTCCTCGATTCGCAACTGGACCGTGCCCTACATCTTCAGAAGGAGGGTGATGAGAAACATGAAACTTTGCGCGTCGCGTTCGACCAGGCTGCAGAGCATCTTGTCCGCATGGAGGGTCAACAAAATGAATGGCGAGCTAAAGAGGCAGAGCTTTCGGATATTGTATTAACGCAGGAGAGCAGCATGGTTCAGCTGCAGCAGGAACACCAGGCTCTCCAGAAAGCCAATGAGGACCTCAGAGCCCTTGTTTCGCAGCGCGACGAAGATTTGGCGCGTGTCAAGGAGCGTTCTGAAGCTTTAGTGATCGACTTACAGGCCAAACTCGGTGTGGAAATTCGATCTAAGTGAGCCCAAAAAAATTACCGTGATCTTTAGTCTGATGTTTCGCGCAGAGAGTCGCTCGGCAGCAAGGTCGACCAAATGGAAAGAAGCTCGAGTTACCTCAAACAGCAGCTAACAGAAATGGCTCGTACATCCGCTGAGTATTCCGCTATGATCCAGAACAAAGAGGACCAAAATTCACAGCTGCATTCTACCATCACCGCATCCGCCGACGAGCGTTCTCGACTCCAAAAGGAGATCATCGCACTCCACGCTACATCTGACAGACAGCGAGCAGAGATCCATGCTTCCAGAGCCGATGTAGATCGTGCAGTTTCCGCCAAGATAAAACTTCAAGGCGAGCTGGATGAGCTCCGAGCAATCATGGAGACCAAGACCTCCGAAGACGCCCGCCGGCTCGAAGTCGAGAAAAGCAAAGAGGAAGAACTTGCCGAGCTCCGCCGTCAGTCTTCCCAATTACACACGGAACTCAGCGTTCTACGGGAAAATGCTCTCGACAAGGAAAGCAAGCTCGCTGCCGAGCTAGACGAGATGCGTCGTCAGCACAAGCAGCTGGATTCAGCTCACAGCTCTCTTTTAGAGCGCGAGCGAGGCTTGAAGGAACGAACGTCGAAGGTCGAGGCAATGGTCGTGGATCTGGAAAAAGCCAAAAGAGTGCTTGAATCAGAAATGCAGGCATTGCGATCCCGTCAGATCGACTCGGATAGTCGGTTAGCGGAGACATTGAGGGCGAAAGAGGTAATTGGACAATTATTTGCATTTGTTGAACTGAATGTATCTTATTTCTACTTTATTAGATCCTGGAACGACAACTCCACGCTGCCCAGACCAAATATAATGAGATCGAGGATGCGATTTTGCAGATAGAAAGAGATGCTCACGCTGGCGAACGCCAGTTGGAAACCTTGAAGAAACAACTGGAATCCGAATCAGCCAAGTGCAAGAACCTTCAACATGTCATGTTGACTCAGAGAAAGGAGTACCAGGAACGCATTGCGAAGTACGACCATGATCTTAACAAGACAATCACTGATCTCAAGAATCGGGAGTGGGAGCTCAAGCAAATGGAGAGCAAACAGGATAAGACGATTGTCGAACACGTTTACGTTCTGGAGAAGGCCAAAAAAGTAACCGATCAGCAACTGAGAGAAGCGCAGGAGCAGCTGCAGAAGGACGCCATCTACATTCGATCTTTGGAGAAAGCCAAGGCAAGCCTCACCCGGGAGGTAGAAGATTTCGCCAGGGGAGGTGGGGTGGATCAGGCGGAGCGTAGGGCCTCTGAAAGGGCTGCCAAGTTCCATGAGGAGAAGGCTAACAAAGCGCTCGCCAGCGCAGAAGCAAAGGCGGAACGTGCTGAATCTTCTGGTAAACTTTGGACTCCTCTGCCCTGAACAATACTGATTGCCAATATAGTTCGACGCGCGCTCATTGACTTGGAAAAAACTCATAACGATTTGGTGGCAGAGAAGAGGACACTCGAAGAGCGTTTCCAAGACACTCAGCGGAGGCTCCGTGAATTGGAGGTTCAGATCGAGGCCGAAGATAGAGAATCTTCTGAGTTGGGCATTCACAGGCACCGTTTAGTACAACAACTGCAAGATGAGCGTCAGCAGCATCAGAAAGACCTCGCAGAACGTGATTTTGCCGGCGACCAGACGCGAAAGAAATATCAAGGTTGGTGACAGCTTTCCTAAAAGATCATTTCTAATGAAAATCTGCAGCTGAACTAGCACAGTTGAGCGAAGGTGCGTAACTAGAAAACTTGGGTGTACCTCAGCGAACCGTATTCATCCCAGAAATGCAAGCGCAGCGAGATACAATGACGAGGCTACGAGAAGATAACCGCAAAATACATTCTGACTACGACGAGCTGCAGCTAAGATTCGATGACGAGGTCTACAATGGAGGCGCCTGGAACAGGGAGAAAGACCGGATGGAGACGAAGATTGCCGATCTCACCAAAGCTTTTGAATCATCGACTACTGCTCAATCCGACCAGCAAGCGCAGATCGTGTCACTTCACTCGCAAGTTCGGGAGCTCCGAAGCGTTCTCAATGATGCTGAGGCGGACAGGGCAATGCTACAAAAGGCGCGCCGCTCTTTGCAGGCGGAACTTGAAGGCATCAAGCTTGACCATGTCGATGCAACGAAGATGACTTCAGATCGAGAACTGCAGAAGCTACAGCTGGAGAAACAAGATCTTGAGCGATCTGTGGAGGAACGAGAAGATCGTGTAGCTATGGCCTTTGACCGCCTGAAGAGAGCCGAGGCGCACGCCAACGAAAGCCAGCTGGAACTTGACCGAACCCGCGTCGAGAATACTGAACTAGATAGAATGAATGTAAGTACCTGAAATATGATCACCAGCTTGCTCACTCTGTCCTACAGGCCCAGCTAGAGAAGCAGGTCAAAGACCTAAACGTCCGCGTCGTTGACCTTGAAACAAAGTCATATGCAAACTCTCCTCACCCATCCTCCACTGTCAGGCAGCTACAGAGCCGTATCGACGAACTCACTACTCAACTCAAGCAAGCATCAAGCGAGAAAGTCGACTCCAACCGCTTGCATAGCTCTGACAAGGCAATTCGCGACATACAACTGCAGTTAGCTGAAAGCGAAAGGCACCATATCAAATTGGAGGATGAGCGCAAAATATCCGAGGGTCAAATAACTTCGCTCCGACAGACACTGGACAAAGTTGTCAGTCTTACCTCTTCATTGATCATATAGTTGCCTGGCTAATTCCAGTTCACATCAATAGCAATCAAGGGAGAGTGAACTTGAGCGCGTGAAACGTCGCCTAGAGCGAGAAGTCGTGGATTCCAAGCAGGCAGTGCTGAAGTGAGTTTCACTCGAAGATCTTGACAAGTTGAGAGTGAGATATTTACGTGTCACTTTCTAGCCTGCAACGTGAAGTTGAACGACTGCGCGCCCGCCTTAATCGGCCGATGTCAGTCGTTAGTGACGGAGGCTCTACACCTGCAAGCTCGGGATCTCCTCGCAAGGCGGTTCCATAGTGTTCAAATGTTCAGGATTTATGGCAGTCGCATCTGAGACACTCCAAGTCTGTATATATCATTTCAACACCATGTGTATCTTATAGACATGATCCACTCGACATATTATTATTACCTGTGTATAACGTGCATCGGCTCAGCTGAACTTCCGAGGGTACACTCTCGGGAACTTGCGAATAGCTATCAAAATAAGGTTCAGCCACCGCATTCTACCAGTTGTAGTTGGAAATCGTTAGATACGGTAAGCAAGACTTCAAGACTCAGTACTCCGTCATGGTGCGCTCACGTCCGCTGACCATTTGGCTCTCTCGGTCTCATTGCTTATGTCTATGTTAGCCCAAGGAAATCCGGGATATCAAGCAGTTCATTGAGATTGCGCGGCGGAAGGATGCTTCCCGTGCGTTTATACTGTTGTTGTACTTCGTCAACACACTGACTTCATGCGCACTAATCTTGCACAAAATTGTATTATCCTTCCAGAGGCCCGTATCAAAAAAATTGCCGCAAAATCAGCGTCTGGGAAGGTCCAGACTAAGTTCAAAGTGCGGTGTTCACGATACTTGTACACTCTTTCTGTGGACGACCCAGAGAAGGCTGAAAAGCTCAAGCAGAGCTTGCCCCCAGGTGCGTGATCAGATCAGTCTTCTAGTGCGTTTCATTGCCTGACGTATGGGCGCAGGCTTGAGTGTAGTAGAACTCGGCGCAACACCGAAGAAGAAGTGAAACCCTTCTTTCATCTCACTTTAGTATGATGCATGCGTCGCAATGGAGGGGCACCGATCGACTTATGCATCACCGACCTATGATGAATATCCATGCAGGTCACATGTACTTGTCTTACTATGAACAAAGACAGATAGCTTTCGCCTTGCTTGACTCATACAGCCTTCGATTCATACAATCATCCATTCTGTAATACCAAGTATGATGCATGACCCCAAAAGCGTGCATGTACCGATCATTACGAAGGTTCGAAGTACCTGCTGCACTCTCCTTTCATATGGACGGCTTCCACGTGTTCTCAGTGCCTCGATGTCGATGATGGTTGAGGGAGTATGAAACCATCCAGTGAAGACCATTTCCAGTAAAATTATTAGCAATTGAGATCCATCCAATGCGGGCAGGGGCAGCGAGTTGAGGAGATATAATGAAAGATTTGTGAGCTTTAGATACCTGCCCAAAATTAGCCTGTGGACACGGTAGTGGTTAGTCTAAAAAGGACGCACTGGAAGAAATCTGTGAATATGAGGGGTAGTCCTAGTGGTATAATGCCGAAACGCGGTGCGAGATGCGTTGTTTGAACTGATGAAAGTGAACATCAACCACCACGTATGCTTGAATTCGTGTATCTTACCTTGCTCCCAAACCTCGTACCTGGGGCCACTCCAAAGCACGATGTGCTCGTCTTCAGTGTCTGCCCCTTCATGATTCACCGTAATCCGTAAGATGTCGAGGTCTCCCCTCGGTTTGATGCACGACTGCGATTCCAGACACGATATTGAGGAGTCGCATCGGTTTTGCATTTTTGATAGTATGGCTACCGGATCGGTACAATACTCCTCCATCTTACTTTCAAATGACACAAAACAGGATGACGATGATGCACTGTTATCAGTATCCATGCAACACTGGTGATCATCTGAAGAGGCACTAAGTCAGGCAGGATGACGCAGGTACTATGCTCACCACTAAGCCGCGATGCATCCACACACCACCCCTGCTTGTAGGCAGCTGGAGCAGGTTCCAATAGATAAGTGGACCATGCATCGCGAGATGAGTTCAACGGAAGATCGTCAAGTGCCGTCAGGAAAGATCCAACAGGAAGATGCATGCTCAGAGGGGAATCCTACAGAAGTTCAGCAAGGACAGTGAGGTAATCGTCTTAGGACCATACTGACTGTTTCAATATGGGCCACGATTAGCCCTCGGGCAAAAACGTCTTCATAACCTACTAACAGTATCCGTTGTCCGATACCAGACCAGGCCGCAGCCAGTAAAATCAGCCAGAGTGTCAGGTTATGGAAACAGCCTGAAGTTATGACCCGTAAGCGATCGAGTGAAGACAATTCCTCTACCCTTGCAGAAGGCAACATCACGAATGCGGCGGGGAACATTAAGGTAATGGATGCTCCTGCCGCCAGCATAGGAATCCGATGACTAGGAAAAACACGAAGCTGCGGCTAATGGACTATGTCGTAAGTGAGGGGAGACATACATTGCTGCAGTGATAGCGTGCCCACATTCATGCACGATTTGACTGATGCAAAGGGAAAGTAGAATCAGCGGTAGGTGCTTTAGTGGAACGGTCAAGCCAGGGATCTGCACGCAATAAAGTGAGTACTCCAGATGGTTAAGCAAGTTACTAGATGCGATCCACGCATATGCATTGCATTTAACTCACAATGGGATTGACGACATGAGCGACGCTAGAATACGTCGTTGCGCGAGTCGCGACTTCGACAGCTCTCTTCAGTAACGACGTTGAAGTATCTGGTGCAGTCAGTCGTAGGAAGGTAGAAGACAAGAGTGACACCATGGTCCATACGAGCAGAACGACAGCAATGAACATTCCAAAGATAACCAATACGCTGCCAGTATCATAGAACATGAGCAAAAGCTTTCTTGTCCGCAGGTAGTTTCTACTGGCCAACCGCAAAGAAAAGGTGTCATGATGAGCATTGAACGCTCGAGTCTGCACGCGAAGGTGAAAGAGGCTCCTTGGGATCCCAGCAGCGAGCGATGATATCCTCTTTAGCTGAATTCTGTGGAACCGGTGCATGGCAAGTACTAGTACTGGGAAGTTCGCTCGAAGCGGCAGGGTCTGGTATGATTTCGTATATGTAGTACATAATCGGACTCTGAGCCGGACCACGCATTTACACCGACAGCGCAGTGTGCAGTGTTCTCTTCTCATCCACGACCATGAAGATCTTTTCACTCTCAGTTGTTCTCGCACCCTCCTCAGGCCCTTGTTCAGTTCTTAGCTCTACTTCAGATGTCTCCAGTTTCTCGTTCTACCAGAGAGGTTCCGTCAGCGAGTTTTTGACGTTCTTCACCAAGACGGTCGTGGAGAGAACTCCTCAGGGTCAGCGCCAGAGCGTGCAAGAGAACAATTACACCGCACATGTGTACAACAAGAGTGGTGCAGAGCAGCTTGCAGGTGGGTCAATGCTCTGGATGTAATAGAGTTATCGAGCTCACTTCCTTCCTCAGCTATCATTATTACTGACCAGGAATACCCCGTTCGACCCGCCTTCTCTCTTCTAACAAAGCTGCTTGATGATTTCACTGCCAAAGTCCCCCAATCTGCCTTCGGAAACCCAGGATCAATATCATTCCCAGAGATCCAGACCTACATTCAGAAGTACCAGGATCCTCGGCAAGCTGATACAATTATGCGAGTACAACAGGAGCTAGATGAGACAAAGATTGTTCTGGTAAGTCTTCCCCTCATTATGAGAATCACTTGATTGTTTTATCGGTGTGACGGTGTATTTTAGCACAAGACCATCGAGTCCGTTCTCCAACGCGGGGAGAAGTTGGATAACCTTGTGGAGCGATCGAATGCTCTGTCCACGCAGAGCAAGATGTTCTACAAGACAGCTAAGAAGGTTGGCGCCTGTCTTTTATGTTTGGCTGGCTCTGTCTGACAGCCTCACTAGCAAAATTCATGTTGTGTGATCATGTAGACCATGCTCATTCATGTTTTCTCTGCGTCGCGGTTGTTGTACCAGGTAATTAGTAACACATCCGTTAGTTCTATATTTTACCTACCGCAATCGTATGTCGTGTCAGCTTGGCCAGACGGCCATTGTGAACAGTTGCTTAACTTAGTGAATGAGTTTATGCTGCAGGTCCTGGCCTAACAATAGAAATATAGTATGAATTCTGGCTAAAAAGCGTTCCTCCAAGGTGATGCATTAAGAGGGAATCGAACCCCCGGCGGGTCGATGGCAACGACCCAGGTTACCACTACCCCATTAATGCGATGAAGACAATAGCAATTTTGAGTATATCTACTACGTGCCAACTAGCGGCCTGAATAATCGGGTCACTTTGACGTCGTACGATCGAATATCGTTTCCGCGAATAATCTGTTTCGGATCCCATTGGCATAAAAGCCAACGCGATCATGGTGCTTGCAACGCTCTTTTCATCCATATCTACATTTTCATCCCCCATCACCACCTGATCATCCTTCCCGTAATATGGTATGTTCCCATCCTGTATTCTGGACAACAATATTAATCACTCACAACTTTACAGCCTGCTCATGAAGCTGTGATTGTTGCTGCGTCCCGTACGCCTGTCGGATCCCTGAATGGATCACTTAAGACTCTGACTGCTCCCCAACTTGGCGCTGTGGCTCTCAAGCACGCTTTTGAGCAGTCAAAAGTCGACCCCTCAGTAGTCGAGGAGATCTACTTCGGCAATGTCGTCCAGGCTGGTGTTGGTCAATCACCCGCACGTCAAGTAGCACTCGCTGGCGGCATGAAGTCCGCATCTGACGCTACGACCATCAACAAAGTCTGTGCTAGTGGCATGAAGTCGATCATGCTTGCTGCCCAGAGCGTAGAATCCGGTTACAAGACCGTAGTTGCTGCTGGTGGTATGGAGAGTATGAGCAATGCTCCGTGAGTGCTACAGTCCCAATTGCCACTTTGCATAAGATTTACATGTCATTTAGTTTCCTACTTCCCCGCACGAACCCTTTGTTCGGCAAATTCGAGACCAAGGACTCTGTTGAAATCGACGGTCTCTGGGATGTCTCCAACAACTTCGCCATGGGCAACTGTGCCGAGGCTACTGCAGAGAAGTACGAAATCAGCCGGGAGTCACTCGATGAGCACGCAATCGAGTCGTACAAACGTGCTGATCGCGCATGGAAAGCGGGTGCCTTCAATGCTGAGATAGCGCCTGTTACTATCAAGGGCAAGAAAGGCGACATCGTGGTCAAGGAAGATGAGGAGTACAAGAAAGTCATCTTCGAAAAGGTCCCCTCCCTCAAGTCAGCATTCAAATCAGGCGGTCGCATCACCGCTGCCAACTCTTCCAACCTCAACGATGGCGCCTCTGCTCTGATATTGATGTCAGCAGAGAAAGCACAGGAGCTCGGCGTAAAACCGCTCGCCAAAGTTATTTGTAAGTTCGACTTCTTGTGTGACTGTACATGATCTGATGGGTCGTTTTCTGCAGCATATGCAGATGCGGGTGTTGAACCCATCGATTTCCCCATGGCTCCTGCCGTCGCTCTTCCAGAAGCACTTAAGAGAGCAAACCTGACTGTCGATGATATCGCACGTTTCGAGGTCAACGAAGCCTTCTCGGTTGTCGTCCGTGTCGCCGAAAAGCTCCTACAACTGGATCCTGCAAAGGTCAACATCGACGGGTGAGTTTTTTTACTTTACGTTCAAAGATTGTGTTTGCTAACGAGATTCAACAGTGGCGCTGTCGCACTTGGCCATGCGATCGGAAACTCGGGTTCTCGCATCGTGGTGTCCCTCGTCCATGCCCTGAAATCTGGCGAGTATGGTGCAGCAGGCATCTGCAACGGGGTAAGTAACTTGTAATTCTCCATGCTGTCGTGTTGCTCAAAAGATACCTTGTCTAGGGTGGGGCTGCTTCTGCCATTGTTATTCAAAAACTATAGTTGTTGTAACACTTATATTTTGTTTGTTCCTGGACGACGACCCATCTACACTGTATCTGTATCTTCCCATTGACTGTCAATAGAACTCATCGCTTTACATAACATCGGGTTGCTGTGAGAAACAACGCTGTCTTCTAGGGTCTGGTTCGACTCTTGTTCTCGTTTGTTTCTCGGCTGCTTGATCAAACTGACGTTAACGCTGGTCATTGGACGATCGATCCGCCATGGTTCTCGTTATCCCAGGCACGCAAAGTGACATGATGCAGGGCTTCCCCAGTCAGAAGTTCTGGGGGGCAGAAGCCTATCACAACCTTGATCAGGGTGGACGTTCCCAGGTGGTCAGGTTACATGATGCAATCAGCGAAGAGTATAGCTCGCAGCTTCTGAGTCGTGACGAGAACCTCCGAGTCTGGTTTGGACTCAATCTCTTGGTGACGTGCACTTCTAGGCAGTTTGGATGATGACCGTGCACTGTCAAGATCTCCATGTTCTGCTGCAGTACACTTCAATACGTCATTCGACATATATATGCAGTGACTTAACGTCATCCATCATGCTACTCGACCAGGGACAAGGCCTCGTGAGGCAAACGCTACTCGCCGCGAGGGTTTCGGTCCCACAGACGTGACACAAACTGCATCATATCTCGCAGGGTCGATGTACAGTCTATACCTCAATGAGACTCGACTGGTTGATGGGCACCGCAACAATAGTTCGATGTGCATATGATACCTTCTGTACGGATGACGTTTTCGGTCATGCAGATGACACAGACGCATCACTGATAGCATGTGGCGTTCGGCCGTCTATAGTTAGAGACGCAACCGGTCGGGTAACTCGATGACATCGACGGATGAATGCCGGGATAGCCTGAGGTATCCATGAATGACACCGACGCTTCGTAGGTGGTGGAACGACGGCGCAAGTAGTAATAATTCATCAGCGCCCGAATGGAATCGTATGCATTCCGGACGCGTAACCACTGCTGTAGGTGCACTCAACCCGAAATGTAGTCAAATATCGACTTACAGTCGTGCACACGAACCCGTCGCGGACCACGCACGAGGTCAGATATATTTGACACCTGAGCTAGCAACACCCACCATTAGGCGACATGAGCGACATGCACCGTATAGTCCTCGCCTACGCTTAGCGCAACCTGATCGGACCGACCGACGTACTATAGAATTAGGCTGACACGTCATCGATGACCCGAGGACCCAGGCGTGCACCGAACAGTCACAATGCCATGAACCATAGAGAGGAGGTGTACAAATGAAACTGCCAGCGACCCTGCTAAAACGAGGCACATCAGGGAAACGTAATTAATCACAGAGTGCTACAGAGCAAGCGTTCTGTAGCACAATCCAACCGGCTCATGGCAGGCGAATGGTAGAGCACAGAAACGCACGTTAGTCTTTCACGAATCAATCACCCCACCAATCTCTTTTTCCTGTGCGGTGGGATGTGATACGAACTTTAGTTTTGGCCTTCAAAGCCATCATGAGAACGGTTTCTTGCTAGAAAGGCGGTGGAGAGGACGCTCGTTACGTCGAAATCCGGTGTATATGTTCTTACATCCGTTGCAAATTCAAGGCAAAAACCTTAATTCTCTATTTCAAAGGCTAAACGAGGCACAAGCAAACATTCCAGCATACGTGCTATACAGGGGCCACGCACGAATATTGCTCATGCATAATATTACCACCACCACGCGAGTGCCAATTGCAACAACAAAAGCTCCAAGCTGCTTCAAGCCCAAAACAACGACGACGACAACAAGAAAAAACAAGCGAGCGTACGACGATGCAGCGCCAGAATCTAAAACTGACTATGAAGAGACGCAGTCCGTGTCCATGTCCGTGGCACGTATCGTTGCAAGTGTAAATATCAGTTCGTTTGGACCACACCTCTGCGCCGACACACCACGTGAAGTCTATGTCCCGCAAAGCTTCCACATCTTCACATAATCGCTGTTCCAACCCATCAGCACGAGTCACGCCCGACCCAAGGAGCTTGACGACTTACATCCTAAACGCACGCGCATCCGCACTCGAAGGCCAGGTAGCGCTCCACGTATCCTGAGCAGCTGCAAAATCGCGCATCGCAGCTACATCGCGTCAAAATCAGCCCCAAACCCAACAAAAAAACACAAAAAACGTACTAGCAGACCCATCATACCACAACTTCCCACCCACACCATCTGGGAACCACCCGCTCGTCCCACCAACCGCCAGATCGATCACAAGATAGAACTCTGTCTGAGCATCAACATCAAATTCCAGCCCCCTCAAAAAAACACTGACCCTGATCAAAAGGCGCGGCAGCACTCCCCCCATACGCCGTACTCCACGGATCCTCGACGGCCACTTCCTTCCCGCTCGAGGCGTTCATAGCTACACCTGGGAAACCACCTGCGTTGAAGAAATAGGAGTCGGAAGATTTGGAGGACATTTTTAGGTTGATCATCGCCTGTTTTTTTTTGGGTTAGCGATGGGGACGGGAATGGGAATCGGGCACGGGAAGGGGGACCGCGGAGTACAGCAAACCGGGCACGGGTACGGGTAGGAACAAGAACGGAAAGCCCACCTGCAACCGATCATCGGTGTAAAACCTCATCCACTCGCCGGTCCACTCAAACGCATAAACATGGAACCCATCGGCAAAGTTGCCGCGTTTTGTGCTTACCCATCCGTAGATGCTCTTGAGGAGGTTGGCGATGGTGCTTGAGCCTGATCATACAAAGATAAGTGAACCACGCAATCGAAAAACGAGTCATGAACCGAGTCTGAACCGGCCCGAAAGAACCCCCTTCAAGGAATAGACGCTCACCGCTAGATATAGGAGTAGAGCCACCCGGAAACGGCCCATAATTCAGGGACGAACGGACATAATTCGAACCTTGGGCGGGGTATGAAGGCAGGTTGCCGCGGGCTTCCATTATCTGCGCGGTGTGAGCGAAGTAGCAGGGGCGGCGGGAGACTCACATCGATCTCTCCGCTGACAGGCCACGCGCCATAAACGCCAGTGCCCTGACTACTATTGGAGTTTGTACTGTTACCCTGAGGAAGCATCCATATAGCAGGCCATAACCAGTCTCCCTGAGGGAGTTTAGCGCGAACCTGATATCTAAAATGAGGTGGGTAAAAGATAAAAAAGGGAGGAGACGCACCTCGACACGGCCAAACTTGATAGTTTTTTTACCACGGGTGTTAAGTCTGCCGCTCATGACAGGGTTGATGACGGAACCGCTCTGGGCATTTGAAACTGCTGTGCATGGGTCGCTGGTTGTTGTTGAATTACTGGTGGTAGTAGAGTTGGATGAGCTTGTAGTCGTGGAATTACCCGAGTCTGTAGTGGTGGAGTTGCCTGTAGTAGTAGTTGAATTGCCTGATCCGGTAGTCGTCGAATTTGAAGTGTCTGAATGGAGTGTGAGTGAGCGTGGGAGAGGAGTAGTTGATACGCACCTGTGCCGTTGTTTTGCCGACGGGCCAGTTGAACCCACGCGCCTTGGTCTGTAGCTGGACGGAATGAGCTCGAATATGACCTCTGAGAATGAAGAACGGTACCTCCGCCTTGTGCTGTACAACCTTGAAGCTGATATGTTGCATTATCCATTACTGCAGCGTGTCCGCCGGGGATGGAGTCGCTTGTGAGCGTGGGCATGATGTAGAGCTGGCCATTGGAGATGTAGACGTTTGAAGGGTCGTTTGTGGTCATTTCAAATTCGCCGTTGCTGATGGGATGTTAGGCAGGGACGGTGCGATGGAGCGGGACGTACCCGAAACCACCGAGCTGGACGTCTTGACTCCAGTTGTTTGAGTCGAGAGAACTGTCAAAGTCGTCTTGCATGACGAGGCAGAGCTGGCTGTCTGTGAGGATGTTTACGCTTTTCCAGCCTTGGAAGCAGAGTGCAGCTGCTGCGAGGATGCCTAGGATCATTGCGAAAAAGGTGAGCCACCAGCTTGCTGATTCGCAGCGACGTTTTTTTGAGAGCCATTGTTTATCATCTTTTGTGAGTTTTGATTTGAGACGGGTTGATTGGAGGGGTTTCTTCTGGGTGAGTGGGAGTGCGGTGACGGAGGCAGATGCGGATATCGGAGGAGGGGACCATATGGTAGATGGACGGGATGCTGGGGAGAGGAAAGGGGATCTGAAGATTGTTGTTGCGCTGCTTGGGCGTGGGAGTTGTGGTTGATGTAGGTTTGAGAAAGAGAATGAGGCGTTGAATGATTTGTATGGTGATTCTTCTGTGTCTAGTGACCTTGGATGTTCTGAGAATGTGAATGAGGATGGAGGGGGTCTTTTATGATTTCTCTGTCTAGGTGAGTCGAATTCATGGTCTTCCTGTGATGAATGGTCATCTGAACTTGAAGCTGTCAGAAAGAAAGGACGAGGCGAAGCCATGAGGGATGCTCAATTGAAAGGAATTCTCCCCTTTGAGGCGTTTCTTATCTTGAAACACGTAACGCGTGTGTAACGTACACGGAACAGATCTTGGCTAGATCCAGACTAGATCTAGATTCAGATTCAGATCTAGATTCATCTATCACCGCCATTTAAACACTCTTTCAACTCACTCACACTCACCCCGCCCATGGACTACGACAGATACGACGCTACCCTACACTACATCTTCAAACAAACCCAAGGCGACGCCTGGTTTAGACCACATGAAGATTCAGTACCACCAGGCGTATGTCTACGTACTCATGACGGCCAATTCAGAATATTTCCATACGAGACAGCCGCACTCGCTCCATTCGAGGCGGCAGTGGCTGCACTCAACCCGCTCGTGGCAGTCAAAGTTCGAAGCGCTGCAGTACACGCTGCTCTAGCAGAACAAGCCATCGATGACTGCATCTACGTCGACTCAAATACTCGCATCCAAGTACTCGACTCCATGTTTCTCCTTCCACAGGCAGAAAAGGACCAGAACGCTGCTTTCATCCGCGATGAACGCGTGCTCGTCGTCTGGAGCGACTCTCTCGACACCATCATCCCAATCGCACGTGACTTTGAAGATCGTCTCATTCGTCTGCTCTGGCGTACAAAACCTCCATTACCCTCCACACACGAACTATCCATATACTCTGACAAACCTGCAGATCCCCGTCTAACACCATCTTCTATAAATTCACAAAAACCTACATGTGCAGACCCAGAAAAGTCCTCGCAAAAACAATTCGCTCGTCCAATCATGCTATACGCTCCAGTATACAACGGTCTCGCCGCCGCACTCGCTTTCGGTCCGTCCCTTTTTAAATTGGAAAATAATTCACTTGCTCACTTTTACTAGTTTTCATCGGCAATGGCCTTACCACTCTCCTTTCAGAATTTCGCCTAGACGGCAACTACACTCATTTCACTCTTTGTGCTCTCATGCCTCTCCTCTTCTGCGTCTCTCTGGTATATATCCCTTTGACCTCTTCTTCACCCACTCACACTTTCCAGTTCTTCACTCTTCAGATCATGCAAAACCTCACTTTTGCAATCGGCCCCATCGCTCATTACCACCAAAACAGTCGTTACTACTCTGCAGTCCCACCCCTTCCAAACCCTGCCATAGACAACGCTCTCCCTCACATCACAATTCAAATGCCCGTCTACAAAGAAAGCCTCGCCACCGTCCTGTAAGCATCTTCCCTACTTTTCGATCCCCCCTAATCCTTCCCAGCACACCCTCCCTCACATCCCTCAAAACAGCAATGCAGACTTATGCACGCCACGGCGGCACTTCCAGTCTCTTCATCAACGACGACGGCCTCCGCCTCCTCCCCCCAGACCAAGCCAAAGAACGTATCGAGTACTACGCAACCCACGGAATCGGCTGGATCGCAAGACCACGACACGGTCACCAAGGTCAGTCCCCTCCCTCACTAAAGGTCTGCCCCTAACACATCCACCCACAGGCTTCACACGCGCAGGCCGCTTCAAAAAAGCCTCAAACATGAACTACGCACTCGACGTCTCCCTCCGCCTCGAACGCATCCTCGAGGAACTCCAATATCCCCCCTCCTATACTCGCCCCGCCTATCAGAACCAAATCCCCAGCTCGAGCAGAGACAGCAACATATTCACCCCTCCAAACCCCCCCTTCCACCGCGCAAGCGTCAGCACCACATACAGCGCTCAACCAACAGAGGGAGGGAGCATCATCAGCGTGCCCGGCCAATCCCCTGGAACCTATGGCGTGCAGTATATCGGGAGGGATGGGGACGACCAGGCGTTCATTCCTCCTTTTCTCAGTGGCAACGGCAACGGCAGCATGCCCGGCACGCCTAGACAGGGCATAACAGGGTCTATCAGCCCTGAATCCCCCACGCTCGCAGGGACGCATATCGAGGACCTCGAAGAGCGCGCTCTTCAACTAGCCATGGAAGAAGGTCTGTGTCATCGCTCTCACGCTGATCAAGCATGCTCACTCGAAACAGTATCCCAAACAGGTCACAGACCCTGGGCAGCAAACGCCCGCGCTTGCCGAATCGGGAGCATCATTCTATTGGTAGACGCCGATACGATCGTTCCAGCTGATTGTTTTAGAGATGCGGCGAGAGAGTTTGGAGAGGACGAAGGTGCTGAAGTCGGGGTTCTGCAGCACGAGAGCGGTACGTCTCCTTTTCTCGAGTAAAAAAGCCCGCTAACCCAAACCCAAACCCAGACGTCCTCCAAGTAGCCCACCACTACTTTGAAAACGCCATCGCCTTCTTTACGCGCCGAATCAACAAATGCATAAGCATGATGTGCGCAAACGGCGAAGTGGCGCCTTTTGTGGGGCATAATGCGTTTTTGAGGTGGAGTGCGTTGCAGGATGCGGCGTTTGGTGGGGGGGATGTTAATTCTTCTTCCTCGGCTACTCCTTCTGGCTCTACTCCTAATTCTGGGTCGGGTGTGGATGGACACAGAGCCCAAATCAAGATCTGGAGCGAGGACAACGTCAGCGAAGATTTTGATATGGCGTTGAGGCTTTTGAGACAGGGGTACATCGTTAGGTTCGCCCCGTCATTGTCCAGTTGGGTCCCTCACATTGACGTGCTACTCGCAGATGGGCGACCTACTCCAAAGGCGGGTTCAAAGAAGGTGTATCGCTCACTGTCGATGATGAGTTGAATAGGTGGCAGAAGTATGCGTATGGGTGCAACGAGTGCGTATCCCTTTCCTCCGTGCTCGCTCGATATTCACGGCTCTCGCAGGCTCCTCTTCAACCCCTTTGTCAAATGGCTCTACAAAGGCCCCATCAACCACCAGATCCACAAATTCATATGGAGCCCTGCACCGCTCCATTACAAGATCTCGACGATGGCTTGTACGTCCCCCTCCTACCCTCTCGATGCTCACGCTGACCGTATCACGCATAGACATGTTCTCGTATTGTACGTCCCCCCATCTATTCAAAGACAAACAACTAACACGCCCAACAGACGGAATAGCAGCCTCAGCGACCATCTCCCTAATCAACTACATCATGCTCGGCTTCCAATTCCCCACGGATGATTTCTACATGCACAGTTTCGAGGTCTGGCTCGCTACCTTTGTGGTGTTCTTCGGAGCTGGGAGCGTGGGGTATGTGTTTCTGCAGTACAGGCTTGGGGAGAAGGGTATCGTGGGCGGAGCGATCGAGTGTTTTGGGTGGATTCCGTTTTTGTGAGCGTCCCTATTCTATATCTATTTCAGTAACTGACGCTACGACGCAGCTTCTTCTTCTTCGGCGGACTAAGCATCCCGCTCTCACAAGCCATCCTCGCACATCTCTTCTCGTACAATATCACCTGGAGCGCGACGAAGAAGGAGGTCGAGAGGTCGAATTTCTTCAAGGAGGTTCCCAAGATTTGCAAGAGGTGCGTTTTCTTTCTCTTTTTGCGTTGCTTCTGTTTTGGATCCGGACGCGTTTCTGCATCGTTTGATTGGCGCTCGGACGCGGCGTTGCGTTGGCGCCCAGCCGAACCTGCGCATCAGGGCGTTATCTCCGTTTTTGGGGTGATCATCATCTGGGAATCCGGATGATGTGGCCTCGGGACATGTGCCTGGGCGTTGCATGTGTATGTGGTGCTGGGACGGACATGCACTCCTCACATTGCCACCGTGGTGCTGGCACATTGCCACCGCAGTGCTGGACACGCACATTGCCGTCGTACGGACATGTGTGTGATGATCGGAGGACATGCATTTACGGTCTTGGAGCCCTCGCTGCACATATGGTGCGCCCATATGCATGACTTTATCACTTCGCGAACGGGTCATTTCGATCGTATTCGACATCATCCAAAACGCCGCATCCTGTTGACTCAAAGGCCGTGTTCAATGTCACGTCCCCCCGTTGCCTCGTTTCACGTGGCGCGATATCCGCACTTTTTCTTCTCTTCTCTTACTTCTTTTTCCACGCCTAGCTCCCTTGATGTCATATAATCCAGTGCTGACGGACATCTCTCCCCTACATAGATTCTGGTTCCCCCTCCTCATATGTATTCTGCTGATTGCGGGTATCGTCATCGTCAGTACGCCGCTCGTGCCATATCAGTGGCAACTGACCGGAAATGCGTGGGCCGTTATCTTCCCGTTGTCGGTCGTATGCGCTTGCCATATCCTGTTCCCGGTACGTCTTATCCTTCCATTCCGCGATTGGGATGAGCGATCGTCCATTTTTGGATCATGCTTCTCCAAATGTTCTACGCCTCGCCATCCTTGTCCTATGCTTCCTGAACGTTCTTCATCCGTTTTCTTCTTTGCTTCGGCGTTTGGGCACCTCACTACCCCTCTTTGCATTCTCACTACCTTCTATTCGCTCCTGAAGTGCGGATGCTAACACCGATATATACAGATCGTCCTCAATCCATGGCTTATGATCTTCTCGTACTGAGCCGAACAATCACGTTTCCGCACTCGGGCAGGGTCCCCCGAATGCATGACTCCAGCCTTGCTAATCAAACACATCATGCCACGTAGAAACCAAGAACAATGAACACTCGTCAATCACCGTCGAATCACCTTCTTTTTTCATCGGATGCGTCCGTCTTTACATATTCCCACGCAAGGGGATACCTCGCACTTATTATCCGTGGCAGGACTCTCGGTTACGATTTCCGCAATTGCAAAGATGCATGTTGCACCTCTTGTAAGTTTGGACTTGTTTTACCCTACATACTCGCGTTTGGACATGTTGCTGTCGTTATCGTTTTCTTGTGCTTGTTGCCATGCCGTGCACGACTGTTATGTGACGGCGTTCCGCTCCTTTTTTACTTTAGAGATTTTGAACTGTCCGCGTATATACCTCGTTCAACTGACTGGGGCTTGACTTTTTGTTTGCGAACTCGACTTTTGCAGAACTTTCAGTAATTGTTAGTAATGCTTTGATGTTTCCTTGGGTATTGATATATCAGATAGGCTATGACATTCCCGGCCCTCTTGAAATTTTGTGCAATTGATCAAGATCCTTGGGTCTATATGTAGACATTGGCCAAGCCGTGTACGGTGTGGCACAACCATCTTGGAATCTCTTATCGATAGGTCAGTATGAAGGGATAATCCATAAAAACGATGGTGATAAGCGTGCGCAGTACTGTGGAGTTTCATGAGATATTGAGCTGTCAAATATATGTAAAAGTGGAGTCGTTGTTCTTGGCTACTGTCACGAACTGGGGTGACGTCGCGCTCTAATCATGCCGGCGTCGCGCCAAGAGGACTAGATATCGCATGGGCTACTGGTTTGGACGTGAAAAGTGAGAGTATTAATGACCGTGTGTCAGGGGCTCAGGGAGTTTTCCGACGTCACTACAACCAGCGTTGGTCGCGAAGGTACCCGTAGGTAGTGGTTGGAGTGCGGAAGCGGCCAACGTCTGCCAGCGTTGCAAGAGGTTGCGACTTGGAGGTATGCCGTTACCGTATGCGGGATTCGATGGCCTGTCGGGAACTGGTGTCTGTGCTTGCCCGATCATGATATCTGAACGTTGAACGTTGAACTCCGGACTTGGCGTTGTAATCATGCAGATAGGATCATCAAAGCACCCGAGAAGGGGGAAGACAAGCCCAGCCATCATCGGACGTCGACTTTAACTTCTGTGGAGTACTAGATGTGGAGCCCGTTCAATAGACTCGGTTAGGGTTCTATCGCGGACTCTTCAACTTTTATCCCACACAGCCAACTTACCCTCGCTGGCTTTGCAAATGCGATACTGGAAGCGCGCAGAAGGCACAGGAGGTGCCTGTATGAACTCTGGGGCCTGCCAAAGCAGCCGCTCCCACTCTATTACATGATAACGTCTGTGGCGGTAAGACGTTTTTAGTCTCAAGAAGACGCGTGATACTAGGAGGTGCCTTGATCAGAAGTGGACATTATGGAAAGGAAATAATACTTGCAAGGGGGTACGCAATTACCGCACCGGACTATCCGAAGCTTCGTAGAGGTGCGTATGGTCTGCTTTGCGATCCATCTCCGAGCAGTGATATCATCCCCAAGGAGTCGTTCCCCTGAGGTCATCCGGCGGTTCCGATGGCACCTTGAAAGGCACGCACATCCTGAAGGAAACGTAATTCATTACAGTGTTACAGAGCGCTCTATAGCACTCTGTAGCACAATCCAACCCGCTGATCTGGCAGAAGAATTTAGGATGAAAGGATTTAGACAGATCCGTGAACAGTGTTCGTCTATAGTACGTACTCCGCAGTCTCCCCTATGTAACGATGATTGCAATAGGATTCCCCCTGGCTCTAATCGAAAAAAAACCTCGTCACCATCATTCATGTACTGTTACCTAGGTGCGGTTTTAGCGATTGTTGCAAAGTACTTGGAACACCTTCCAGGACCATTCCGACGCGATTCGACGCAAAGATAGGATAAAGCGGCGGCCCGAGCGCGTTTTTCGGCTCACCACATCCTCGTTCCACTTCATCTTGCCACTCCAGTCGTGCCACGATGCGATGATTTGGGAAAATCCTCTGCGGGCAGCGAGTTCTGTAATGAGCCTCTCAGATGCAGAGATCTCCACATCGATGTACTCCACTCCAAGTCGCAGTGCAAGCCCAAGAAGCTCAAACGCGTCGGTCTCTGAGTTGTCCGGGAACGCACCGCATTATGTCCAGTCCTATGCCTGTGCAGTCCTCATCCTCTAACCGCCACTGCGACAGCAATAATGTCAAGGGTTGCGGTGCCATTAGTATGTCTTTGCGATAACATTGCCTCTGAGAGCAAGCAGCTGGCTTGCATGAATGCGGCGGCCTAGTAATCGCTTGGCCAGCCCTTGGATACCAGGTGATGTAGTGCTAGTTCGAGAGAGATGTGAGTAAGAAAATGCCGAGTTCTTTGCACTCGTTTCCATGTCCTTTCACACTCGGACACACCTCATCGTGTCTAAATGTGTTATTTGTCGTAGAGCGCGCGGTTCCGAGTTTAAGTAGTTAGAAGGGCAACACTGTCAGAGCTGGTTACGTACATATACATTCGTGTTTGTGAAGGGAAAGTTTCGTTGGGTTTTGGCATGGGTGAACCGTAAGGACGGAGAAGTTTGTGACCACTGTTCAAACGTTCACACGTCAACCTCTCCGGAGAAGGTCAGCTGTCTGGCAGATTGCTCGGAACACAGATAAGGAATAGAATTCCGTTTACCTGATGCGAGTCCCCATGATCTGCATTATGGTGCGGAAACCACGCACCTTGAGTGTTTCATTCGAGTGAATTTCAACCGGCAAGGCTCCACGTCGAGCCAAATTCGATAGATTATGCGGAACGTCACAAACAGGCCAAGTACTTATGCTGTAGAATGAGGGGGCGATTTCGGGGTGAAAGACTAGTTGGTTTCCAGACTGTATGTGTTCTTCTCCAACTGCAACAACTCCTTGTCAGATGGATTTCCAGATTCATTAAAAATTCATACCTCCGCTTCAAGCTCCCTTCTCACTCTATATTCTTCATCTGCCTTGATAACCAGATGATAATCATCTAGATCCTCAATAAGGAAAGGATCCTTCTCGTTCATTGTGAGCAGTATTTGCTTAACAGCTGAGTCACTGCAGGCGTAAGGGCCAACAATCGGTCTATGGTTCCTTTGAAAGACATAAAACGACTGCAAACCAAGTTAAAAGTACCCCTGCGCATGGTGAATTACCTCAAAGGGGTTTAAAGTTCGGGCGCACCTTTAATGGCCCTCATATTTGAGCAACCACACCACTTCTGTGACTGGAGAGCTCAGAGCTCACAACTTTCTACACTCCTCCGCAATTCGGTCTATATGCGGATCGATATTTCCCAGAACGAACTATGGAACACGCCAATGGTAGTCAATGAGAAGAATGCAGAGTTGTTCTCAGCGTTGCCGTGAAACTCGCAGTGGTTGGTGATGGGCGCGTGAGTAATACAAGTGTCCGACCGAGCTCAATGGACTCACGCATGTCCTTATATTTATGCAATCTCCGTAAGTATCTATGCTGCCCCTCGCGCGCTGCATCATTTCGAATATTCGTCCACCGTTCATTCTCTTCAGCAAAAACACACTTGGCGTCCGCACAGACTCCGTAAGTGGTTCACTTTGCTGTGCACCTAAGACCCGCAGTTTCCGACTTCCGGGAGAGTTGCTCAACTTGGAGCCAAGGCGGTTTTGGGTGGACAGTTTGGGATCAGCTTGAGTCTGCTTGACGCTTCGCATTATCTTGCTGCACCGAATCGCTTCCCGGAACCCTCCCTTATCGATTGAAAACCGAGCTGACATACCTTGATGTGTCCAGAATAACTCCCGTCCCGCGCCTCGTCACCATGTCGGTATCGACTGGAGCTGTTCCCACCGGTGTGTATCTTGCTCGTAGAAGGTGACTAGAACGTTGAGCAACATAAAAGCTACTACCACGCTCAGCGCCATTGAGCAGTCCAAACGATTAGCAGCATACACTGCTGTAGACAAACACATTCTCCCAGAACACAAGGTGAGTCCCGTTCTCATCTTCATTTGTCTTTTGGAACTTACTATCCTTTGCCAGCAAGGTTATCGGAATAGGATCTGGTTTGCATGTACTACGGCTGAGATAGTCTCTTGTTTACCGCTTTCTAGGATCTACTGTGCCCTATGTTGTGGAACGAATCGTCGCACAGGGGCGCGAGCTGAACAAGGATCGCGTGTTCATTCCGACTGGGTTCCAGTCGAAGGAGCTCATCGTCATGTCGGACCTCAACCTGGGCGATGTTGATCAATTTCCTACCATCGATGTCACCATAGATGGCGCTGACGAGTAAGTCTCTTCTGATTCCTCAGAAAAGTTGTCAAGCTGATCATCGTCAGAGTTGACCTTGACCTCAATTGTATTAAAGGTGGCGGAGCCTGCCACTTGCGGGAAAAGGTACTCGCGGAGGCTGCGAATACGTGCGTCCATTATCATATTTGATGTCTCGGTTCCCTCATTATCAGACTGTAGATTCATTGTAGTAGCCGACTATCGCAAAAACGCGGAGTACCTCGGGACGAACGTGCGTGCCTGGTCTTCCAAGTGAGACATGTCGTAATGATTATTGGCAGTTCACGCCTGGCGTTCCAATCGAAGTCGTGCCATTCGCATACGCCCAAGTTTTGCGTAAATTACACGATGTTCTGGGTTCCCCCAACGCTACATTGCGCATGGCAAAGGCTAAAGCCGGTCCTGTGGTGACAGACAATAGCAATTTCGTCATTGACGCACCGTTCCCCAGAGAGATCATGATGGACCCTTCCACTGTGCGAGAATTCCTTCCACTGTCTCAGGCTTATACTAATTGTCATTACTGCAGATTTTAGCAAAAATCAAAATGCTCACAGGTGTCGTGGAAGTTGGTCTGTTCTGCAATATGGCTCAGGCCGCATACTTTGGTAACGAGGTCAGTGACCGCATATCTTGCCCACTTATATCTCTGACGTCTGACGTTAAAATCTGGCAGGATGGTAGCGTGACTGTGAAGAGAAAGGTTGAGTCTAAGGTTGTCGAAGAATCAATCCTTCCTTCATGACGACATAGCACAATACACGATTTTCAATTGCAAGCCATAGAGATCATGGATCTTATGCACGAGATTTTTTAGGAGTGGATACGCGGAGCGGGTTTAAAATATAGACCGATGTATCTTATACGAAGTCTCAAACTATGAAACCATGAGCAGAACGAACCAGACCGTCATCAGGCCTAGGCTCACCGCCAACTCTCCGCATTCACCTGATGCGGTGAGAGCCCTCTCGTTTATCGCATGACGTCTACGAGGGAAGATATGCAGTGTGTATTTATTTTTTGAAAACGAATTCCATGTCAAATGCGCGTGCTTTATATTTCTGTAGACAAGAACTCAACAAGAACTGCATACCTGGATTGCGACAAGGGAAGAGTGGAGTCTCGCGCTCGAAGGCAGGTGTGAGGGTGCGCGAAAGGGTAAGTTCTACGTCAATCAAAAGGACATATTCTTGACCACAAGCCTCAATTGAGCTCTGTTTGCTACACTATTGGCTCCCAGCGCGAAGCATTGGGCACCACGGAACTCCGGAAACACCATAGTAAGGAATGAACACCCATCTCCTTTCATCTGTGCTTCGACGACGCAAGTACCAGCGAAGCTATCAGACTTCCAGGTGTATCCACTCGACATCGTCACGCACGACCACCAACACTGCCCTTTGCCAAGACGTAATATCGATTGACATACCTGATCCATTCGATTCATCGCGTCGCAATGGTATCGCTAGGATCATCTGTGCTTTGGGTCGGTGGTTATCCTCGCATCACGAATTTCTCATATTCTATTTCATCCAATCAGAAGCGACACGTGAATCAGCACGCAGAACTTCCGGGATGTCGACCTCGGTTTAGCGAAGGTATACCGCATGCGCGGATATAACTACGCCCAGTCGACTCTACCAGAGAGGTGGGAATGTAGGTGCTGGTTCATTCACCACAGAAAAAAGAGCCAGAGGATAGACGGTCCTTAATCTAGAAGCTCTTACTTTAGAATGGCAAAGAACCACCGATACATAGCTCACTGCGGATATGATATTGGATGTGTCTCATTCATGTATCAAAACATCGAGGACCGTCAAGGGGAGATCCAGAGTTACAAAGAACATGTGTATCCACGTCCATAGAGCATCGAATGTGAGTTAACAACCACAGAAATGTCAACGGCACAAGCTAGAAGCAGAAACATGGCCGGTCGCCTCCATACTCTCCGGTGCTGGTCTGCATTGCTCCAACTGGTTGCTGTGAATCGGGGTTCGGTGAGGGAGGGTCGAGATATTCAATGGGTACTATATATTTGTCTTTTTTGGGAGTACCTGCTGCAGCGTTGCGCTGTAAATTCATGCATAAGGTTTTGAATACAATGAGAAAATGAGTTGAACATACTTATTTAGCCTGCGCGAGGGGAACGTCGACGATAGGCGACTGTGCATGACCTCCACGAACGGGCCACCAGGGTGAATTATGCGGTCTGCGAATGTGGTGGGTGGGACGGTAGACGGTCGAGTGGTTGACAGTGGTCGAGACTAAAAAATGTGAGTCGAAAACGTGATGATAGTAATCAAAACTCACGCTCTCGCCAGGATTCATATCCGAATGTGCCTGAGTTGAGGTGTGCCCTGAGAGAGGGCGGGGTAGGGGCAACGTAGCAGAAAACTGCAGCAGGAATGTCGGGTCAAATACGAAAGTAACAAAAGAAAGAAACATACACCTAAGGGATCACGAGGGTGATCGTTCCGTACTGCATTCGTGCGTGGAGAGAAGCGAAGAAGCTTGCTGAGGCGAAGAAACATGGGTTACTGGGGTTCGGCTGTAGGCAGAGGTCTCAGTGCCATAGGTATGGCGGATACCGGTGGTCTGCGGTGCCCAGCAGGAGGACGGCGAGTTGCATCAGACTGTAATAATAGCGATGGTTAAGTTGTATGATAAGTAAAAGAATGAGATGCGCACATTGAGTAGATCCCTGCAGGCTGACTTTTTGCGTGCAATAGTCTGTAAGGGGATGTTAGCACACGAACAGTAGATGTGTGCGGGGAGTGCGTACGCAGGCCTGAGCAAGGATGTCGGGTGGAGTATCACAGATGCAGATCTTGTGATCGTCTTCGGTGTCTAGCTTCCTCAATCGCCTTCAGAACGTTACCTGGCAAGATTCATGGTGGACTCCGAATGGAGGGATTTCCTCGCATACCACTGACAGCAGACATTTGTTTTGGTTCACGGGCAAGCACAGCACCTCTCTGGTGCTAGTAACCAAAAACGAAGGACAGCGTCTCAACCACGAACCTTGGCAGATATTACTACCCATTCCATGGACGGTCGACCTCTATTTATCCACAGGCGTGTTGCTATGATTGTCAAGGTTGTTTGGCGACCTGTCGTAGAACTTTGTAGAACTTCAAGATCAGTGGTCAGCGCTTCAGCCTCGAGGCCTCAAGGGCAATGCCGCCGATGGCCGTGTCAAATCTTGGTGTAAGACTTGAGATGGTTCGGCCTGCCAAGGTACGTATGAAGCTTAACCAGCAAACAATGATCATCATAGTCTAAAATGGCTATCTTACATAAAAAGTTCGGCCCACTTGAGCCACGCACGTCGCACGCCATGGGTCTCCTGGCATTCCTTGACATTCCAAATGGCAGCACAAGCTGTTGAGTTTTATCTGCACCAACTTGGAGTCGAGCTCCGTTAGTGTCAGGTACTTAATAGTTGAATTTGATGAACACTTCCGTCCTTTACATCATGATATGTTAGAAATTTGATGGCTTCTGCCACATGCCAATATTCTCGGATCAACACAATGTCAGGCACTACACGGCTCCTCTTTGGTGAGCTTTTGAACGATTGTTGAAGCCGTACTACAACACCCACGACTGCTTAAGCAGCCTAGGTTGTGTTATACTTGATCGTGTGCCAACACAATAATGCGCTATGAAATACAGATCCGACCGCGCCGAAATCTCGCGCCCAACCACATAATAAAGTTAGTCAAGCACGGTGGTACGCCGCATGTATCAACCCTGGTGCCTTTGCCAAGAATCTTATGCAGGCTCACTGCCTTCGAGTTCGCTAAAATTCGTCTGACTTGAAAAATTAACGCCTGGCTTTCCGATAAAGTGCACGAACAACAGACGAACACGCTAGTTGTAATGCCCACCATCACAATGCTGCGTCTGTTGTGTGTCGTCCTGTCTCTTTTATTATCCCTTCAGCTCGCTGTTGCGGACCCTGCCTCAACAGTCTTACGAGTTTCACGCCACTCCAAGTCATCGTCACTAGTACTGACCAAGTCTGTACTATCAGCTCTCTTGGTTCGGCGAGGAAAGTTCATTGCTCGAGCAGGTGGCAGCGGATGCCCTAGCGGATATCGTAAGGAATTCATGCGCCAAGTACTGAGAAACACATTGTTGACCCACCCTAGAGCAATGCACTAACTACCCGGACGCATGTGCCCCTACTGGCAGCTACTGTGTAAGGTTGCATGATGAGCCTTTTAGCTGTGATTGACGTTTTGAGCCTAGTGCAACGATTTGTATAACTGTCCAAACGATACCACCGTACGTGCTTTCGCGTCTTCCAGTCGTCAAAACTAACCGACGAACATTACAACCAGTGCTTCGGTTCCGAGTGAGAGAAAATATTTCGATCAATTTTCTTTTCTCTTCTGAAGGCTACTCTAGATGTTGTCCCAATACCGCACAAACGTGCAATGGGAATGCCTGCTGCTCCTCTGGTAGTGAATGCTGTAACGACAACTCCTGCTGTGAACCTGGCCTCTTCTGCTGCAATGACACTCTCGGGGGATGTGTGTCATTCTCTATCAATTACAGGAGCCACTCTAATTATTAATATCTGTTCAGGCTGCCCTACTGGATCTACGTGCATCGCAAATTCTTACCAATGTTCCACTGGAGGCTCAGGTGGCGGAAGTTCTGGAGGTGGAAGCGGTGGAAGTTCTGGGGGCGGAGGCGGTGGAACTAGCGTCACGACTGCTACTCCTTCCAAGTCAACTGTGCTGCCAGGAACCACTTCTGCCAGCAGTGGTATAATCACATTCAACGGCCCCACAGCAACCGGGTCTTCGAGCAGTCAGTCCCTCACTTCTTCTGTTTCATCCGCAGGGTCTACTTCCACTGGCTTGAGTAAGCAGCCTCTTGCCTCTAATCTGTGACCTTACTTATACCATACACTTAGCGCAAACTGCTGCTGCTCCTCGTGGTATTGCACTCGCACCTGGAAAACAACTTGTGGCCCTGGTTGCAGTTATTGGTTTGCCGATTCTCCACAATGTCGCCCAGGCATTGTGAATATGTCTCTTCTCATAATCAACATTTGTTGTCGAGGCCGTGATTTATGATATGTCAGATGGTGTTCACTTTGTTACATAACGGAACTTGTAATGTGACATCTTACCTGCAGATCAGTTGGTTCACAGGTTGCGGGAGATCAAGGTAAATTGCGTAGTGGCTAGATGGCTAGGAGGCACAGGGCTGCATCGCAAGTTGGAGGTACATGAAGCCCATATGCATACTGATAGTATTGTTTAGAGCGGCAATTGTATTAAGCTTTAAGACTCATACTCAGTAAGTAAGAGCACCAGTTGACACAAATGGATAACGTTAACATGTGTTCAAACATACAGACAGCTATCACCAGTATCGGGTCAAGTTTGATCGTCAAACTGTCGCTCCTCCTGCCTGTGAACCTTTCCTGCTGTAATCGACATTTAAATTTGTGGTTAGTGCAACGATTCATATACCTGTCCATGCAATACCATCGTCCCTTCGCGTCTTCCTCGAACCGGCCGTCAATACTGACTGACGAACGCTACAACTAGTGCTTCGGTTCCGAGTAAGAGAAAGGATTTCAATTAATACTATGATTTGCATTTCTGAAGGCTGCTCTAGGTGTTGTCTCAATACCACGCAAACGTGTAATGGAAATGCCTGCTATAACTCTGGTAGCCAATTATGGCCCAATGCTGCAACGACAACGCCTGTTGTAATTCCGGCACCTTCTGCTGCAATGACTCTACGATGTGTTTTATTCTCTATCGATTGAATAAGCCTCGCTGACATCTTTCAGGCTGCCTGAATGGATCTACGTGCGTACCGAATACTGATTGGATGATATGTTACAAACCGATTTTTCTAAAACAGTGTGAGTGGTGGTAATACATCTAGTGCGGGAATCTGATAGTCTGTGTCTTGTAATACAGTGACGAGAATCGGGTGTCTATAGTTTCCGTATTAATCATTGTACTTGTACTGCAATTGCTTATGAGTGGTGATCTTATCACATGGCAGCATTCACTCACCTCAACCATCATTGAGGTGGGTATGGAGATGTCGGCGAACCTCGGTGTTTGCTCTGCTTCAATGGATTGAAAACAGCCTACAACAACGCAATCATCATAACATACCTGCGTCAACGTGCGTCCCGTTACTATGAGTGGTGGTCTGAGGAGGACGAGTGAAACCCGCGGGGAAGATACTGCAGATGATTCCAGGAGCGATCTGGAAATTTCTCAAGTTTCGCATCAAACTTTAAGCACCTGCATTTACCTTTGAGAAGACATCCCAGGACAAAAGGCTGGATTACCATTATCTATGTGAGCTAGACACACAGATGATGGGTAGACGCACCCAGTTTGCTCAGGAATGGCAATGACTTGGCCATCGAGAGTGATACGCAGGACAGACGACTTTAAGGATGTTCAGAGTCGAGGAGAGCCACTTTGATGCTTTGAGATAACCTACCTTACCACCCGACGTCGTCTTCATCTGAAGTTAATGCATGTTTCTTGAGTGAAAAAGTTGGGGACAAACGTTGATGTCCAGATCTGAATATTTGATTATCATACACCGTCCAGGTCGCAGCGAATGCAGAGGGCTTACTGAGTGCGTTGCAGATACACTGCAGGACGGCTGAGCGCTGTTCTGAACCTTTGTCCAGACAACCAGAAGCAAAGTCGGAGTAGTCTTCGTCTCGAGCGTACATGTAGTATTTCACCACAGAAGCGATGACTGCGGAGAACAAGGCCGCAGAAGGGATGATCTCCTCGAACAAACATAATGCTATCTCCTCTATCGAAGCCAGCGGTGTGACTTTAAGAACCTCCGAGAGGAACACTTCACCTTTATGCGACGACAAGTGATTTGAAAACAGAAGATCGCATATACCATTGATCGAAATCTGGTTCACTAATTGAGTAGCGGAGCATATAGCGAAATGCAGGATAATTACAATGCCATCAGAGAGTCTTTTCAAATGGCTCTCAAGGTATGACATGATTAACTGGGTAGAGCGCGCGGCTTTCTCGCGAAGAGTCCAGTCGGAAGCAGGATCGTTATTCAAGTACAAGTAGCTAAGCACACCTCAGTGATGGGAGGCCAATCGCAGCGGATAGACTTACCGCGCAATGGTGAAAAAGGCTTTGTACCAAAATTCTGGAGTCATTTGCGACGATGACTTGTCCGACATCAATGGTAATCCAACCTGACCAAAAAAAACAATCGAACTCCAAGCAGCCTGTGTTATATATCAGAAAGCGCACCATGATATCACCCACCCAATAAACGGGAAGAAGGTTCAGGATTTCAATTATGTCGACGTGCTTATCAACTTCGCGTCTCTTGCGTATCAGCTCACTTGTAAGGTGAGCAAAATGCGAAGTAGACACGGTGTATTCAGCAACTTTATCAGAGATAAGCTTTCTGATCTGAATAATGAGTAACGATGAGAACCACTAGATAACGGAGAGCGCAAAAGTGCCTTACCGCTTCGTTCCGTACCCTCGGAGGCATATGTAATTTCGAAAGTCGACGTTCATAGTCTCTAACAACTTTCATATCAGCGGTCGCAAATGTAGCTTGCTGAGCTGTCAAAGGCCTGTCCCAATCATAAAGATGCCGGATTTCGGCACTACGCGGCGCCTTGGCCATGCTCGAGGCAATGAACTCTGGAGTCAGGAAAGGGAAGTGAGCGTAGACTGAGCCCATGGGGTAGTGATCAGGAAGCATGCGAAAGAGAAGTTTGGTGAGCATGCCACCATAGGATCCATCCACCTTGTTGACCATGCAATGCTCGTAACCCCATGTTGTCAAGTTGAACGCTACCACGAGAAGCTCAGTATCGCCGAATGATGATTAGGCCCGAGAATTAGTTGACTCACGAGTGAAGTCTACTGTAAGAAACCTGTCTCCACGGGTCAAGCACACGGCATCGGCGAGGATGGCACGTGAAATGGTGTATCCAGGGCAAAGGCCAGCGCCAGGAATGGGAGGTTTTGTTTCCTCAGCCTGCAGGCCCACCTGAGTGTGGATCAGCAAATCCAAATCGTCCAAGGTTGTTACTGAGACTTACATGCAGTTCCAGGTTTTCAATATCCCCGTACAGATGTTCGGCTGCGATCTTTTGATGGTCAACATGCGGGTAAGCACACACAGTGGGATTGATCCATACATAAATCTCTGGATCAGGATTCCATTCGCTGAAGCTCTTGTATGCTGGGAAAGCAAATTACAAATCAATAAACTGACGGAGTGAAAACCACCTCACGTTTCAAGCCAATGAAACGACGAAATTCGTTCAGCTGGATTTCAATACTTAGTGTTACTGCGAGTCTTTGCGACCCACATTGGACTTACTGAACAAGCGCCCCAGGCTCGTGCCTGCTCCATGCCCAAAATTTCCACAATTCGCATCACGGTCGGAACACCCTTCGCACGAAAGGCGCAAGCCCTGTCGGCCGTTGCATCCTGTAAAACACGGGCAATATCGGCGTCGCTGAATCGACCATCCTCCCCACGGGTGAGACTGCGACTCGTTAGCTGGCAATACATGACAAAGTGAACACTTCATACCCGCCAAATGTCCAACTACGAACATCAGGCATTTGAGCACTACCCCTGCGGACAGCAGCCTTGAATTCTTCGACGGTGATCTAAGGAAGTAGATATATTTTTTGAAAACTCCGTATATGGACGGATACACGCACACTCGAAGGGTCTCTGCCAGGAAGAATGCCTTTGAAAGCGTGTTCAATCCACGCTTCGTCTTGACGCGATATCGCCGCATGCCAACGATAGAGCATGTTGAATTCCAGTGAAACGGCGTTCCCAGCTCCTCGTTGGGAAACGTCATGCGTTTGCTCGCGAAACCCCTGAATGGAAGTCAAAATGGATACTGAGTATTACGAACAATTCCGGACCTGAAGCGGATTCAATCGCCAAGTCAGGCCATCTCTGACAAGACCAAGAATGCCTCCAACATAGTCCGTTAAGATTATCTGCATGAAGAAGGCTGTATTGACCAGTCGAGCACGGTGGAAGATCTCATCGCACTGAGCAGCACGTTGCGCTTCTTGAAGAGCTGCTGGGCGTGCAAATGTCCCTCGCTCGTTGAGGCTAAGGATCTTGCTTGCAATATACTATTTGAGGAGTTAGCATTTCTCCTTTTACGCAGTAGAATGAAGACGGACATTGTGGTGACGGCTGAATAAGACTGCAAGGGCGCCCACGGAGGGGGGCATGAACAAGAGACGCTTGTCAGCAAATACATCTTCCCAAATTCGACCAGTTCCGTCCTTATTGCGTATGCTATTGACCTGCTCTTCGTTGTGCCCATAGACTATACTCAGGTCGAGGTAGCTGCTGGCATTGTTAATCGTCCAGTCGTGGGAGTTCGTATCAAATATACTGTGAATGATGAGATCCGCAAATGCGAAGAATAAACTGGAGAGGCCCCCAGGATGAGGGACGATGTCATTCTCATGACGACGACGCAGAAGGGTGTCGAATACCTCTCCTGGATCTGGTAATGGATGACGCGACGAAACGTGCGTAGAAGGCACAGATCGCGCATATGGTTGGCCTGCTTGACCAAGGTTCGGCGCGGACATCGAATAATTAGAACCATCAGCACTACGGAAGACATATGGTACACTATCGGAGCTGGGCAGAGACGTCGTTACGGGAGTCTTCAAGAAGCTGCAAGGCGGGTGAGGAAGGTCCTTATAAACTAAACGCGCCTGATCAGGACTGTATTTGTAACTTGTCGATGAAAGCTCCACGTACGGATACCGATCACGGAAATCTGAAGTTGTCTAGCAAAGTCTGAGTCGTCAGGAAGGCGCGACATCAATATCAAGAGTTTTTCTAGCTAAGTTACACATAGAGCAGCGTGAGTTTGCATCCAATGAAAGATGACACATACGCCTACCAAAAACTCCCGGTCGTTGATCCCCGACTTGAGGTTCTTCAGTGCATCAATATATGCTGGCTGATAGTAAAGATTGCATTCAGCTGAAGTTTCATAGCAGGCGACGGTCTACGCACCAGGTCTGCCAGGGTAAAGGGGGATCCTCGTGTGATCATTTGTTCGAAGTCTTCCACTGATTTGATTCCGCCAAAGAATGCGGGGATATCGACCTGGGATATACATGGAAGAATATTGATCTTCGATACAAGTGACGCTGCTGCTCGTTTCATGGGATAAATGTTGGAACTGAACATTGGTTCAGTTAACTCGGAGGGAGGGCGTGGTCAAGGAATGAGGTACTGAGAAGGGCCCAGCAAGACTGGCTATATATGCATCAGGTATGAAAGGCATTCAGTGACAGATGTAAAAGGCCGCCAAAAGGAATTCCAGTATCAAGCAAGGGTTGAATAATAAATGTTACCCTTGCGGCTGGGAGATTCAACTTTTCATGGAGCGCGGGGGAACCATTCATACGAATAGTATACATTTGAGCGCCAAATCCGAGATTTGGGCTGATGTTGTGACACACGATGAACGCAGCAGCTGCGTTAAGTGACCAATATTCTCGAACCAGACGTTCCAGGACCACCTTTGGATTCTTCAAAACGTGTGGGTTGCAAGGCCGCGCAAGTAGGGTTACAGGCTAGCGACTCGCGACGTCGTCGTCGACCTTCGTCGACGCGTCGAAATTTACATTCGCGTATGTAATACCGATTGCGTAATATATACATACTGACATAATCACATGTGATTTCAAATTCGAAACTGTTCTCTAAGATTCATTTCTTGCAATTGGCTTTTCGATGATGGACGTTGGTTAGGTCCACTGAGAGTCCGCATAACTAGTGCTAAATGTCGAACGTGTTATCGGCGGCGCGACAACATCAATGGCTCATCAATAAATCTAGCGGTACTACCGTCTTGTATCATTTTCGCTGTGAATCTGATGATTCTGATCGATATCTGATCTACAATTGCTTGTGTGGTGACCGGTGACCTCCAGTATCTCATCTTGGTTCGTGCCACATCACAACGTACTGCGGCCCACATGTATGAATTTATACTGGCACGACTATCATCGATTCATCATTCGTCTATGATCTGCGCAGGGGATATTAGTAACTTCAGTATGCAAGTCGGCTTCCCAATTAGCTCACCATTGGTAGTACCACTGGCTGCCAATGGAACAATATTATCTTGTGTCTGCTAATGTCAACAACGGAGCAGCCGATCGCAATGCGCATCAATAACGCCAATGATAGTCTCCAAAAGTGGACGCTCGCCCGAACAAACACCAGAAGACCTATGGGTCCTTGGCAAGTTCTTGGTGTTTTTTTAGGATTGGTTGTATAGAAAGAATCATTTGTGCAATGGTCGAGCACCACCAACCAGGTTAATCATGCATCGCGCTCTTCTAGTCGACGATTCACTACTTCTCCTGTTCCTCTCGCCCACATTAGCATCGCTCGCCTTTGATGTATTGTCAGGTGCCCCGGTGGATGAGGTAGAACAACTGATTACTGCTCTTCCAGAAGGCCTGCGGTTACTGCCGCTGTTCCCCACGATTCACTATACCATTCGGCACTACCTCGCAAAAGTTGAGAGAACTCGTCCTGATCGGAGTCGCTGCGTGTCCTATGGTGCGTAACATCGCTGATCTCCAGCCTGCAATCCCTGTCACTTACTTTGCAAGGATGATCTGGTGGCATGGAAAACTCACTATCGGATGATGTACCACTGGAATTAGGTGCTATCAAAGGCCTTTGTGGTGTATTGCAACGGTGCATATCTTTACTTCTTTGCATCGCCACCCCACAATTATCCAGTTTTTCCATCACATATTGGAAACGTGGATTTGAAGAGGAGGTTAGGGAGTTCGTGCTATCTCTCCTTATATCTTGCCAAACATTCGCATCCCTGGAAGAGATCGCCGCCCGCAGTACCTGCCTTCACCTTGCCAGCCTACTCCCTTCTCGTCCTTTGTTCAGGCTCGGAAAGCTTGCGATCGTCGATGTGGGATACCATCCTGACGATGCGTTCATCAAAGATACCAGTTGCTTGGCCGGACATTTGTGAGTGGAGGTTTGCCCCTAAGTACACCGATAATTCCCGGGTCCAACTTGTTGCTTCCACCAGGTCGCCCTCAAATGTCGAGAATAAGAGTCCGAAGAGTCCTAGGGTGCAGCCAAAAAATTAACCAGCCGGTTATCAGCTGGGTCGTGAATGATCGATCTATCTTACAAGCCAAGTCTACTGCATAGTGGCATATCAGTGGCAAGCTGCTAATTAGGGATGACTCCAGATAGCTGAAGCTACAGCCACGACGTCTCGCATATCTTGCACATCATGGACTCTCACAACGCTTGCGCCCTGTTGAACAGCACAAGCCACTGTCGCTGCCGTTGCCCACCCTCGCTCCTTCGGCTGGGTTTTTCTCCCCCTGTATGTCTCATCCGCATCCGGGCGTTCCAAAATCGCACCAAGAAACGATTTCCGAGACGATCCAATGAGTTGTGGGTATCCTGCAAGAGGATTCGTGGGAGTGTTGGCTATCATCGAAGAAGCTTCGCGAAGTAATGCGCAGTTTGCTTCGACAGTCTTGCTGAAACCGATACCAGGGTCAACGATAACGAACCACCTCCGCACTCCGCCTTTGCCCTTAATAATTGCCTCCACTTTCTCTCCCAGCTCAACCCGCACACCTTCTAGAACTCCGCCATTGTACTGGCTGTAGTCTTTGTTTGAGCCGGCATCACCGCGTGAATGCATCAAGATGACAGGAACAGCAAGTTTTCGTGCCACCTCTCGCATTTTCAAGAGGTGCATTTCTGAAGTTTGCGTAAGGGGGTACTCAGGACCTGTGAAGGAATACACGTCATTGATGCAGTTTGCACCAGCCAGGACAGCAGCTTCCGCGACCTCCCAACGGAATGTATCGATTGAGATAAGAGCGGAACTGACGTCCTGATCTTCATGTGACCGTATGGCCTGAATGATAGGAACTACACGTTGGCACTCCTCCTCGGGCGAGACAAATGCTGCTCCAGGACGAGTTGAATAACCCCCAATATCGATGATATCGGCACCTGCTCGTACAGATGTCGCAGAGTAAGTCAGAGCAGCCGACAATGCATTATTAACAGAACCATCCGAGAATGAATCTGGAGTCGCATTCAAGGTGGCCATCAGCCTCACTTTCGTCGGTCGCTGGATACCATTTGAACAATGAGTGCTCCAGTACCTTCCCATAGAGGGTACCTGATAGATGCCCGGAAGCTGTCGTGTTTCTGTAATCGGATAATCGGCGAAAGGGGTGACTTTGAGCATTGGGAAGTTGACGTTCGACTGCATGATAACGTCATCCAGAAGGGTGCGTATTGATTTCTTATGAACTGGATGTACGAATTCTGGGATCATGCTGATTTTGCAAATTTAGTTATCGCCAATAACCAAAGTTGTTACACACACTCAGCTAGAGGGCGTAAAACAAACTCTCGCTCTGCCATGCGTGGATGTGGTACAACAAGTTCATCGGCCAGACCATCGAGGGTATCTCTCCGGCCTTCAGCACGAGTATCAATGATCTCGTTATCGTACAATATTATATCCAAGTCAACCGCACGGGGTCCATTCTGGATAGAAGGCACCCTTCCCACTGTCGTTTCAATTCTTTTAAGTAATTTCAATAATATCCGCGGCTCCATGTTCGTCTCGACCTATAGAAGGGCACTCAACTAAGTAACAGAATTGTGGCCATTAGTTATTGAATGGACGAACTCACTAAGCACGCACAATTTGCAAATCTTGGCTGGTCTGTTACGTACATGGGTGCGGTTTCATACATGAAGCTCGTGTCAACAACCGATATGGCGTCAGCAGCCACAGCCAACAGCTGATTGGGTTGCTCGATCAAGCGCAAAGCGGTTTCGATGTTGGCGAATCGATCGCCAAGGTTCGAGCCTAGTGCTATTGCCACGTTGTGCTTCGCTGTCGATGAAGAAACATTCCGAACTGAGGATGCTAGGAGGCCAGCCATAAATAAAGGACGTTGAAGAGAAAAGGACCAGCACTCCTGTGGTGTATGAGAATATGTGCCAGGAGACACAGTTGATCACTATTTATGATTATGTAACCCCGATATCCTGAACCACGAGTCCGACGTTCACTTGTACTAATTTTTCCCCAAACATGACAATGCCAAAGGATAACCCATACCTTGCCCATCGACATCCCACTGAGCGGGCTATTTCAAGCGCAAGCACTCTCAATGGTGCCAGCGCCTCCGCGAGAGAGCCTCTCTATGGTTTTGTTCCTCGAATGGTCAATGCAGATCAAGTCCGCCAGGCATTGGTATGTCACTTGGCAGAGCTACGTCGAGGCTGACTGGCTGACTCGGAATTCGTTTAGGAACATGATTTAAACCCGTTCACAAAGCAGCCCCATACTGCACAATACAAAAAGATCCTCGAAGCTCGCAAAAAGCTTCCTGTATTTGCACAGATGACTGAGTTCTACAAAATAGTGAGCTCCTCTTCCTATCCTACCCCATTCGCCCCGACTTACGTTTACAGTTCAACAAACACCAAATCATTGTCATGGTCGGCGAGACCGGCTCAGGCAAGACCACGCAGTAAGTTGGCACTCCCAAGACAAATTTTCTCCCTTGTCATTTTTGAACAGTCGCTTATAGACTCTTTTTGTTACCGATAGAATACCCCAGTTCGTCGCCTACTCTGATCTTCCGCATACCAAGAACAAAATGGTGGCATGTACTCAGCCCCGCAGAGTCGCTGCCATGTCTGTGGCTAAGCGTGTAGCGGATGAGATGGACGGTCCGTCTTTTTGCTTCGTTGTATTGATCACATTATGAGCTCTGTTCTGTTCCTAGTCCAACTCGGTCGACAGGTCGGTTACTCGATACGTTTCGAAGATATGACCGAGCCTGGCACCACCTTTCTCAAATACATGACCGATGGAATGCTCCTCCGTGAAGCCATGAACGACCCTGATCTCACCCGCTACTCCACTATTATCCTCGACGAAGCCCACGAACGTACCCTCGCTACTGACATTCTCATGGGCATCCTCAAAACCCTTGCCCAACGCCGTTCAGACCTCAAACTCATCATCATGTCCGCCACTCTAGATGCCCTCAAGTTCCAGAAGTACTTCGCTGTCTCTGGCGACACCCCCGCCCCGCTCTTTAAGGTTCCAGGTCGTACCCACCCTGTCGAGGTGTTCTACACCCAGGAACCGGAACCGGACTATGTCGAGGCTGCCATCCGCACGGTGCTTATGATCCATCGCGCCGAAGAGCCAGGAGATATCCTATTATTCCTGACGGGTGAGGAGGAGATAGAGGATGCGTGTCGGAAAATCAAGCTCGAGGCGGATGACCTTATCAACTCTGACCCCGAGTCTGTAGGCCCCCTCATATGCATCCCTCTGTACTCATCGCTACCACCGCAACAACAGCAACGCATCTTCGACCCGCCGCCGAAAGCAGGCCCGGACGGCCCCCCAGGTCGCAAGGTCGTAATCAGCACAAACATTGCGGAGACGTCGTTGACGATCGATGGGATCGTGTACGTTGTCGACCCAGGGTTTTCCAAGCAAAAAGTGTATAACCCGCGTATCCGTGTAGAGAGCTTACTCGTGAGTCCAATCTCCAAGGCGTCTGCACAGCAGCGTGCAGGCCGGGCCGGGAGAACGAGGCCAGGCAAATGCTTTAGGCTGTACACCGAAAAGGACTTTATGTCGGAGCTCGAGGAACAAACACACCCAGAAATTTTGAGGAGTAATCTGGCGAATACGGTGCTAGGAGCTTGTCAAGGCAGGGATTAAGGTGAGCGTGACGTGGGGTGGATGTTTTCAGATAGGCTGACACATGTGTAGGATCTTGTCAAGTTTGATTATGTGGATGCACCGGCGCCAGAGACGCTCATGAGAGCACTGGAACTATTGAATTACCTCGCTGCGTTGGACGATGATGGGAACCTCACGGCATTGGGAAGTATCATGGCTGAATTCCCTCTGGATCCGCAGGTAGGTGGTTATTTTGGTGGCGGTTGTTCCTCACGTTTCTGACGCACGTTCCTAGCTCTCAAAGATGCTGATCGCCAGCCCAGAGTTCAAGTGTAGCAATGAGATTTTGACGATCACCGCGATGTTGTCAGGTGCGCACTCAGCCTTGACGTTTACTCTCGTCTGACGCTCTAACAGTACCAAACGTATGGCTGCGGCCGAATAACCAGCGAAAAGAGGCAGATGCTGCGAAGGCGCTGCTTACCGTCCCTGATGGTGACCATCTAACTCTTCTCAATGTGTACAACAACTACAACCAAAGTGAGTTATCCATACACACGCACACTCACTTACTCACATTTATCCCCCCAGATCAATACGACAAAAATTGGACCTGGAACAACTACCTCTCCGCTCGTGCTCTGATGCAAGCAGACAATGTGCGCGAGCAGCTGAAACGGACGATGGAGCGGTTTGAGGTGGAACTAATTAGCGTGCAAGATCAGAAGAAGATGTTTACGGCGATTAGGCAGGCGTTGTGTTGTGGGTTTTTCATGCAAGTCGCGCACAAAGAGGGAGAGAAGGGAACTATATGACCGTGAAAGATAACCAGGTGCGTTATGATTGTTTTGGGTGGGTTTGGCATGCTGATGGTTTTATTTTGTGGTAGGTTGTGGCGCTGCATCCATCATGCGGGCTGGACACACAGCCAGAGTGGGTGATTTTCAATGAGTTCGTGCTCACGACGAGACCTTATATACGGACCGTTACGGATGTGCGACCAGAGTGGTACGTTGTTAGGCATCTTAGCTCTGTGGATTTGCATTGACGTTCTGACAGGCTCCTTGAATATGCGTCTTCGTATTTTGATTTAAATAATTGGCCAGACAGCGAGACGAAGCGTGCGTTGCTGAAGACTGGGAAAAAGCAAGCAGGAAAGTTCGGGGCGCGGTTTGACCAGGCGGAGACGTCAAAAGAGGGAGGGGGTTCAGCAAAGAAGAGGAAGATCAAGAATAAACAGTAGGGGTACTACGGATAGGTACTACACCGTTCGCGTCGTGTGTTATACGTACTCTTGTTAGTATATATGAGTAACCTCCGCAGATCTGAAGGGCTGTGATCTGCAGGTGTCCTCCGCAGTTTAGAGCTAGTTCGGAAACCCGATGCTGGCCAAAATTTGAGAAATCCTGTCAAGAGGTGTGCAAAACTAGAATACAGCACATACACCCGGAGAAACTTCGGAGACGTCCCCTCCCCCTGTCACAGCGTGACGGTCACCGCAATTATACCATATTTGGTAGCTTAGTCACGCAATGTCAATTCAAACAGTCCTAGTATTGATGCGAGGGAGACAAATACGAGGCAAATAAACGCGAGCAAGCCACAAATACACGAACCGTAGTCTACAGAACATGGAAAGAGCACGAGTGATCTAGACACGAGACGTGAAGTAAGGAATATAGCGAAGTGTCGAGGAAAATATCAAGCAACTGCCGAAAAACTAATTTGAAGCTTGCTAGAAGCTGGGCGAGCTTTCTTCGAAGGGCAAGAGGTACCAGACTGCGTTCCAGCACGCTTGAGTTTGTGAGAGCCTGAAGCTATGGGCTGATTCTCTTTACCGTGTGTGGATGCGGTGGCTGGATTGGGTGACACTTGGAAATGCTCCTGCGGAATGCCTGCAGCCCTCTGCTCTAGCTCCTCGAGTTTCATCATCGTCCATACCCTTTCTGGCAAAGCAACACCGACCTCTCTATGTCCAGGAACTGCATACTCCTCATGTTCGGCGAGTACATGCTCCACCATGTTGTAATGCCAGATCCCGCCGACATAACCATCATGCGCTCTTCGCTTGGACCTTCCGAGCTCGGGAACAAGTGCAGGATGGCAGAGGTCGCAGTTGACAGGGACATTGCAGGAAGGTTTGTTTGCGGAGCCTGCATCTGCAACCGCATATCTAAATGTGTGCTTATACATGCACTTCATCTCCCAGCTGAGAGGACCATTGGCCGTGACTTTGACCTCGAGAGCACACTCGGGTCGACCTGATCGGCCACAAAACCCGCACGGAAGGATTGTACCAACCTGTTGTGGTCAGTCGTTAGAACATACTTAGTGTAGCAAATTAATAAAATATGCTTACTGAGTCTTTCATATTGGTACCTTCGGGTATGCGATACAACGCTCACAAAATATGAAGGCCCATATGAGGCCGCATGCCGGATACTTTAGCTTCGCATAACGGGCAAGTCATGATACGTTCTCCTCCAGATGCAGCGAGTTGGTTGGTTGCTTCGACGGAGACCACAGCGAGTGTACCTAAGCGAAAATCAGCAGACATACACAATGAAAAGACGCTATCCAAGAGACATACTATCTGTAAATTGATATGGAAACACCTTGAGATCGGATGGGACAACAAGTGTGATAGAATTGAGTGAAACGTTCATATCAATGGCCTTGGCCCAGATGAGATCACATGCTGCTTGAAGAGCATCTCGCGAAATCTGCCAAGTGCTCTGGCCACTGTTGAATTGAGAGAAGTCACCCGTGTTGATATCGTCTCGTAAGCGAATGAAGGTGGGATCAGGATTGATTGGTTCTACGAGTGAACCAGGGACAGTGACGATGACGACGCGCTCTGTCGCAGATGTGGTACCTTGAATCACCGAGCGAGAAGTTACATATCCTCTGTTCCACAGAAACAAAATTGCAGTATTGGGCGAGGCTTGAGTCGGAATGATTGTGAGGAGTTGGCCGGTGATTTTGACAGTGGTTCGTGAGGCTTTCATGATGGTGACATTGATCAATGGTCAGGACACACTGTTCACACTTAAGGTTGTTGAGCGAAGCGCACCAATAGAGAGAGAACGACCACAGCGGAGAAGCGTTAGGAATATATCCCCGACCAGAAACAAGTTCTGATTGGTGATCCTCCCAGCTGACATGTCGATTCTCTTGTGAACCTTCGTATAGCCTGATCGGACACATTCAAGGCGATTAAGCAACTTTGACACGAAGTCTTTGTTGATTATGAGGCGGCACACTGTCTGCTTGTGAATCCAGCGACCCTTGAACAGGAGATAGTCATCGGGTTGTATCCCGGGGCCCTCTGGCAATGCAGGGGCTGACGGATCTTGAATGACATGCAAGTGAGTAATCGCCATGGGAGAACCAACAGATGACTCGTCAATGAGTCGCTCCTCGAATGTAAGCATCAATTCGTCGTCTTCATGCCCTTCAGCCTCTCCAGATTGACCTTCCGCATCCAATGGTGTCTCCAGAGGCTGCAAGGATGGAAAAATGGCAGGAGGAGGAGGAGGAGGAGGAGGAGGAGGAGGAGGAGGAGGGGTAGGAATGAGACTCGCATCCTCAAGATTGTCATCTGTGTTGATACCAAGATACTGGTTCTCTCTGAATGGACGGAGCATATCAATTTCACTGGATTTAAAAAAATCTGCAAATGAATAATGGATGGGATCGAGCTGTAACTTGGCAAGGACAGTGAGGGCAGATTCACGGCCCAAACACCATGAAAATGGAAGATCGCAGCAACCTGCAATGATATCACCCTTCCATAGTTCACGGTTGATATGATCAACCCCCTCCTGTCGTGTAAGCTTGAGACGGCGGTGCCCGGGATCAAGCTCTGGGTGTCGTTTGAATATGGTGTCGATATCCTTTGCTGCACCAATCCAATCTAGAGCTTGAGCATATGAGAATGCTGAATTATGACTGCCGATCATATGTGTGCGACCAAATAAGAGCTCGAGCGGATCATCGCCGACATCGCCGAGAAAGAAAGGTGCATTTGGATCTAGATATTGTTGCTTTGCGAGACAGAAGAAAGTGTTCTTGACGGTCGTTTGAAGGTCATAATAGAGTTGATACGACATGAAAGAGCGTCAATGGGCATGGAAAAATGCGAATGCGAGATGAGAGTAGCAGCTGAGGGATTTCATCTGATCAGACAGGGACATGGAGACATCAATGAAAGGCGAGAGGATTGATTCAATCAGTGCGCTGAGGAGGGCGATAGAATTCAGATCTGCGCGAGTGTCGATGTCGGTAGAAAATGAATCGTTGATGGCATGCTGCTGGTGCTTGCAGAACTCGACAATAGCTTGCATTAACTCCACAGCGCGAGGGACATCTTGAGGGTCATCTGGGTACAGGAGCTTGATGACAGCCTCTTCATCATAAGCCGGCAACCACACAAGGTAATGCAGCAAGACCATCAAATTGATGACTCGTCTGTTATTAAGGACAATCCCGGCTGGAGACTGTATAAGCGTGCAAATTCCTGTATCGAATTTTCAAGTTAGATGCGAGGCTCGTCGACTCGGAGGAAGAACACTTATGCTTGAATATGTGTTTATAGTCGAAATCAAGTGTGACTTCCCCATCGCCAGTGAACAGGTTCAGCCCCATGAGGTTGATGAGCGAACCATACAAGGGTGAGTCTTCAGATAGAGGAGCCTTAATAAAGAGTTTGTGCCCTGCGGCGCGGCGCATCGCATCACCATCAGCAGCAAAGGACCAAATTGGTCCAACACTTGTAGCTGCGCCTGATGTACTTCAGCACCGAATCGTACGAGCGAGGATCCTTTCCATGTCGCTAGCGTCCTCTGTTTTACAAGTAGGGGCAGCTAAAAGAGGGTATATCTCATCTTCACCGAAGCATGAAGCTCTGATGACAGTGAGCTCCTTGCCCAGATGGACATCCCCATCGTGAATCTTCTGTGCAATGTCAGCAGCTGAGTTATACGTGCGAAGGACGGGATCTACAATGTGAGAATGTTTCCAGCACAGGCCGCCTACTTTGTTGTATTTGCTAAAGTGTACTGCCATCTCCTCTAACGCAATCTCATCGATCATAAGGCTGACTCCACGACGGGGTGAAGAGTCGCTGCGAGAGCTAAGCACAATGGAGTTGATATTCTGGGTGAATTGCTCATCCCAGATAGGTCCGATGGTAGGTGTGATGGAAGTGAATGTAGACTTAGCGCAAAGGGTGCGAAGGGAAGGCAGTCCGAGTTTGTGATTAAGTGCGAACAATAGCTGACGGCCTCCAAGTCGGAATACAAGAGTAGCAATATCAAGGTCTTCAGCACCGTAACCATGAGGGTTATATGCACCCTCCAGTGCATCTTCAAGTTTGTTGACGACCTCACGGATGCTGGCTCCATTCTGCAAGGTGACATGGATTATCTGTTGAAGTCGAGGGATGTTCCCCTCTGAGATGGCCATCAGAAGGCGGCTATAGTCGTCAAGTTGCGTGAGGGCATATATATGCTTGCGGGACTCATTGCATGCCTAAAAAGAGTAAGTTAGAGCCAAAAGATCACAATGATGTAAACATACCTGAAGCTTGAGGTGCTTGAGGTGCTCAGCAGAGGTTTTGAGCAAATCTTGCAAGTGCCCAAGCCCTAAGAAGCGATAATTGGTGTTAGGCTTGGGATCTTGCACGATTTCAATGAGACGGGCAATGTGCCCATTGATTTCAGCACAATTGTGACATGGAGTGCCCTCGTGCAGTGTGAACATGACACAAGACTTTGATCGGGCATAGAGTGCATTTGGATTCTGAGTGTCGACAGTGAATGGTAGGCCATCCTGGCCATCATGGTAACGTTCCCATGGAAAGAGCATCACAAACGGGCGCATATCCTCTGGCCAGACAATAGGGAGTCCAGCACAAAGGTCGTAGGTGAGTGCAAGCCTGGGAGGTGGTTGACTGTAAGCGAGCAATGCACATACATACATAATTAGATCATTACACATAATTTTAAAATGAAATGCACCTGTTTTGATGCGAGATCCGATGTACCTCAGGTGAACGAGGGGTTGGCTCATCAGACACGTTCTGTTGGAGAACACGCTGCTTTTTAGTCACGGTCTGGGCACACTTCTTACTGCCCCAGTGGTTCCTCAATGATATGAACTGGCCTTTGATCCAGAGTGGAATGGAGGAGTGAGTGCTTGTCTGGCACCATTCGTCGCATTCTGGGCAGAGCATGGCCCATCTTTGCTGAGGGCCGACCTGGACTTTGAGTTTTCCTGCCCTGAATAATCGATAGAGTGAGTCGGCAGTATTTAATTTGAGTTTGAGCGCTTCGTCGACATTTGTGAAGTCCGATTCAATGACAGGAGGCTGCCAGTTGAGCGGATCACGATCTTCGGTGTCAGATGTGTTGACTGAGTAACCGGAATCATAGTCGGGAGAATAAGGTGCATAATACGTATCTGATTCTGGTTCTGGTTCTGGAAGTCCATGTAATGGTATTTCAAAGTCTATGAGAGGGCTTTGCGAGTGTCCGGATAAATGAGGGGTATCGAAAAATTCCGATGGATGATTGGATCTTGGTTCCATGGTTTGATATGAATGATGGTCGTTATGCATGCTGCTGTCATTATATTGCTGGATGCTATTGTCATACATATTGTGCTGGTGTGAATACATAAGGAATAAGTCTATGGTTTCAAAAGAGTGGTGGTCAAGTGGTGGTGCAATGCGACGACATATCTGACATTGATATTAACGCGTCATATTGACTTTGCTCACATGCTTCCAAAATCATACTCAAGATCTCACATTTAGCGGATAACTTCTCTACATGTTTGTGTTTCATTGAAATAACTATCTAGGCCTATTCTACAGTAGTAAAAAAACCCCCTTTACAGTACTTGCCTAAGGATTTTACGATGTTTTGAGGCCGCTGGCGAGGAACTCAAAATGTGTCGCTCATAACTTCATGTGGCTGTGTTTTAAGGTTTTTTTTGCTTATCTAATGTTGGGCTCTGTGTTCGGGATTTTGCGAACACACACCTCTTGAATCCTGTTGTGCAAACTTCTCGGCTGAATCATCCAGATCAATCGGAGCTTGAATTTGGTCGCTTATCGATACGATACGGTTGCCGATGAGTATCAGGTTACTTTTGCAAAAATTTAATTTTAGTGATTACATGTTTACCGTTTCGGATGCTGCCAAAACTATCTGACGTGCCAAAACTACGTGAACATATCAACAATCGTCCGATAACGAAAGCAATGGCAATAATAGTTACCTAGGCCTCCATACTTTGAGATGCGCACATTAACGTCAAAGCGATCCAAAAGCATTGTGATGCGATTGACTGATCAAAACATCGTACTGGTACGAAATTTCAACAATGGTAAACAGTGTTGATTACATAACAAATTGCCACAGTCCATTTGGTCATCTGGCATTTATATATACCTACGTCGTAGACTATCCTCTCCGTGTCGTCTCCTGCCACATCATAGAGTCGTTCAACTATCTGAAACATTGTTCAAAAACATGCAAAGCTAGTATTGATAACTGCTGCATCTACTAGTGGTATGATACAAGTGAAGAATGATTAAAATCAACCATTAGTGAAGGATAATAAGGTAATGTGGTACGAGAAAAAATTATCACACTGAAATGGCAATGGTAAACTCATGCAGTGGCTAGTCCAGGAATATCACTGGCAGACTCAAGTTTGAGGGCCCTGCAGAATTGATTACAGTCATGGAGGACTCGAAAGAGCTGAATTTGATCAGGGCCCTTGTCCCAATAATCCGAGTCTTGACTCTCGCTAGTCAACAATAGTCAAATTTAGTCAAAATGGCTGTGAATGGCAAGAAAACATACGTGTGAGCCTGAGGATCAAATAATCTGACAGTATGGTCCAGAGCTATGATACCTACACAGCATCAATATGACGTGGCTATTCAAACTCCATAATTGAGAGCACACCTTGGATATCAGATATCAATGTCTTAAAACACGAGTCTACAAGGACATGGTGAGAGTAGGCATCCACCACACATCCAATCATGTCTTCATTGTTTCCAGGTTGCTCGTTGCCAGAAAATTTGACTTCACGATATAGAGAACCGGTAGAAAGGAGTGGTGTTGCAAGGAACACATCATATATGAGATTGCGATTGTCATTTGTTCCGTCAGTTGGTCCACGTGGTAATGGATCCACAAGTGTTCCTATAAAAGCCCCTTCGGCATTCCATTTCATTGCTACCAGGTATCAAAAGTAAGTTGGTATGAACTGCAAGCAAACCAACTTGAAGTGTGCTTACTGGGAAGATTTTTCACATTGTGGGCGTGGGCACGTCTGTAGAATGAGTCCATAAAATACTGGGCTTTGTAAAGAAGACATAGTTCATCAGACAGATCCTTTACGTTCGTGTCACTTGATGAACTGATGGGCTTGCACTATAATTGAGTCCTTTGTACCGTCCCTTGGAATGAATTAACAAAGGCGGCAGTGACACAGATATTGAACTTACTCGAATGGCAATCTTTGTCAGTCCTTGTCCAAGGTACCCACTGCCTGGTTGTTTTGCATGAAGTTGTGTCTGCCAGTCTCGAGCAATTTGTACCTCCTAGATATCTTCGCCATGTGTAGGCTCAATGGTCCCATCATTAGCAATTTGACAGGAAGTTTGCCGGAATCGGGATGTTTCAAAATGTAACTGGATGGAAGCCTGGGCTGATGGACGGCACCGATATTCGCTCTGATAGAGTGTCCGTTTTGCAGAAGGGCCTGGAGTTGCAGAGTCCTTGCCTAAAGACACATTATGTTAAAATACAAAACCAAGCTAGCTCGAACCACTCACTGTCAGACCACTTCCTCTTGCGACTCACGGCACTTTTACGGGTTGTTGACTTGCCCTTCACGTTGTGCTGAATCTCGGTGATTTCAGGTCCACTATCAGAGTTGTCGAGCTTGTCATGATCCTACCACAGCATTAATGACTTGCAGCAGAAGATGGTCAAATGGTTACATACCCTGTCATAGACATAGATGTGCAAGGTGATTCTTGGCACCTTTGCAGAACCATCTTTGTTGGACAGCATCCGCCTATGTTTAAGTCTCATAAAGAGATCTTCAATTGAACCATCCATGATCTTGTCCTCGATAATAGCAGTACTCGTGCCTGCAGCTCCTTTGGCCACACAGAACATAGCAGTCTCACTAGTATTAAGGGATTTTGTGGTAAGTTAGTAGTGCCGTGACGAGCATAAAACTCAAGACATACAATTTGAACATCAGGTCAAGAATTTCGGAGGGGACCAGTTTTGTGGTGGACAGTGAAATAGTACTGGCATACATGCCCTTGGCCTTCATTAGCAGCTGCCGGAAAGCATCTCACGCTGATTCATTTGCAGGAAAATTACACTGTGAGGCAGGATTTTTTGCCTAGTCCAATCTGAATGAGTCCTCGTTGTGATGTGAATGAATCAATTACTTACCCGCTTTGCAACATTTTGTTTCTTCTGAGGCGGATAAACCCACAGCAAACAATCAACATCAACCTGCGAATTTTTGGCTTTTTCCTTCAGAGCCGAAACCTTTTGGTTGACTTCTGAAGCATTAGCTATGCCAAATTCTGAGGACGGTGCTGGTTCAGCCGATGCTCTGATGCAGTGCTAGAAAAGCCTGATCTACGGTCCAAGATCATCGCTGTGGCAGCTGAATGACGAGCAGGCGCACTTGAACCATGGTCATACACAGATGCTAAAACACGACACAACATAAGCACAAGTAATATATGTGCAGCAGTAACATACATGACCCAGGCTCACCAACAGGCTTACAGGGCTCACATGTAGCAGATCGAAGAAAGTCGTAGCACACCCCACAGTTTGAACACTGTGGTTTATCCTAAAGACAGCCCGAGTGAGTATTAAGTCTGGTCAGATGGATTGACAACACACATAGACGGCAGGTCGTTCAGCTTCTGTGGCTCGCTGCAGCTTGAAGCACTTGGGACATTCTGAGCCATCCATGCCAGGAAAGTTCCTTGAACAACCCAAACATCGTGCCATGGACAAGTCAACAAGAAATGATGGTTCAAAGACAAGTTGCGAGGAGAAACTGAGTATGAGCTTATATAGTCGTAATGCATGTTTAAAATGTTGTTCCGAGTTGCTAAATGTCACACTTTGTTCTCAGAGGCTTTTACATTCCTCCTTGACTTGCTTGCAAAAAATGTACTATATTTCTCAGAAACAGGTATTCTACTAGTATAGCCTAAATCAGAGATAACATAGCAGAAAAGATGTTCCACATATTGTGAAATGATAACACCTTGAAACCAAGGTTCGCAAAAACGGTCTCTGCATGATTCTCGTACTCAATGGAAACAAAACGAATGAGATCCTCACCACCTATGCTGTCCATCAGCTGTTTGACAGTCTCGCAGTCAACTACCTGTAGGCAGTTCTCGGCCTGATAATCGGCATAGAGGGCAAAGGCAACATTGGGAGAAACACCCGAGGGGTGATTCTTAGCAGATTCCTTGCGAACACGGTGGTTATTGAACTGCTCTTGAAGCTGGTTAAGCTCTTGCTGAATGAGCTTTGGCCACAACCATTGGACCAGTTCACTGAAAGGTATTATGAGAGGTCTCAAAGCTCGAGAGATAAATTTGTAGCTTACTACTGTCTTGGGTCCATTTCATTGTAGATGCTGCTTCCCGCTTCCCAGAACACCTTGACATTATCACCCCACTGAAGACGAAGATGAAGCCAGCCACGTTCGATAGTGGTGTTATGGACACTCTTTAAAAATTTATGTGCGGGTAGCTCGTCCAATGACAGATGGGGGGAGAAGTGTTCCCTATGACGCAGTAAGCATCAAGCATCAGAAAAATGAAAAATTAATCAACTACCGAAGTGCGTTGGCAAATCCATAAATTTTGGTTGTTTCGCTGCCACAATCAGTTGTCGTCTGTATAGGCATACCTTCAAACATGAGAGTTAGCTATGGATTGAGGAACAACAATTTAACATACCACCAAGTTGATGGCAAAGAGAGAGGTACAAATAGGCAATCACGTTCTTGAGGTGGTTGTTTGGCAAGACCCATATACTGAGCCATTTGCCAGACCATACATCACAGATTCCCCAAATCAGAAAGCCAATTTGCATGAGCTTATCATGGCCATCACCACTCCACTCATGGTGTGGGCCAAGCACAACCAAGGGCTTCTGGGACAGCTTCTTGCTAGTAGGTTCACGAGTCACGAAACCTTCTGGTTCTTGTAACATCATCTGATCTCTGATGTATTCACTGCGTCAAGTCCCTTGCAGTTCAGTAAAGACAACAGCAATAAAATGTGAAGTACAAACCGTGGGAGCATGATTCCAGTTTGGTTTACAATGAGTTCCTTCACAATGCGTGGTCCACGACAGCCACGGGGATCATTCGCAAGCTGATCTAGCACGAGTTGGCGCTTGGTAACATCTGGCAGTTTGGCTGCCATCACACGGCTGCCAAATAAGCCCAATTCTCGTCTACAGCGAGCAACTGTTGCTTCGCTGATTCATTCACATGAATAATTGTTAACTACCTTTAAGTTGAAGGTACCACTGGCAGGCTCACCTCATTTTAATGCCATGTTCAGCTTGCAATAACTTGCTTGTGAGTTTCTGGTCTGAAATATTCCATCTGTGGTATTCATGAAGAAGGTCCGCTACCTTTTGGTCACCCTTAAGGGCTGAGATTTGACTGAGTTGCATTCACGCTGCAATGAGGCATGAAAGACTTATGACAACCTTTGTGTTGGTTTCGTCCACTTGGGTTTGGCAGATGTTGTGCATAATACCCATCCTCAGTTTCATCTTCGCCCTCGCTGACATACACTGGCATCCGTTGTAGAGAATGATCCTAGGATGAGTGGTAACCAGCCATAATTAGTCTGCACTTACCCTAACCATCTCCGACGCTCTCCGACCCGCGCAAACCTGAGAACTCAGCCACAGTGATTCAGACGTCTCTGACTGAGGACAGTCAGTATTCAAAGCCACTAGCAGATGTAGAGAACAATCCTAGGATGAGTGGTAACCAGCCATAATTAGTCCGCACTTACCCTAACCATCTCCGACACTCTCCAATGCTTTCCGCATCGGACCTGACGTTTTGTACCTTCGGACTCGTCAGACCTCCTGTGCACTCGTCCGTCCTATATCCAGTCCTGTCCTGTCTAACCCCACTGGTGCGTAGTTGATTATTCCCATTGACTCAAGCAGTCTACAGTGTTATTACATGTGTGCTCACACGGCCCATGCACCTCATGGCTTATTACATGTCATCGGACCCAACATTTTGCTACTGTTCTCGCCTGTACACCTCCAGACTTTAACGTACTTAGTTAAATAGAGCTAGGGTGACCATGTACACCACCATCTAGTAGGAGGGCAAAGCCCCGACACTTGGTCACCCCATACTGAGTATATAGTTGGCCTTAGTCAAATACACTTGGTTATCGTTCGTTTCGCCTCTGGACTTAGTGTCCTATCATTCCCTTAACGTTCCCTTACCTCTGAAAGCTAGTCCCGACGCTTTCCCATCATTTCCCTTGCTCTCCCGTACTCTCTGCTACCCAAACCTTCGGACCCGCTGTTTCCCACCATCGGACTTCGCTACGTACCTTCGGACTTCACGTCGGACCTTTGGACTTCATCCCTGTGCATAATACTTGCCTTTCAAACTTATCTCAGACAGCAGACCCCTTTAGGGTCGAATGCTCTTGTCTATCACAAGTGAAGCAGACTAGGCAGAGCAAAAGACTCAACATACTGTTTAGGTGTTAATTACAATTCTCACTCAATCAGGTTGAATACCCTTCACCGTGCGGCGTGAAGGAAAACGATGATGAAGGAGAACAAAAGTCCTATTGGCTGCGCTGAACTCCATTTCTGATTGTAGAAAACCAACTTAGCTCACGCTAAAATTAAATTTTTGCAAAAGTAACCTGATACTCATCAGCAACCGTATACAATCAGTGATAGGAGGGTATGATATATACCTCATCGACTCATGGATCCTCAATCAATGGGGTTTGCAATGGACTGTCAACGCCTAGCTGCACTCATGACAAATCCTCGACCAGAGGTCCGGGACCGATTAATCAAATGTATGGTACTAGCACCAGTCCCTGTAGGTATAATGCATTAAGGATTTTACCATTTCAATATAGGAAGAACAAGTTTGCACTGATTTCCTGATACACAATATACATCAAGGTGATATTTCTGGCATAGTCATATCTTAATTCATATATATGTCACACCACAATAATATTATCTAAGGCTAAAACATGACATGTAATAATGATGTTTGATTACCAATTATAACCGGTCATATCAACTTCAGGTTGATTTCCTGATGTCTGCTTACTACAAGACATGAGTATTGCATTAACTATGCTCATTAGCATGTTCAGTGATGCATCAGATCATGCTAAAGTAGTACACCTAGGCTATGTTGTGATTAGTAGTGCTGCGGTTTGGTTTGGGTCTGCTCAGGTTCGGCATTTACTGATGTGCCGGTAGTTTGGCAATTCTGGTGAGCCAAGTCGCTGATTCACAGTGTGAACTGGTTTGCAGCATTAACCAGCCACACAAACCAGCTAAAGCCAGGAATGTATGAACCATGGCTTGAGCTGGTTAAGGCTGGCACAAGCCAGCTCATAACATGTGGTAAGCCCTTTCATTCCTTCTCTATTGTGTCTACCGTAATTTGTACCATGAAGAAAGTCCCTACCCGTGTTGATGGCAGATTCAGGCTTGGAGATGTTCTGGGTTCGGGCGCATATGGTATGTGATTCTGAATGTTCTCCTGGTGATGATATATTGATTCACATTCAACATATTCACTGCACTTAGCTGTTGTGTACCATGCACAAAACTTCTTAAAGGATGATTTAGTTGCTATCAATCTCGAACCCATCATCAACTTCTGCTCGTCTTTGCAGCATGAATACAACATTTTACAACGACTTGCAGGTGGAGTTGGGATCCCCCGCACTTTTTGGTTTGGTAGAGAGTCAACCTACCATGCTTTAGTTCTCGACCTCCTTGGGCCGTCATTACATGATCTCTTCATTGCACACAATTGACAGTTCAGCCTTTGCAATGTTGTGAATCTAGGAGACCAACTAGTAAGTTGCTTTACAATGTGTTGTTGCAAAGAACTGACCCCATCTTTCTAGCTCTCGCATCTCGAATATATCCACTCACACAATTTTGTTCACGGTGATATTAAATCGCAGAATATATTGATAGGTCTCAATGATTTGAGGCACACCGCCTTCATCATCGATTTTGGTGTCACAAAGGAGTACTGCAGCACTTCAACTAGAACCCACGTACCATTTCACCAAGGCCAAAATCTCACTGGTACCCCTGTGTTCACCTCAATCAACAGTCATTTGGGAGTTGAGACAGGTCGTCATGATGATATTGAGTCACTGATATATACACTGATATATCTCTTGCGTGGATCTCTTCCATGGTTAACAGATGACCATGAGAGGCTCTCCAGCTCTGCCATGCTGGAGCGCAAAGTAAACACTACTGTCGAAGTTTTATGTTATGGAATTGAATTCCTGCCGAGTTTGCAAGTCTTCTCATTTACACATGCTCCCTTGCATTCTCACAGGATCCTGATTATGACTACCTTCGCTCATTACTCCATGATCTTCATGCTACCTTGCCTGTACCAGCTTCATACTTGCTGGATTTCAGCAAGTCTTATCCTATCACCCATGCCCCTGCATTCCCCGATTATCACAGGGTGGCTGAGGCAATGCCTTCATCTCCGCTGAAAGCAACACCTCTTCGCAAATCAACTCGTGTGTGAGTGCTCCCTTTCATCTTCATACTGATGAACTGAGGCTCATTTTTTTGGAAGTTCACGCACTCATAATGGCTCGCTGTTATGTGCCACTACTTCCATTCCACGCCAAAAAAAAAGGAACTAGTTGCTTGACATTGTTGAATACGTGTAGTTGTATACTTGTACATAAATGTGTGTATGTAATATGTCAGATGTACACTGTAACTGCGACTCAGTGAGATTAAGGACCAGACTCGGAGAAAGCCAGAATGATCATGATGGGCACAGGCTGCAGCTTTGCACATGGACTGATGGCATGCAGCACATCCTACCTCAAATCTCATCAAATCTTATGTATGGCCGCACAGACCATGGTGCGTTGATGTCAATCAATGACCAATGACCAGTCACTGAACATTGAACATTTATCAACAGACTCCGAGATCCCTCATCGCATACCTACCAGGGACTTTCCATTAAACATGTCGCTGCCCTTTCATTGGATAACATTGGATCATTGGATGCCACATAGCGTATATTCCATGAAATATGTCACTGCCCTTTTGCTCAACGGTAAGGTATACTTTAGTTCAAATTGGCATTTTCAGTGTCTGACGAAGGCATATATAAAGACTTGATCTTGTCCTTAGATCATTACCACCAGCCTACTACTATTCCCAACATGCCAGGTCGCCAGCGTGTGCACACAGCTACTGCCATGCCTGCTGCTATCCCAATCCCCGCCATTCCCATCCTCACTGTTCCCATCCCCGCTATTCCCATCCCCGCTGCTGTTGGTCCAATCGCGAATGCACTTACAAAACCTCATTGAAATCGCCAGCTCCCTCGCAGATATCAGGACGATGCTTCAATTCACACTGGCCTCAGTCATGCTCAACCTATGCCTGACAAAGGGGAATCCTTCAATCTCGACAATATCTCTGATGATGATGAAGAGGAAGAGGACGACCCACCTGCACCTACAGTTATGGCTCCTGCAGTCCCTAGCCCACTTCAGACGGCTGTTAGTAACACCACATATCCCATGCAAACTGATCTCTTGGCTACCGGCGGTCTCACAAGAAAGGTCAAAGGCGCTGATGACATCCATTTTTTCTACCGGCTGCATCCAACTACTGGGCGTAATGTTTGCATATCCTGCGAGTGAGTATCATACCTGCCATTTTTCTTTTCTTACATCTTTCACCAGACAATTATATGAACTTGATACGTCACACAAGATCACGTTGTATAGCAGTACCACGAGCAATACAGGCCCTCGTTTCCACGTATATAGCCATCATACCATCATTTACTTGGAGGAGGCAGGGTGCCATGGTTGGCCCATACAAATCAAGCCTCTAAATGCTCTTATTGAGCAAGGATGGATGGTCACGACCATATGTGAAAGGCTCAGGGATCTGTCTCGCACAATTGATTCACTCGGAGACGTCCCTAATCGTGATGACGTACTGCTTGGATCCAGACGGTCGGGTTCTCTGAAGGATGAGATACCTGACTTCACTATCAATGAGATGCATCAACAGCTTGTGAAATTTGTTGTGGCAGACAACCAGGTGGGTTACTGTTTAATTCCTATGTGCTATTCTTAATAACACCTTCAGGCAATCAACCTCATTGAATGTCCTGAATTTTGTCGTTTGATTCGTCTTCTGCGACCAGAATTAAATGATAGCGACATCTGCCATCACACGAAATTTCGGGAGTTAATCCTTGAGGCTTTTGAGGAGTACTTTGAGGCATTGAAAAGGGACCTTGCAGTAAGTGTACAGTTGTCAGGAGTCGTGCAAATTAAATCTTTCAGATGGCACAGGGAAAGATCTCATTCACGTCTGATCTATGGTCGGACTCAAACCTCCGCCCATTCATGGCAATCACCGCCCACTGGATTGCCAAAGATGAGCAAACTTCCGTGCTTATTTTGAAGGCAGCATTGATAGCTTTCAATCACACACCAGGGAGTCATGCAGGAGAGTATCTAGGTCGAACAATATTAGGCCTCCTTGATTGTGCTGAAGTGACTGAGAAAGTGAGTGTTTTAGTTGTACCACATGGCATGCTCTGGCTTCGCTCAGTCTGGTCATTTTACTTTGGATAATGCCGGCATAACATAATCACACGTCCATGCAAGAGTACCTACTGGAGGAATGTGGGATAGAGTTTGATCCTGTTGAGCACTGAATCCCGTGCTTCCCCCTTAACATAGGCTTGCTGTGGGCAGATAAATATGATGATCAGCCACCAATGTTTATGCAGTCTCCATGTGTTAGTCCTGTATATTCTGACGAGAGTTTGATTCTCATCAGTCCCTCTATAGTTATTGATCCTGCTTCGTGGATGTCGTGGATGGAACATCATTGGGACCAACAGCAAACTCAGAATGCCAAGAAATTTATCATTAAACTCGTATGTCTTTCGCTAATTACAGCACACATTGAACTAATGTGTTATGCAGATGCATACCAAGAGAGGGACCCAGGCTTCCAACTCTGCACCAACTATACAGGCAGTACAGCAACAGCCACACACATTAGGCTCATGCCTATATGGACTTCCTGAGGTGGACTCACTGTCGAGTCATGATGAAGGCGCCCAAACAGTCATTCAGGAGTTCAATGCTTATACCACTGCTACTTGCAGCCCCAATGGAACAAATATTCTCTCATTTTGGACAGTAAGATCCTTGTATTTCCTTGTGTTAGACTATTCATCGCTGACTATGAATTGTCAGGCCTCGCATGCCATGTTTCCAACAGTCTATGCGATTGCTTTGGACTATCTCCCAATATAGGCATCAGCCGTCCCCTGCGAGCGTGTGTTTTCATCAAGCAGTGAGATGGACACACAGAAGCATAACTGCCTCAGCCCATTGCTGATGGAGGCACTACAAATTGTCAAGTTCTTCCTGAAAAAAGAGAGACTCAACTTCACCAAAGGATGGGCGGCATCACAATGGGACATGGAATACAAGCTACTACGTGACACAGAGACTGACGTGCTGTCAACGTCTAACATTAGTATAGTTTCAGGTGGCAGTAGCTCACACAAGACACTTCTCAAAGTTATTGCAGACCAGGAGTGTGATGATGTTGAGGATGCTGCCACTGTCTATGGAATGCCATAATGACTTTTCTCGCTTGTTTTTTGTTTACCTGCTTGTACTAGTATCTTACATCCTTCTTCACTTATGTTCATTGATAGCCTGATTTCAATCAAATCGCATTCGACAACTGCTCGGTCACATCCTCGCGCTTGTTTGTTGTCAGTGTTTGCCAGCTGACTTTGAAAAGTCATGCCTTAGGCCCTTAGCGCCTTTCTAAGTTCACCCAAGTCAGTGACGCGCAGCATGATCTTTCTGAGCTGTTTCACATCAGTGGAAACTCACCAGACACAAACTACCTCTTCATGGGTGATTACGTGGATCAAGGGTACTACTCTGTCGAAACAGTGACTCTGCTTGTGGCACTCAAGTTGCGGTATCACGACTGCTTTACAATTCTATGGGGAAATCATGAGTCTCGACAAATCATGCAGGTGTATGGCTTCTATGACGTGTGTTTGCAGAAAGATGGAAATGCTGACGTGTGGCAGTTCTTCACCGATTTGTTTGACTACCTTCCCCTCACTGCCCTCATTGATAACCAAGTGAGTCTCTTGTCCTCATATTTACCTACCATGCAAATCATCTTGCTGCCATTTCTGATCGCTAACCTTGTGACTCAAGATATTCTGCCTGCACAGCGGTCTCTCACCTTCTATCGACACATTATATCATGTTTGCTCCATCGACTCTGTGCAAGAAGGTCCTCATGAAGGTCCCATGTGTGACCTCCTGTGGTCTGACCCTGACGACCGTTGTGGTTGGGGTATTTCACCCCATGGGGCAGGGTACACGTTCGGGCAAGATATATCCGAGGCTTTCAACCATAATAATGGGATGCGTACTCCTTGCAGAAGTCATCGAAGCCATCAGGAATCTTCAGAATGTTGCACAGCTCTGGACATTCCAGACTGTGATGGGCAAAGGTCCGACTGGGAAATGGGAGTGGCATGATATCATAGCCAAGGATGTTCGAGAGGGCCTCAGCAAGGCTGAGGCCAAGCACCAGTCTTACATTTGTCTTTTATTTGAGTTGTTATGAAATGCTCAACTTTGTGCAGCATTATATTTGAACTGATCAAAGGCGCAATGACGTACGTTAGGGACTTAGAAAATATTAACCTGCCTTATATACTTCTCTTCGACTCCCGCTTCATTGAAGTCAGGCACATATCAACAGGTCTGCTTGGATGCTTTTTGGATGTGGAATCATGGCACTTCTGGGGCATTGGGCTTCATGGAAATCAATATATTGTGATTATCTAACGTAATATTGGAGGTCTTGCTGTAGAAGTTGGCTTGAGCTGGCTGAAAACAGATAACCGCGGCTATGTTAGCCAGGCCGCGCCATACATTACATAATCCATAACCAGCTATGAGGCTTGGCTAACAATAGCTCTGGCTCCGGCTATAGCCGGCTATAACCAAGAACTGCGGCAACACTAGTTGTGATGAGTGCAATCCAAGCACATGGTTCGTGCCCTCACTAGTGGAGTTACAAAAGTATCTGAGTGGTGGAGTAGATAGTTAGTATAATAGATTATCGGAAATGACTGAATAAATCTGCACACCACGTACTTCTATTATTGTCGCTGTTCCAGCTAAGCTCAGAACCTAAATCATATCAGGTTATGAGCCCTGTTAATAGTTATACGTTACAGCTGATTCCATAACTACATCAGTGAACCTGTGAGGAAAGTAGATAGCAATAAATAACAATACATAGTACATAATCACCAGAACCAGCATAATTCTGCTATTGACAATCACATTGTTATGTTTGGCCTTATAGAGGAAAGACGCTTCCCTGATTTTCATATAAAATTTTATGATCGAGAGAAGGGCCCGATTTTACTCAATCAAACTCACACTTGAAGTGAAGGTGTGACAAAAGTCGAACATTGAGCTAGATTAATCAATAATGCCATAATGAAAGGGAGGTTCACAACTCCGAAGCATCAAATAATTGACCCGAAAATATAAAGCTTTGCACAGCTTTATCTAACCGTAAAATTTATATGGTACCTGTCAGAATGATACTACCTGGAGTAAGTTAAACAGAACTACCAAAAACACCAGATTTTCACCACTCATTGTTTCTTAGCACTCATTTTATGAAATTTTATGAAAAGAATCAATTTTATTTATATTGAAATACATATGTAATTACATGATAAAAAAAAGAAACAGAAAGATAGTGGAGATGGAATGGTCACAAGGAAGAGCCAGGATGGGACCATGAGGAAGGGCCAGCAAGGAACCACGAGGAAAGGCAGGGAGGAACCACCACAAGGAAATCCAAACAGCCAGGGAGGGACCATGAAGGGCCAGGGAGGAACCACAAGGAAAGGCCAGGGAGGGACCACCACAAAGGACAAGGCAGGGAGGAACCACAAGGAAAGGCCAGGGAGGGCCACCACAAAGGACAAGGGAGGAACCACAAGCACTGAGCTCGAGAGGGTGGTGGTAGTAGCAGTGAAACGAAGTTGAAAGGAACTTGCGTGAAATTTTCTGTGCTGCACAAACAATGAACAAATAATGACAAATCAATTTCAGCCACTTGCGCTGCTCACATGATTTGGGGTTAGTCACGTGCATGACCTTAGATGCCATTGTAATTCACGCAATATTTGAACCAATCTATATAGTTTTGTAAGTCAAATATAAATGAGGTAATATGATGTTGCTCAACAAACGGTACCTAATCACACTATCATACCTCGCCAATTGTGATGGCGCAAATTCATGACCTTGTCTGAAACTCTCATAGGAATCTAAATTAGGTTAAAAATGCTAACGGTGCTTTCCACGATAAAGTCTTATATCAGTTGATAGTTCAAAAATAAATGAAGAAATATGGTATGAGTCAACAAGTGTGACTTAACGATGCTATTGCACATTGATTGCTGTAATGGCGCAATGTTGTGACCTTGTCATGAACTCCTCATGGTAAAATGAATTTTCAAAGATTCATGGCTATGTACCGAAAACTAATATTTATTGCTGTATACATAGGTATATTCAGCTCTATGTGTTGCTAACAATCTTCGAGGTAACAGTCAAGATATCAGATCTATTGTCTACTCAATATATCTGATACAAATAGTAGCAACGGGGCCTTGTAGCTATTTTGGCTCAAACCTGCAGGGTTTGCGACCCAAAACATCATTTCAAACCTGTGGAGAGTCCAGATTGAGCCATGATTCCCAACATGAAGGAGCCCAGTGACACATCAGGCACAGCGTGGACTCCCACTTCAAAGGAGAAGGGTGACACAATGACATACCTTGTCAATACATTGGAGGCATGGTATAACACATGAAGGGTTCTAGTGCAGGAGAACCTTGCAAATATGGCACCAGAATTAACACGTGTTTGAGATAGACTGTGAATGCTTCGCTTGACCATCTCCCCATAGATTTGATGACATCGAACAGGATACCGCACAGCAGATATTCCAATGTCCCTCTGATACAAAGTCCGTGTCCTTTCAAATTTCCTAATCCCGGTGAAGGGTATTCAACCTGATTGAGTGAGAATTGTAATTAACACCTAAACAGTATGTTGAGTCTTTTGCTCTGCCTAGTCTGCTTCACTTGTGATAGACAAGAGCATTCGACCCTAAAGGGGTCTGCTGTCTGAGATAAGTTTGAAAGGCAAGTATTATGCACAGGGATGAAGTCCAAAGGTCCGACGTGAAGTCCGAAGGTACGTAGCGAAGTCCGATGGTGGGAAACAGCGGGTCCGAAGGTTTGGGTAGCAGAGAGTACGGGAGAGCAAGGGAAATGATGGGAAAGCGTCGGGACTAGCTTTCAGAGGTAAGGGAACGTTAAGGGAATGATAGGACACTAAGTCCAGAGGCGAAACGAACGATAACCAAGTGTATTTGACTAAGGCCAACTATATACTCAGTATGGGGTGACCAAGTGTCGGGGCTTTGCCCTCCTACTAGATGGTGATGTACATGGTCACCCTAGCTCTATTTAACTAAGTACGTTAAAGTCTGGAGGTGTACAGGCGAGAACAGTAGCAAAATGTTGGGTCCGATGACATGTAATAAGCCATGAGGTGCATGGGCCGTGTGAGCACACATGTAATAACACTGTAGACTGCTTGAGTCAATGGGAATAATCAACTACGCACCAGTGGGGTTAGACAGGACAGGACTGGACATAGGACGGACGAGTGCACAGGAGGTCCGACGAGTCCGAAGGTACAAAACGTCAGGTCCGATGCGGAAAGCATTGGAGAGTGTCGGAGATGGTTAGGGTAAGTGCGGACTAATTATGGCTGGTTACCACTCATCCTAGGATTGTTCTCTACATCTGCTAGTGGCTTTGAATACTGACTGTCCTCAGTCAGAGACGTCTGAATCACTGTGGCCGAGTTCTCAGGTTTGCGTGGGTACGATACCCCGAATGCGGATTGTGGGTCCGATGGAAGCATTGCTGGTCCCTATAAAGCCTCAGACCCTTAACAACGTCTCTTCCTTCTTTTCCCCCATTATCTCTCTATCATGGCTTTCCCCTTCGACTCTGCTGTTGTTTTGTCTGCTGAGGCTGAATCTCTACAGCGCGGATTTGAGGAGCTTCGTGAGAAAATGGCCGCTGAGGCTAAATGTGTTTCTGAGGATTGTGCCAATTTGGCTGTGGAGAAAGAGGAATGGTGCCGGGGGCGGAATAAAATTACTGTGTGCATTTCCGACGATTCCCGCATTTTTCGGGTGTTGATAGTCCGAAGTCCGATATCGGACATGTTATTGCATCTGGTCGGGAGAAGGGCGTCGTACTAGCGCTAACATCTGAAGAGGTTGCTAGAGGCAAGGAAACAGCTGGCATACATGATGGGTATGTTGAACAGTTGCGTGCGCTGAAGTCCGAAGCTGCGCGCCAAGCGGAGATCAAGTCCCAACAAATTGTGCCTGCGGACGTGAGCATGGAGGAGGAAGATGACGACAAAGATGGTGAGGATGAGGATTCTGTGAAGCATCCATTGCACACTCGCAAATCCAAGGCTCCTGCTCCGACTGTAAGTGCATCTCCGACACCTAAAAATCTCAGGTCCGAAAATATCATTTTTCAGGATTCGGATGGTGATGGCATAGTCATCCATGAGACTCTGTGCATGTGCTGTGCGAAAAAGAATCTGGAATGTGCGGGTCCAGAGGGGCAAGGTTGTACTGAGTGCTGGAGTTCTAAACAGCACTGCATGTATTCTCGTCAAGGTATGCTTTCTCTTTCTTTTTACTTGTGCAACTAATATCTCCTGGTCTAGCGCTGTCCAGGACTAAGTTGTCCGCACCTCCAGCTGCAAGTGTCCAATGGTCCACTGCAGGTCTGAAGGCTTCTTCCCGAGGGTCCGAAGGTGCGTTTGTCATATCCGATGATGAAGATGCGCCCTCCATGTCTAGGGCTCTGAAGATGCAAGGAAAGGGTCGCAAAAGGAAGTTGGCTGAAGTAGAGGAAGATGATTTCGCGCTTGCTGATTCTGGGTTGCGCAGAGATGATTTGGTGATGGCCAGAAAACTGAGGGGCGTCTATGTGAAGTTCCGGACCATCCAGGGGTTGATGTCCGAAGTTGCCAATGAGCTGGACATGATGCGTGCGCATGTCACCAAAAAGGTGTGCGCCTAGATACCTTGTCTTTTCCTACAACTTTTTGTACTTGTATATGAAATCCGCAAAGTCCGGGCCCGATGTCCGAAGGTCCGATGTCCAAAGTCCGAAGTCCGAAGTCCGAAGTCCGAAGTCCCCTATGTCCGATGTCCTGAACTTGTTCCCCCACTAGGGTGCCTATATAAAACATGAAAAAAATGAGAACAAGGTGGTATAAGTGCGATGTAAAATGAGAATGAGCAAATGAAAATGGTACAAAGGTGCAGAATACCATCTGACTTGTCTTCATCATGCAGCTTCCAAATTCTTTCTTCTTGGCGCGGGTTTTTCGCTTTTTCTGGGTTTTTCTACGTAAAATAAAGGTGCATGCATGGTATGCAGTGCGAAGGTTAAATATTAATACTAGGTTTTTTTCACACTTTTTCTCGGGTCCGAAAATTATAGTCCGAAATGTCTGTTACTAGTCCGTCTGCAGGTCGAGGTATGAGGTATTTAGGGGTTTTTGGGTAAGTACTGAATCTCTGGACGAAACCTGGGGTAAAACGAGTGAAGGCTTAACATATGTGCAGTATGTATGTCCGCGTTTTTGCGGGTCCGAGAAGTGGACTCAAAGCTTTTTCCTAATAAGGGCACATTTTCCACACTGGTACTGAGCAAGTGCCATCCATGAGTGCAATGGCCGAGTGTACTGGTAAAGTCTGCATGCTGGGTATTTGAGTGGACTTTGGTGGGGCGGGTGTGTCGGGTTTCGGAAATGCGGGTGCGTCGGGTTTGTCGGGGATCAGAGATGCGGGTACTGGTGTGGCGGGTGTTGGAGGTGTGGGTGCTGGTGTCCTAGCTTCATGTTGCTGTCATCGGGTGCTTGTACCATTTTTGGGTGCATTGGGTGCGTGCTAAATCTAGACCATGAAATATAACCTGTGAGTACCAAAATGACGGTCGATACAAAGAGAAATTCATCTGAGGTGTCTTGGTGATGAAGCGAGGCTTCGGGTTCGTAGTGAAATACTCCGATGTCAATATCCCATAGGTCTGCATAGTCCGATGCGTTCGAGGGTCCGAAGTCCGATGCAGGGGCTTCGGGTATTGCATCTGCTAGTGGCTTTGGATCTAAACTCGGGGTTACGGGTGTCAGTACGTTCATGTCAATAACCATTGTGATCATGTCCTCTACAGACTGCAGGTCTGCAGGCGTTGGGTCCGAAATTGCGGGTTTGTCGGAGATCATCGGGGTATCGGAAACTATAACCTGTGGGGTGGTTGCGAGTTCGTTAGCTACTAAGACCGTGGTGCTAGGTGTGTCATCAGGTATTTCTTCGTGCGGTGCAGGTTGGCAAACTTCTAGTTCTTCAGTTTCTGGGTGCTGGGGCGTCGGGTCTGATGCGGAAAGTGTCGGAGATGGTCAGGTATACTGTAAGAATATTCCGTGTTGTGGGTACATCGACAGAATTTTGTTAGCAAAGTCTACAAAACTATCACCTTTGCATGTGTGCAGTCCTTGAAATAACTCCTTGTCATCAGAGTTAGTGTACTGAAGAGTATGCTTGATAATGGCTTTTTCGGAAAGTCCATGATCTTGACCAAGTTGGTCCACTGTCTGCAAAAAGGCCGGAACTTTATAGGGGTTTCCCCCAAAATGTGGAGCACTGCTAGAATGGGGCGAAGGCATATAGGCTGGGCCACGCATTTGGGTTCCTGTCTGTGTTCTAAAAAAAGGTAGGTCGTGTTTCAACCTATGAAAGTCTGTTTCAACTTTGTCGTGTTCTCCTGAGGTTCGTGTCTCACTTTCCATTGAAAGGGAGAGTCAAAGTATGTATATGTAAAGCTAGACTGAGAGCTGTTCAATGGTTGTATACACAGTTATACAACAGTTAGATGAGACGATGACAACAATAGTTGTATAGTGATCACGGTATACAACCATCTGATAATACAATAGTTATACGGTCAACCCTAGTAAGGATCCGTATAACTTTATGTTTCAATAACAAAAGTCAACCCTTGATGTCAACAAGTCCCTTTAATGAATCAATGTAAGGACGGTGATGAGTATGGCTTTAATGATCAAATAATATAGTGTATACAGTCAATCCCCTGTAAGGCAATGTATAACTATACTATAAATTATTGGTAAGCTTACTTCAATGCACTACTTGGCCTGCACTTTAGATCTTATGTAATCTCACTTGTTTGAGAGAAGTATAGCTGCTGACACAAAAAACCACTGTCCAGTCACAGTGTGACCGCTGTGACTGGTTGTGATGCCAGTGACCTGATCTGCCAGCGATCAAAATGATCGGGTGAGACACCCGACACCCCCGCGCCTCGCAACAGACTCTGAGTTCCCCAAGGACGATGGCGGATGACAGGGCGACACGCTGGAGACTGCCCACCACCCACCCCAAAGATGGAGGTGCAGAAACGGCTCCCTTTTCGCCAGGGACTCAGTGAGCCCTTTTTTTTGGGCAGGGGAGGAATAGAAGGCCCAGCAGGCGCCAAATTGCATTGCTGCTAATTGACGGCCGCTGCAACATTGTGCGCTGGGTGCGCACCACACACACACACACACACACACACACACAAGAACTCAGAGGGGACCTGGCCACTTTCACTTACCAAGGGCATACATATGAGGGGTTCGGGTCTTGGAAATGAATGTTGGAGTCTTGATGGTGCAAACGAGAGTGAAGGAAGGGATGGTTTGTGAAGGGGTCTGCAAAAGGTGTGTGCTGACTTGTGGGGCCTAGGCAGTCGCTAACAGTTTTCTGCCAGCACCAATGTAGGTTTCCAAACAAGACTTTACAGTCTGCAATGTCACACCCATTTGGGAGGGTGTTTTTTCGCCCAAGAAACCCATGGTGGACGGGCGAGATTCCCTGCCAAAACAGAGGGATGGAGAGTTGGACTGTGCCATTTCTCCCCAAAAAACACTGTCCTCGTGTGCTAAAGACGGTCCTGCGCATGCTAAAGACGATCCCTGGCATGTGTTCCCACTCTGTTTATCGTGGACCTACTAAGTCTGGCCCACTTAGGCTGCAGGCGAGGCACCGTCTGCGTCTTGGAGGTCTCTGATCCACATCTGGCTCAATCTCATCACGCTCTTGAACACCTCCAAGATTTTATATATTATGCCTATGCCTTCTTGTGTCTTGAGTCTTTGGCAGCCGTCCTTGACACAAAATTCTGCAGATGGAGAACTTGGTTCCAATGAGATACTCTTGAGTTCTGACAAGACCGTTGCTATCATCGACGGCAGTGGTGTCCTTGCCGACTCTGCAGGTATCAATAGGGAGGAGCTCATCTGCCTCGCCAAACATCGCCTGACCGTCGCTCACTTCAACAAGACCAAGTTGAGCAAGGATGGGTACCTCATCAAGGTCGAGGAACAGGACATCAGGCTTCCCTGTATGTTCAGCTTTCTCAATGTTTGTTGTTATCCTTACATGCTGTTGTTAGCCGAAGAAATCATTCTGGACGGCACCAATTTCAGGAATGGTGCTCACTTCCGTTTCAAGGCAGATCTTTTTGTGCCTTGCGGTAGACGGTCAGTTTACATCATAACACTCCAAACACGAGCTGATGATCATTCAGCCCTGAAGCTGTAAACATCTCCAATGTTGCTGCTTTGACGGATACAGAAGGCAAACCCCATTTCAAGTACATTGTTGAGGGTGCAAACTTGTTCTACACTCAGCAGGCAAGGTTGCACTTGGAGAGTGCGAACAAGGGCGAGATTACTTTCCCTATCACTGTGCCCCAATTTAGGGTTAGGGCTACGTTCCAGAATGGATTTCCATACATGGAACCCAAGGACAAAGTGCCGTCCCGACGAGAACTCACACAAGGTTCACAACTGGTACTACAACATTTCTTTCCGCCATCACTCTGTCTCCCGATCTATCATTAATCATTGCCAACCTTTCAACCTTTCATCTTCAATTCTCAAATGTTCTGACAGATGTATTGTCAGCAAGTTCTCGTCAAAATCTCGCAACAACCAAATTCTGTCTCGGCCACGAGCTCGCGATAGTGCAACATAGACATTGAATGGAGTAAGCATTTACATTGAAGGGCGAAATCAGACATTCCACAGATCTTCTCGTTGCCAAGATTGTTGTAGACTCAAAACTCTATCCAGCGGGCTACAAAGTACTTATTACATCTCGTCCACGAGACAATGCAAAGTTTATCTCCCTCAAAACCTCCTGCGAGAACGACATGGAGCTGGTTTCAAGTGCAGGTGCAACCGACCTGCTTGTGAAAGTCCCACCCAACGTTGCATCCCTCCTTTGAAGACAAACATAGGTAAACAAATGTGCATTGTTTAGGGGACAGCACGCTAACCTGTTCCTGCACATTCATCTGTGTGCTAGCTTAGATACGCCAGCACACAACAATAGACCAGAGGGTTTACCAGTCATCATGGGGATAAACAGCCTGTGGGAGGTATGTGTGCCTGCCGCTTGCAGAATTTCAAACCTCATTGCCTTACAGTTACTTGAGCCTGCCGCAAAAACAGTACCTGTCATCTCTCTTGCCCTCCAGGACCGCTGTCATGCATGGTATGCGATTGATACCATACCTGTCATATAGAAAGTATAGAAAGTGTGATAAGGAAAGGTACAAGAGATTGTCTAGTCCTTTGCTGTCACCAAGTTGCCTCTAGTTTCCTTGATTTATTTAGCTTCTCACTTCTCAGATTGATCTTACCTTGTATTTTTAGTGATCATGTGACCTTCTGTATGTTTCAGTTTGTTTATTTGTGTTTGGGCTTTGTTCAGCCACACTTCTGTTTATTTCTGTTTTGTTTCTTTCAGCCACTATTTTTGTCAGCACATCATGTGACTGGTGAATTTACTGGTTTGTACTTGATTAGTCATACATTGCCATAAAAGGCAATATGACTCACATCAATTTCAAATGGCTCCACACAATTTCAAACAGCTTGTCATTTGTAATTGCTTTAGTAGGATTACCTTATATAGTAATGTAGATCTAAAAGCAAGATCCAATCTTGCTTATGTAAGGGGATCCCAAAAAGGTATAAAAGGGCCCCATTTTGCCACCCAAAAATATAACTTCCCACTTTGCACCTTCTCCCAAATAAGTGAGATTACATAAGATCTAAAGTGCAGGCCAAGTAGTGCCTTGAAAGTAAGCTTACTAAGCATTTCCTTTTATAGTTATACACTGCCTTACAGGGGATTGACTGTATACACTATAATCTTTTGATCATTAAAGCCATACTCGTCACCGTCCTTACGTTGATTTGTTAAAGGGACTTGTTGACATCAAGGGTAGACTTTCGTTATTGAAACATAAAGTTATATGGATCCTTGCTAGGGTTGACCATATAACTATTGGATTATCAGATAGTTGTATACTGCGAATCACTATACAACTATTGTCGTCATCGTCTCATCTAACTGTTGTATAACTGCGTCTTATACAACCATTGAACAGCTCTCAGTCTAGCTTTACATATACATACTTTGACTCTCTCTTTCAACGGAAAGTGAGACACGAACCTCAGGAGAACACGACAAAGTTGAAACAGACTTTCATAGGTTGAAACACGACCTACTAGGGTGAAACATATCTACCTTTTTTTTAGAACACAGACAGGAACCCAAATCGTATTACATTGGTATGACTACGCAAAGACAAGAAGAGGACAACAATCTAAATCCTCCCAAGAACTCACCACATTATCTACCACGAAAACTAGAAAAGTCGTAGACCGTGTACTTAAGGACTGGCAAGACGTCTTCTGTGTATAATAGTGTTGTCATTATACACAACATTATATAAGACCCTTAAGTAGCAAGACACCGCTATATAGGACCTGCCTCTCACCTGCCCTATGTAGTGGGGGTTGATGCAAGGTTAGTGTTCGGACATCAGCCGTGTCCACATTTGATGCTAAATGTCCACTACCATCCAGTGGATGGTTTGAACAGTGCCAACAAGGCAAGTGGCACCGAGAGCATGCTCAAACTGGGCAGAATCCTGCCCTTCAAACATTTCTGTTCCGACTCGCCCGGTATCCACTGCAACTTGTCTTCTGCTATGATGGTAACCAGCAGCCTGGCATTAAACGAGGACATAAGGTGTCTTTGAAGGAACACTGGATGGTGAAGCCAACACAGCACATCCTGGATGCCTTCAACACAGAGTGGATTATGGTGCGTTTAATTTTCCCCCCTCTATCCTTATTATTCAAGCCTGATATACAGGCTGTGGGGGAAGCTGAGGCGCAGCTGGCCTTGATGAATAGGGCTGGTGTCATTGATGCTGTCATGACAGACAACAGCGATATCTTTGTGTTTGGTGCCCAAACCGTCCTTCGAAAGTAAGTGTTCTTTTTTTCCACACCTATGTCCTCCTGACCCCATCCTTCTGCCTTAGCTCAACATTTTTGTCTGACACAATCAAGATATATACTGTCAACGCCATCCAGGAAGAGGTTGACCGCTCTCTTACTGGTGATGCCTTCATTACCATTGCTATTTGCTGCGGGGGCGATTATGACAAGGTAAGCTTCAAGCTGCCATTCTGCGAACATCGATTCTCACTGACCTGTCTCAGAATGGCCTTCCAGGGTGTGGATGCGAGACTGCACTTGGTCTTGCCCGCTGCTTGGACAATGATATGCTATGCAGTGCCATGCACAGTGGCAACCAGGACCAGTCCCTCCAACAGTGGCGGAGCACCACTGAATACCATCTTGCAAGTGATCCGACCGGAAAGATGGGCCGATCGCATCCAGCGCTCACTCACTCACTCCCTGATTCCTTCCCTAATCCAGGCATCATCAATTTGTATGTGCGCCCTGCAGTGACTCTCCTTGCCGAGCTGCCCAAACTGCAACCTCCAGCCCCACCTAACCTCGCTCAGCTTGCAGCTCTCATTCAGCAGCTCCTGGGCTGGGACTCGAAGAAACTTCTTAGCACTTTCCACACTACCATCTGGCCTGTCATCATCTTGCATGAGCTTTTGGAGGACCTTGCTAATAATTCACCTATGAGCAACGAGGTCTGTGTACCATGCTGCTACTCCATCTGAATATGCTGACTAGGTGCAGATTGACCTTGGCTCGGGCTGCACAAGGGCTGTTTTTCTCAACCGTGTGTCAGGCCCGAAGAAGACACTTGCAGGAATTTCGGGGCACAACAATGATGTACACACCAATACACTTGAGCAGGCCACACTCCAGCTGCTTGAAGAGACAGCTGAAAAATGCTGTCAGGAAGACTCGCATAAGTATGTTCGAGTATGGCTTGCTGATTGAATCTATGACTGCTGGGTGCGGACTATGTTCCTATCATCTTCAGGTGATCCCCAAATCGAGGTATGTCTATCGACAACGTCTTTGTCATTCATGCTGACAAATGGATAGAGTAATTCACTGTCGACATAGTGTGTGGTCCATGGGTCATCTGCAGGTGCAGTCTCTGTGGCTGCTGCCTCATCTGCAAACATCATTGACCTCACACAAGAGGAAGATGAAGTAGCACTTGCAGATGGCATTGTGATTGATCTCACAGGTGATGATGATGATAGCAAATTAATTGATCTCACTCTTTGATACAAAGCTTGACATTCTGTACTTGTATCTCCTCTGATGAAGGTAAAATATTATGAATTCAATATATTTCATAGTACATATAATAAAAACTGCTAAGAGCAGAGAAAGAACCAGGAGGAGTGTCAACACTGAATGTGAACTACATCCTTTTAATAGTGCCTGGACAGGCATTCTGGGAAGCCTCTCAGGAGTGTTTGTGTTCGACGGCTTGCAATCAAGCGCATAAGCAGCATCGGCCACAGTGTGGGCACTTGATAGCTGGGCACTGGTTGGGATTGAAAAAATGGTCCCTTGGCTCTGCAGGGTCATTGTTTGAAGAGATAAGATATTTGACTATTGTCATGTTGGTGAATTCAGTGCTCCACCCATCCCACTCACAAATCCTTCTCAAGGGCCAGCGCCTTTCTATGTGCAAATATTGGCAGCCTCCCTGACGAAACGAGTGAGTGCCATAAGGGGCGGGGTCAATATTTATGTTGAGAAGGTTGTTTCGAAACAGCTCTAAGAACTGTTCCGAAGACTAGAAAGGCACCTTTAGCTGTTTTCATTGAGCTACACATTAATCACACACCATAGGGCTATTTGCCACCGCTATCCAGTCACCAGACGCCATTTTTCAGAAAACATAACCCGTCGCTATCTGGGACTCATCGAACCAAGCAGCAAGTGCTCTCATAGGACAGAGATGGGCCTCATTAGATGAGAGTGTCCAGAGGTGAAAGGGTTTAATATCTGAAATCATATGTTTCAATCACGGTTCACAATTTGAATACAGATTGAACAGACCTCCATTTTGATGGGTCTTGCGAAAGGGGAGGTACAGCACAACCTGATTGTCCACCACACAAAGATCATGGACCTGTATCTTGAGGACTTCATCAAACCGCAGCATACACAAGAATGCTACCGTATATGCAGCATGCAGAAGCCTTCGGACCCGCCCACCACCCCAGTGGTCCAAGCTTTGAGCAGTTCCAGAGCCTCCTATAGATTTTCGCTCACCAGGTTGATATGGCTGGACGGTCCAGTTCTCAGGAAGGCGGTTGTGGTGGTACAGTTTCAGCAATATTTCCTGTGAGAGTTCAAAAAGTTCCTACCGGTGTCTTACTACTTAAGGGTCTTATATAATGTTGTGTATAATGACAACACTATTATACACTGAAGATTTCTTGCCAGTCCTTAAGTACACGGTCTACGACTTTTCTAGTTTTCGTGGTAGATAATGTGGTGAGTTCTTGGGAGGATTTAGTTTGTTGTCCTCTTCTTGTCTTGTACAGTAGCACTAATACAATTGGTTTCCTGTCTGTGTTCTAAGAAAAATGGGTAGGTATGTTTCACCCTAGTAGGTCGTGTTTCAACCTATGAAAGTCTGTTACAACTTTGTCGTGTTCTCCTAATGTTGATGTCTCACTTTCCGTTGAAAGGGAGAGTTAGCATGAATATTCGTAAAGCTAGTCTGTGAGCTGTTCAGTTAGTGAGTTGTATAGCAAGCGTGGTATACAACTGTTAGTTCAATACAACGATGACGACGATAGTTGTATAGCGATTCGCGGTATACAACTATTTATAATAATACAATAGTTATATGGTCAACCCTAATAAGGATCCATATAACTTTATGTTTCAATAACGAAAGTCTACCCTTGATGTCAACAAGTCCCTTTAACAAATCAACGTAAGGACAGTGACGAGTATGGCTTTAATGATCAAAAGATTATAGTGTATACAGTCAATCCCCTGTAAGGCAGTGTATAACTATAAAAGGAAATGCTTAGTAAGCTTACTTCAAGGCACTACTTGGCCTGCACTTTAGATCTTATGTAATCTCACTTATTTGGGAGAAGGTGCAAAGTGGGAAGTTATATTTTTGGGTGGCAAAATGGGGCCCTTTTATACCTTTTTGGGATCCCCTTACATAAGCAAGATTGGATCTTGCTTTTAGATCTACATTACTATATAAGGTAATCCTACCAAAGCAATTACAAATGACAAGCTGTTTGAAATTGTGTGGAGCCATTTGAAATTGATGTGAGACATTTTGCCAATTGAGTCAATATGAGTCATATTGCCTTTTATGGCAATGTATGACTAACCAAGTACAAACCAGTAAATTCACCAGTCACATGATGTGCTGACAAAAATGGTGGCTGAAAGAAACAAAAACAGAAATAAACAGAAGTGTGGCTGATCAAAACCCAAACACAAATAAACAAACTGAAACATACAGAAGGTCACATGATCACTAAAAATACAAGGTAAGATCAATCTGAGAAGTGAGAGACTAAATAAATCAGGGAAACTAGAGGCCACTCGGTGACAGCAAAGGACTAGACAATCTCTCGTACCTTTCCTTATCACTTTCTATACTTTCTATACAACAGGTATGGTATCAATCACATACCATGCATGACACCGGTGAAATATTGAAATATTCAACATGACTCACCAACATTATAGCACGGGCACTGTATGCAACTTCACCAGCTTGAACCTAGCGCAGTTTGATCAGCCTCAAATCAGCCAAAATCACAAAGCATTACCTTGTGTCTCCGTAGTGAACACATGAAAGATGAAACTTCGACTGAGATTGAGGGGTTGCTAACCAAGGTGGCATCAACATCGGACTCATGCCATGGCATGTTTCCAAGACCATTGAGCTTACCGAAGGCATAGGTCATTGAAGCCCACATTTTCTGGGCATGTCCATATGTCCCTCGTTCCTGAGTAGACAGCTTTGTGGTGCCGTCAAGATTAATAGAGTCACAGCTTCCATGGCATGTCAGCATCAGAACGACAGATTGGCTCCAAGCGGCACTCACGCATTCATAATCCAGGCTACAATTACCAAAGGAGTGTCGGCCTGTGGTCTCTTGCTGAAGAATTCCTCATCTGGCCCCAGAAGACGGATCCTGATAGCAAATGAGACACATGAATTCATTAGCCTGCGGCAAAGAGCATGAGTGATCCGTCAGGCGAGTTGCCAGAAAGTACCATTCACCTCTTGTATTCAGTGTCCGTGCCATCTGTAACACCCTTCAAAGCCTCCATGAGAGTTGCCTGCAGTTTAGCAAAATCCGGAGCATCACTTGACCCAGTGTTGGTCGTTTTGAGACTGATGTTGGGCTCAATTATAGTTTCCTGTTCCACTGCGACATCTTCTTCAATATCGTCCATCTCAAGGCCAGCAGCAGACCCTGAAAGCACCCCACGCAAACTAGGAAAACATTGGATAGAGTTGACTGTTGCAGCCATGTGTTGATGGAAAACTCTGTTGTCGGAGTGAAATGTGTTAGTTCAACTTTGGTGGGCCGGTGGCCCAGTGAAAAGTATAAAAAGAAGATTAATACCATGCCAGTACAGATAGATGACTTTTGCTAAGTGCAGTAGTTGTGCAGGTGTGCAGAAGAAAAATACTGTCTATGACAGAGTCACACTGGACCTTTGCCTGTCAACTCGATGTACCTTTTCACAATAGTAGACGGCTTGGTCATGACATACTCTCTGCCTCCCCTCTGGTAAGTAAAACTAGCATCAAATGTGGGGCCAAACTCTTTGTGTGCCTGTTGCACGATGCAGGAGTGGACCTCCTTGCGTGTGTTGTGCAGCTTCTGAATGATAGCGGTAAAGGTCATGCATTCTCCATCAATACTGAATTTGGCCCAGAATGCCTCTGGGCTGCTTTGACGATAGCACTGGATGATGTCCTGGGCACTCAGAGAAGAGAAAGGTCAGTCAGATGCAGCGGAGCAGCTCAATTGTGCACCCACACACCAGTCTGTCCACTTATTCTTTGTCCCCTTCCACTGCTGGTTTCCGCCATAGCGATAGAGCACAGGCCAGTGCTCGATTGCAATTGGGTGGCCCTGGATGACGATGACCGATATGCCTTGCCAGTGCTCAGTGTGGTCATCCCACATGCCATTGAGGCTTGAGATATCGTTTGCAAAGCTGATGGCAGGAGGATCAGGAATACTGCTAGCATCCAGTTGTAGCATGGTGCCATCTCCAAGCTTGAGTACCTGGGGCTTGTTTGCATCGGGTGGGACTGGTGTCAGGGATTCTCTCATCACGCTGTGTCCTGACGTGATGGGGTGAGCAGAGCGAGCAGCTACCACGCTGTGCTCCTCGGCACCTGATACAGACAGGGATACAGCAGCGCCCGGTTGATGGAGGGCATCTTGCACGAGGCTGACGAGCCTCATGCTCGCATTTTGGATGATGGTGTCCTGCAACTGTGCCTTGTCAGCACATGATGTCATAGTAAGTGAGAGACTGTAGCAGCAAGCAAGCTTACCTCATTGATGCAGCTGGCAGAGTGCACGCTCGTACTGGTAGGCATCCCGACCATGGGATAATGGCTGGGTTCAGCATTGGTGACTGGAGCCATGCCATCTGTTGTCTGGATGGGTACTCCGTGCAGATCATCTTGGCCTGTCAGGTCAATGGTCAACCAGTGCGACGTGACAGAGATGAAGAGAAAAGAAATGGTGACTCACCCCGGTAACAGTGCAGCAACCTTGGCTGAGGTGCGCATGTCCTTTGATTGATCAGTGATGGTCATGGATCCATTGGTAGCATTGGCACCTGGAACTAGCTGTGCGTGGTGCTGCATAGACTTTTTGGTACAGGTCGTCCTGGGCTTGTCCATGGGCCTCCTCAGTCGAGGACCCTTATGAGATCTGTGGGTACCTGGGTAGGTGCTCCAGTAACAGTTTGGCTCCCAGTCAAATTGAGTGAAAGGAGTCACACACCTATCCCATGAGTCAGGATTTCGGCTGAATGCCTCCAGTCGTTCGACCAGCACAGACTTGTTGCCTGTCTGGGAGAGGTTGAACTCAGTGCAGCACTGCTTCAGCGCCTTCGCAGTCATGTTGTAGCTGTGGTACCATTATGAGTGTCACGAGGAGGTAGGCAAGCAACACATCAAAACTTACATGGGGAGGTGTTGAATTGATGGCCCTCCATCCTGCCTGAATTGCAGTGGGAAGGGAAGGGACTCCTCATCAGAGGAGACTGACAGACGGTTGCTCTGAGGGCTGCCTTGACTTTCACTGGGCTGAGACGTGTTTGGCATTCGGTCGTAAGCACCAGCATCAGTGCTCCAGAATGTTCCGTTGCCATCCGAGATAGGATGCAATCCGGAAGTACTGACCATGGTCATTTTCACGAAGCTGGGGACATTGTCGACGTCTCTTTCGCCACCGTTGCTGCTGAGGAAGGCCTGTGCAATACAAGATCTCCACCAGGGATATGTTGCGATGAGAACAACAAAAGCTGAAACACCAAATATGACGGCAAAAGTGCTGGCCTCATTGAGTCCATCCGGTGCTAGTGCATCAGGGGTACCCGGGTCTTCAGCCGAGCTGGAATCATTCGAAAGAGTGACAAGTGAGCTGAAGGGGTTGGGGTGTGGATGCTGGAGCACTGTGTCATTGACGATGATGGAGGAAAGCACATGCTCCAAGATGTGCTTGGCAGCGAGCAGCGGGATCTGGGGGACAGGCATGTCAGCATTGCAAACACTATACTCACTTGCAAGCCTATCTGGCAACCCTGGCAACCGACAAGACTGTCTGTGCTTAAGTCAGCATGCCTGGGACGGTGTTTGCCAAAGTGTCATGCCCCCAACGGGACAGTGTTTCTTTTCAGAGAAGGTGCAAAGTGGGAAGTTATATTTTTGGGTGGCAAAATGGGGCCCTTTTATACCTTTTTGGGATCCCCTTACATAAGCAAGATTGGATCTCTTGCTTTAGATCTACATTACTATATAAGGTAATCCTAACAAAGTAATTACAAATGGCAATTACAAATGACAAGCTGTTTGAAATTGTATGGAACCATTTGAAATTGAGGTGAGTCATTTTGCCATTTGAGTCAATATGAGTCATATTGCCTTTTATAGCCATGTATGACTAAACAAATACAAACCAATAAATTCACCAGTCACATGATGTGCTGACAAAATTGGTGGCTGAAAGAAACAAAACAGAAATAAACAGAAGTGTGGCTGAACAAAGCCCAAACACAAATAAACAAATTGAAACATACAGAGGGTCACATGATCACTAAAAATACAAGGTAAGATCAATCTGAGAAGTGAGAAACGAAATAGATCAAGGAAAATAGAGGCAACTCGGTGACAGCAAAGGACTAGACAATCTCTTGTACCTTTCCTTATCACACTTTCTATACTTTCTATATGACAGGTATGGTACACTTCAGTCAACCACTTAAAAGGACCTAGTGGGTGTGTTTTAGGATGGTATTCCCAGTATTTTACCCTATGTACTGGGATGTCCCAGTCCACACTGAAGCAAGTATCTGGGCCATCCCAAGGACCTATTTTTGATCTTTCCCAATCCCAACTGGGATCACTCTAGCATGTCTCTGGGATGTCCTGGGGCATTTATTAGGAGGGCTTTCCCATCATAAATAGGGGTGATAGGGGTGCTTTTTCAGACATTTTGACAGCATAAAAATTCACAATTTGTACATTCATAAAAGGAGTAGTACTAGGTATGTAAGGCCAGTATATGCACTTCAGACAAGATTTTGATATTGGACAAAACCTGCAGGGATTTTGGCCCGAAACATTGTCATAAACCTAAGAGAAGTCTAATGAGAACTGTAAGGGTAGGTGGGCACCAGAAGTGTATGACAGATTCAAATAGACAGTATACTATAGTCTGTTAGATGATGACGGGGGGTGTAATGAAGGGGGGGTGGGGGGGGGGGGGGTGGGAAAGATAATATGCAATAAAATGTGGGAGCTTTACTTGCGAGTCTGTTAGAAGATGACGGGGGGGTGGGAAAGATAATATGCAATAAAATGTGGGAGCTTTACTTGCAAGTCTGTTAGAAGATGACGGGGGGTGTAATGAAGGGGGGGTGGGAAAGATAATATGTAATAAAATGTGGGAGTTTTACTTGCGAGTCTGTTAGAAGATGACGGGGGGTGGGAAAGATAATATGCAATAAAATGTGGGAGCTTTACTTATATCATGTCAACATTGAAACACTTGTCCTCCCAAATCAAGCTTGTTACTATGCTTAAAATACTCCTCAATCATACTCTGTTGAGTGTTGTAAAGGGTGATAATGCGGAACCGCTTATTCTTTGCTTGCAACATTGTAGTGATGTGGAAAATGATTTGTCACTCTCCAAGGTTCTTCCAGCTAGTTCCATGTTACTGTTCCTGGCTAGGAATGTTGATAAAATGACAAGCCATTCTCTCATTCATGACAGGGTGTTGCAGGTTCGACTCGAGTAGGCCATCATATACAGCTTGAGAGATGAAGTTTTCAATTTGAGGAGGCATCCTGTATTGTGTGTTCAGGAAGAGGGCATGGTCCTTGAGATGCTTGACGTCAAAGATGCTCTTCAGGTCCTGGATATCATCCTGACCATAGGGTGGCAATCCTTTGGCATCGCCAATGAAGCAAATCTTTCTAATGGAGGTATGAGAGGTGAAGAGAGGAATGTAGGCGCCAATCTCAATTCGGGATGCTATCTAGAGAGGGGGGGAATAGATAAATCTGACTAGCTAATGGCACTGTTCGGGCTCTCCCATCTACCTCTCTAGTACTATCTGGGCCTTCCCGCCCACCCTATACATGTCATCTGGGTTCTCCCGCCTGCCATTCAATCAGCACCTGGGCCTTCCCGCCGACCCTACCAACACCATTTTGGGCTCTCCCACCGACCGTATACACATCATCTGGACTATCCCACCTACCATTCAATCAGCAACTGGGCCTTCCCACCGACCCTACCAACACCATGTAGGCTCTCCCACCGACCGTATACACATCATCTGGGCTATCCCACCTGCCATTCAATTAGCAACTGGGCCTTCCCGCCGATCCAACCAACACCAGTTGGGCTCTCCCACTGACCCTATACACATCATCTGGGCTCTCCCGTCTGTCATATGTCTTCATCAAAGTATTGCCGGACAATGTTATTTTTGGTTGGCATGCCTTATAGGGCATTGTAAGTCCTCAATTGACTGAGCCCATTTGAAGTGCCTTGGAAGTGGACCTGAAAATATTGCAAGCAAGGGTAAATTGACTAGCTCCTTGCAAGCTCTGTGCAACACACAAGCAAGTTCTTTCCAATTAAGTTGGAAAATTTTCAGGTGCTCTTGCAACCCCTCAATTAAACTCAAGAGGGGTCCCTTGCAAGGCACCTTTGGAAATTTCTGACAGTAATGGTCAAATCATGTGATGTGCACATTCTCGACCTCTCTGATATCAAGTACAAGTACCAATTAAGTTTTACTCATAAGATTTAGATTGTCCAGCACACCTAGAGTACTACAAATTAAATCTAACACATTTTGTTGGGCTATCTATCAATGATTCATGAATTACATAGTCACCCTCGATGTCATGTTCCTCTTGCCCTCTATACTGATCCGTTAATGCAATATCTTCTAAAAAATCCATAAGCTCCTCATCACCACAACCAATATCAGATTCCCAGTCATCTCCATCATCCGACACATGATCTTCATCATCAGGGTCATCAGGGTACACCACAGGTGTCCCATTAGCAAGTTTGGTTTGAGATGGCCCCCAGCAGTCAGGCATAGGCCATGCACATGGAATGGGATGAACCTTCATCTGCCACCCCAGTACAAGGACAATGAATTGTCGAGCATGGCAATTCATGTGATACAGGATCGCTTCATCATCATCTTTGAAAGTCAGCATGGAATATTAGTGAGGTGCAAAAGAAACTCACTTGCATGTGCGCGCGCCCTCTGTAGACCATCCCACTCACGCATGGCCCACTCTTGCAGAGCACAGCGCTCTACCTTCACACGAGACTCTTCTTTGTTGCATCTGTCAATCTCAAGCAGCAGTCTGATCGCAGCACGTGTGTCCTCATCAGCTAGCTAATCAGGGGGTTCCGGCACGACATCATTGAGTCCAATGTCCTCCCAAATGTCAGCATCAATATCCAGATCAAAAATACCGGTAGGAGAGATGGGGTTGGGTGGTATAGCATTCAGAGGACTGCGGCGTTGTCTGATAAGAGCACTAAGATCTGCACATAGGTTATTGTATGTGGACACGAGCTTTCGTATCGTAGGATTGCGTCGCTGGATTGCAGCATCGACATGGGAATTGAGCTTGCGCTCTGTGACAAAAAAATGCAGTCAGTTGAGGTCCATATGTATAACTTAGAATATAACTACTGTTCACAGCTTGCCTGTAAGAGCGTTCAAGCTTCTCAATTTCGAACTTGCATTGTCGAAGTCGTTCGCAGATACGTGTTTTAAGAGCTTGAGCATCTAAACGGACTTGTAGATATACGTTGCGACGTAGTTGTTCTAGACGGGTGTGCTGACTGATGCCAAGTCTTGTCTTCCAGCGGCTCAAAGTGTCTGCGACTCTTGATCGGTGAGTATGCTCTTCAACAAGACGAAGTTTGTAGTCAGTGAGATTGTTGACATTTCCATATATAGCTGTGTTTCCATGCATTGCACCGCTCCATCAATCTCCAGAAGAGATTTCTCAAGGGAGAGAATTTTTGAGATTTCCTCGTCATTATTTGTCTTTGATCTTCCTGTCAAGTTCACGTGCATGAATATTATAATTGTACATCACGAATGGTAGCACTTATGAGGCAGGGGTTTCGTCTGATATTCAACTGGCGATTTCCATTCCTGGCATACACAGATCTCATTGACTGAAAGCTCATGTAGAGCCTGCGTTGCAGTACTCTTCTTCTTGATGCAGTTATTCCACCTCCGGATCAACCAGTTGCCATATAAACTAAGGTTCTTATCATCGAGGTGCCGGACTTGAGTGTTGAGGACAAAAAGTTGCTGATGAAACTGAAAAAGTGGTCAGTAAGTAGCAAGCATGTAAATTATAGTTACAGGTGAATGAATAATACAACCATGGCAAGTATGGTCATGAGCGGCTATAGCTCGTATGCAATCATTCTCAAAACAGAGACACTCACCCCAGAAACGCGTAGCGGAGCAATGAGATGTTTGAGTGCACTCCATAAACACTCGCAACCTTCTCCATCCGAAAGGCCAAAGCCTTCACATTTGCGAGGATGGTATATAATTTGACATGCCCATTGGTGGCCGTAAGTGTGAAAGACTGATATTGCGAAAGTTATACGGCGAAGAACCGCATCATCGAGAAGCTGGTACTTGAGGCAACTTTGATGAAGCTGACAGCCAATATCATACAACAGGCCAACGGTCATATTGGTAGGGAGATTATTGAAAAGTTTCTTGATGAGGGCGAGAGCATAATGTTGCTTTTCTCCCGCCGACGTCATGTTGGCGAGCCATAGTACACAATCGTGCCGACATAACATGACCATCACGCCTGTATCTGCAAAAAATTGGGTGCTGGCCTTTTTGTGTTTCTTATCAGCGGCAAGAAAAGAATCACCGCAGCCATCTAGCACAGAGATCGGGACTCGCATGCCATCCTCGTAGTCATCCCCCTCCTCTTCTGTGGCTGCAGGTCGCTTTCTCTTGCGACCCCGATCAAGGGGTCTGCCGCGACAACTCCGCACATGAACCTCCATCGATGTCACCTCATTGTCCGAAAGGAAAACCAATCTGACTGGGTTTGGGGGATTTGGCCCGCCACTGCGCTGGTCCGATGAACGTTTTTGAGTGAAGCATGCATCGATGCAAGTATGGATGTCAGGTCTATCATATACTTTAGAATTGTTTTAGTTGCTAATATTGAAACAACTTACTTGAGATTATGAGTTCTACTTTTTCGCCAATCATCCAAGCCAAAACAAATCGGACAACGAGACCTCAGATAGTCACTTGGACATGTCAGTCCCTCAGTTGATGGCAGTGGAAGTGGGTGATGAGTTCCAATGAGATTGGACAGGTGATCATCAGCACTCATGAAGAGTACAGAGTACCAATGATAGGCATTACCAAACTGACGACGAAGATTATCCTATAAAAATATTGATGCTTCAAAACTCAGTATAGGCGCTTGACTCACCTTGGTGGTAAGGTGATACCCACGGCCAGCCAGAAAGACTTCGAGTGTTTCGCACCAAGCAGTTGTGTTGGGAGTGATATGTACGAACAAAGTTTTGACAAGTTCCAGCAACTGAAGGTCGACAGCGAGGGAAGGAGCGATGGGAGTGCAGGCAAAGTAACCTGCAAGACAGGAGCTGAAGGGGAGCAGGCGCACAAGGGCAGCACTCAATTCGTAATATCTCGATATCTACGATATTATTAGACAACCAATACTCAGTAATAAGAGAGACATACGATTGAAGAGTATGCAAGTGATATCGAGAACCCTCCATCGACAAGACAATTTGCATTGAAAGGTAGCAACTTCATCTGGCTGCAGTTCGATTCGATTGTGAAGGGAAGTCAATTTGCGCAAGTATGTAAGGTATGGAGCGATCAAGGAAGGAATGATTTTGTCTGTCCAGCGTCGCCACTGATTCATCTTCTTTTGGCGGCCCTTCAATGGGGAAGGTAGGATTGAATCACCATTGGAGATGTAGTGTAGTGAGCTGTAGAAAGACGAGTGTTCTTCACGCTCTAAAGCATTCCCAGCGGATGGACTATCATGCTGGTTAGCAGTATCGGTATCACGCAAAGGCTGTTGCTGCTGTGACCTTCCTGGATTATTGAGTGATTGTTGGGTGAGGTGTTTCCTTCTGGGAAGTACGAGGAGTGGGGGGGCTATAGGAAGATGAAACTTGCGGCTTTGCTGCAGGTCGCCGCCTCCTCATCACCATTGAAGAAGTGATGAGTTCATGCTGCGTATTGTGAGAGGGTGGAGTGGATGGCCCAGCGATAGGATTGAGTGAGACCATAGTGAGATATTGAAAGCCAAGCACGAATCCCGTGTTAGGGTTGGTATCAACACGAAGGCAAGCACAAAGCCCACACTAAGGTAATAAGGTCAATGTCGACACGAAGTCAACTACTAGGAGGGACTCGAAGTCCCAAACTTGCGTCGTAAACAAACCCAAAAAAGTGGTTGAATATGTCGATCAACCTTTGGAGCAAATGAAGGCTAGCAAATTTAAAGGAAGGAACTCTACCCTACCTGTTCGCGTACACTCTGCTCTGTGAAACTGAAATATGAGTGGTATGTGGAAAAAAAACATTGATATCTAAGATAACCTGTTTGACCATGACAAAGTCCCATATGATTGAAACAGCAATGGTAACACAAGATGGTATACAAATTATTGACTATTGGGGGTATATGTGAATTAAATTCGTAAGATGACAATGATTGCGATGGGAAAAGAGCACATGACATCTAGATCTAGGCGACCAAATACAGTAAGTGAGGAACGACAGGTGGACGGCCAGTATTGTCGAAATAAGACTGCACATAAAAGAGACAACATTCCTTCATCCCCTTCCAGATATTGTGCTCATGCCTGGTAGCATCAAAAGGTTGTTTGAGGGACTCGGGAAAGTGCTCCCATGCTGACAACACCTTGCGGAAACTCTCGAAATATGGTAAAGCAGCGTCGAAAGATGGTGCATTGAGTCCATCGTTCTGTTGAGGTAAGTCCCTGTCCCAAACTTTCAATGATTTCGATGGGAAGATGCTATGAAGAAGCTCCATCCTTTCCTTCCTCGCCTCCTTGTCCTTACGTGCATCGCAACCAAGATGCTCATCCAGGTCTAGAAGTTCATATCGAAAACTTTGCTCGCATATTTCATACACAATTTGGCGTGCGAGATCTGCGGGGGGATTGTCGAGCATGGAAATGGCTATATCCTTTCCACGCCAGTGAACATTTGTGGGTCCCGCCCACAAGGCCCGCAGTACCAGAACTTCCTTTTGGAAAAGTAAAGCGGTTGCTGCTTTCGACTTGCTGGTCTTGCCGGACATCTGCATGTTTGAAGGTTCCTGAGCGTGCTGAGATATCAAGAAGTCACGCCAGTTCTGGGCACGAGGAAGAGGTCGAGGCCTTTTGCCATAGACACATTCTATCCAGGTAGGGCGGCATGCCAGCCAGTTAGCAAGGTACTTCACCAAGGATTGCGGGGAAAGAACATTGACGAATAAACCTGGATCGGGAAGCGAGTAACCATCATCCATTTTGTCTCGGGGATGCTTGATACGGAGGAAATCTTTGTTTGCATCCTCCAGCGCTAGCTTGAAGAAAGAGTTCATTGACGGCATGTAAGGGTGATCTATATCAGACCACTTGTCACGGCCAGATACAGCTTTATTCTGATGCGGAGCGGTTGCATTGTCTGAGGAATTAATTAGTCACAACGACTGAAAGAAGAATGCTGAACTTACACGGCGCAAGCTTGGCACTCATTTTGGCCTTCCCTTTGTCTATGCGCGCCCTTCCTACCAATGACTCCCTTGTTACCAGCTGGTCCACTTGTGGTTTTGGAACCAGCAACTTCTCAAAGTTGGAGTATGGCTGATGAGCAGCCTCATGACGCTGGCGATTATTGGGACCTCTAATGATGATGTTGAATGGTTGAGCAAAGAATTTGATAGGATCATGATACATGCTGATGACGAGGTCATCGGGTGGTGTGAGCGAAACGACTTTGACGATGTTCATGTTGGGATTGACAAGTCTGGCATCGCGGATAAGCCAGACAGGAACTCCAGCAGTGTGCACCTTCGTGGTGATAGCGACATCTTCAGTGAAACAACCCATCCATTTGAGGTCAACCTTATGCGTAGTGTCGACGAATCGCATGCGAGGCTCAATAATTTCGAAATAGTCTAGAACCACCCAGATATCGAGAAACCGGTGCTGATATTCAGCAATGATTATGATGATGTTGCGCCAGGCCATGGCTTGCTGGAAGCGCTCGTGGACAGCGTGCATTGCATGCGCCCACCCAACTATGTGATCCTCCTTGTGCAATTTTGCAACCTTGTATTTGCTAACCCGCGTGTTGGCCTTCTCATATAAGCGCTTGAGATGGCCGACAATGTCAGTCTTGAGTTGACCAAAAAGATTGCCGGGAGAGATGGGCGTGAAGTCACTTGAGAAGGTTGGTCTGAACCATGCGTACATCATGCTTGCGTCGTCCGCATAGGCTTCCTGGCGTGGAATTGCAAAACTTCGAGCGTATAAGTCGTCATACATCTGTGGCCACTGGAAGGGATCCAGGGCCCAATATCTACCATCTGCGCGTGCTTTAATGATGTCAGATTCATTGTCGAAGGGTTGGGGAATGAATTTCATGTTAGGAGTTGTGATAACTCAGTGGCCATATGTAGCCACACAGAAAGCATCAGTGGCAGTCAGGTAACCTGGATATCATCGATCAAGAGCAGTAGAGGTACGAAGATGACAAAACATATGGTCACCATCACGCATGAATGGTTTGAAGACAGGAATCAACATGATAGTAGCTCCAGGAACCGTGATATCGAGAACAGGGAAAGACACAGCGACTTGCAGTCACTGATGAAGGAAATTTAAATGAAACAGTGACTCGAAGTCACTGCCGATTTAAATGCTACCACGAAGGCAGATAGTGAGAGTGTCTTGAAAGATTGGAGAGAAATCTGATGGAGGCGTGGTGTCAGTGATGATAGCATGAATCAATGTAGTAAAGAAACTTACTGCAAAGGGCGACAGGAGTCTTGAGCAAGTCTGGTTAAAGACCCAATGTCAGTCATAATAGTGTGACCAAATATAATGAATATACTTACCTATGAAGGTCTACAGCAGTCTCCAACAAGACCCACAAAGGCAGATAGTAAGAGTCTTGAAAGATTGGAGAGATCTGATGAGGGCGTGATGTCAGTAATGATAGCATAAATCAATGTAGTAAAGAAACTTACTGTAGAGGGCGACAGGAGTCTTGAATGATTCTGGTTACAGACCCAGTGTCAGTTGTGATAGCGTGACCAAATATAAAGAATGTAACTTACCTATGAAGATCTACAGCAGTATTGAGCAAGATCAGCATGCAAATAGATCAGTGAAGTCGGACAGAAGGTTGTTCTGGTGGCTGAAGACAGTTCTGGCGATTTAAGACAATTCCTAGTGGTGGAACGCAGTTCTGGCTGTGGCAAAACAATGCCAGCACTTGAAGACAATTGTGGTGGTGGCGGCAAGACAATACTTACAGTAAAAGACAATGCTGGTTGTGGAACAACTGTGGCGGTCGAAGCAAGATACTGGGATGGTCGATGTTAAGACTGCCGACCGAAGTCTAAGCAATTGATAGCAGCAAGCAACACGAAGTTGCTGCTCACAGTATGCCCACCACGAAGGTAGACTATAGAGCTGGGGAAATGTGAACCGCTGCGATGAGGAGTAGTGTCGAGGATGACGAAAAGCATTTGGAGTTGTTCAAAGTGGACTTCACACTTTGATTCAGTGTGGGAAAGCCCTTGCCTAGAGTGGGAAAGCCCAGGTCAAAGCCTGGGAAAGCCCTTCTGATTTTGACAAACTTAGTATTCTCATCAATGTTTGGCCCCATTTCCACTCATCTGGCCTTATCATTTACCATCTCCACTCATCATCTGGCCTTATCGTTTACCCCCATCTCCACTTCATCGTCTGGCCTCATCGCTGAACACCATGTCCACCTCAACTTCTGGCCTCATTGGATGGTCTGCCTTCGAGGCAGACAAGCTTAGCCTGTGTGACTTCGCGTCATCCAGTGCTATCTGGCCGTCTGACTACGAGTCAGATTGTGGTCCTACCTGCCTCAACACCTCGCCCACATCCATCCATCCATCCTCTACAAAGGTATGTGTCCATTAATTATATTCTAATTGATTATATGCAGGATTTTTAAACGACATCTGCATCTATTACCCTTCACTGCATTGACTGGCCTCATCAGCATGGTTCTGCCTTCGAGGCAGACACGCTTTGGCTGGATGACTTCGCGTCATCCAGCACTGTCTGGCTGTCTGACTACGAGTCGGATGCCTCAACACTGCGCCAATATCCATTCGTCCTCTGCGCAAGCGCATGTCCAGCAATTCAACTCTGTTTGATCGTCTGTGGGAATCTTGAACGCCTCAACTACTTTGTATTCTAACTACCGATCAGTACGTCCTCCCACCATCTTACGTTTTTACAATCGTTTCATTCTACTTACAACAGATAATCAAAGTTTGGGGTATGTAAAATATGGGACCCATAACCAAACTTGTTCGCCAGGTGGAAAAGATGAACTCTCAAGTAAGCACAACCTTACTTTGCCCACATCCTGCTAGTTATTAACATGGCAAAAGCAGTGAGATCTGGCAGGGAAACTGGCGCGTATAATTGTAAGCATTCTTTTCTTGACATGCTGGAAGAGATTGTTGATGATGACCATGGCATCATCAGTACCGCCTGGATTCTTACGACGGAGAAGCTCATATTCGCCCCATTACCCATTTGGACCCTCTTTTTCAGAAGTTTAGAAGCTTTTTTTAATGTGGGCCATCCGCAATAAGTTAGTATAAGATCCTTTGCGGTGAATATTACATTTTTCTAATGATGTTCTTTCAATGTACTTCTGTTCGTTTTGGTGTCGATTGGGCGGGATCATAACTTTGGAATATTATTTCTTGATGTGTATTGGGCGCCTTACCATCAGTTAAAACCCGCAATGTTCATGTTTTTTAAACAAGATTCTTTCTTGTTTTGACTCGCAACCATTAGTTTTCTCTACTCTTCTACCGTCCTGTCAAGACTTCGAGTCTTGAAATCTAGCTGTAAGACTTCGTGTTTCACAAGCTACCTGCTTCAACATTCGTGTAAAGCACCCCTTTTCTCAGTATCGAGCCCGTCTATGTTTCAATGGCACCGTCTACCAGAAATGCAGCCCGTCGTGGTGCTACCGGTACTGGCACTCATTACCCCACAGTGTCTGGCACCTATGTCATGCGCACATGCAGTGGTGTTGCTATCAACCCCCCCGCCAAACAAAATAATAAGCGCCAAAGAAATGCTGTCCCTGAGTCATCTCCTGCTCTGAATGACCCTAACTGGCCAAAACCTCGTCCTTTAACCAGACGTTCCTCGGGTACGACCTTTGAGGACTATGCTCGAATCCTTGCTTGCCCTCGCAAACCAAACGTAAAACCTACAGTGGACTCCGTCTCTTCTGGAATGCAGTTGCAAGGCGACCATCTCCCAGGTAACAATTCACGGCATTCACTACAATAACTATACTAACCCCTTTTATAGATACACCTGACATCGACGATGACGTACCAGTTATGGACACTCGCATGGATGTAGATGATGATATGAACGGCGGTGGCGACAATGATGCCGATGATGATATGACCAATGAAGACCGCAAACACAGCCAGGCTAACGAAGACGAGGATGAGGATAATGATGGCTCCATACGTGGAAAGACTTCAGGTATATTATTTTTCATTTAGTATATGGTCGGGAAGGCTGATGGTTGTCACCATGAAGACAACGTAAAAGGCGATAGCGACAACAATGCCAAGGATGCCGATGAAGAGCCTGAGGGTGGCGAAAATCACGAGGACATCGAGACTTCACAAGGTATGTACTATCTTACTTTTCTCTTAGTGGGGAGGGCTGATGGACATCTGTTGTGCGCAGCCAGGAGACTTCGGCCTCGAAGGGTCAAGACGGGCAGCTACAATTTAAATTTCGATGATGGTTCTCAAAGCTCTTCATCGGATACCAGCTACCGTGAAGGCCCCACAACATCTGATCAAGATTCTGCCCATGAGTCAGATGCAAACAAAGACCTCGACCTCGACCACAACAGCCCGTCTTCACCGCCTGCTAAGCGCAGGAAAAGGTCTTCAGCAATCGAAACTACCTTGGCCAACACTTCCCAAAAAACTTCTCACTCGACAACCGTTCGCAAGAAGCATGCATCTATTTCACATGGTAGCAACCCTACTCCAGCCAGTATAGTCTTTGGCCCGACGCCGGTGAAGGGTATTCAACCCGATTGAGTGTGAATCGTAATAAACACCTAACCAGTATGTTGAGTCTTTTGCTCTGCCTAGTCTGCTTCACTTGTGATAGACAAGAGCGTTCGACCCTAAAGGGGTCTGCTGTCTGAGATAAGTCTGAAATGTAAGTATTATGCACTGGGACGAAGTCCGAAGGTCCAACGTGAAGTCCGAAGGTACGTAGCATAGTCCGATGGTGGGGAACAGCGGGTCCGAAGGTTTGGATAGCGGAGAGTATGGGAGAGCGAGGGAAACGAAGGGAAAGCGTCGGGACTAGCCTTCAGAGGTAAGGGAACATTAAGGGAACAATAGGACACTAAGTCCAGAGGTGAAATGAACGATAACCAAGTATATTTGACTAAGGCCAACTATATACTCAGTATGGGGTGACCAAGTGTCGGGGCTTTGCCCTCCTACTAGATGGTGATGTACATGGCCCTAGCTCTATTTAACTAAGTACGTTAAAGTCCGGAGGTGTACAGGCGAGAACAGTAGCAAAATGTCGGGTCCAATGACATGTAATAAGCCATGAGGTGCATGGGCCATGTGAGCACACATGTAATAATGCTGTAGATTGCTTGAGTCAATGGGAATAATCAACTACGCACCAGTGGGGTTAGACAGGACAGGACTGGACATAGGACAGACGAGTGCGCAGGAGGTCCGATGAGTCTGAAGGTACAAAATGTCAGGTCCCATGTGGAAAGCATCGGAGATGGTTAGGGTAAGTGCGGACTAATTATGGCTGGTTACCACTCATCCTAGGATCGTTCTCTACACCGGACATTGACAACAGTGAGAATGAAGACGAACTCTCGGGTCATTTAAAGCATGGACGGCTATGTCAGGAGGGCATCAATGAGGCTCAGGAACTTGGACAGAAAACAGCCGAAGAAGCTCGGGTGATTGGTGCCAAGTATGGCAAGTCCGCGCGCGCTATTCTCATTGAGGCTGGTCTGTCCATCAAGCATTCACAATCAGAGTCTGATTGGAATGCCCACCAATGCTGGTTCATGGATAATCACCCCTGCAAGGACAAAGAATGTCAGTCCCCCATTCTGTGGTGTAGATGATGCTATCTCGAGAGTCTCAGCTATCATCGACTGGAAAGAACGTCAACGCAAACATTATCATGCGCTGGGCAAGGATAACGAAGAGTGGGACATAATTCGCAACTACAACGTTACTGGCGGCAATACCAATCAATCACACACCAAGACCATTTTGTCAATGAGGGGGGATATTGCAAGAAAGGTACATCTACTTCATTAGCGCATTCTAAATTATGACTAATGACTCAATATAGTTGTCTGCTTATTCTCGCCTTGAAGGAGTCGAGGCCATCAGCTGTATATTTGATACAACACAAGACGAGGCTGCTCGACAGGCGTCCGGCTTTGTTGTGGGCTCCGACCTCATAGTCAAGTTGATTAATGAGCATCAACTGGATGCTTGCGCAATATTAGATTGGGTCATGACTGCAACAAAGTACGTCTTATTATTCTGGACTTTTCCTACCTCCTGATATATTCACAGAGTGAAAGGCTACAATATATCCATGCCGCAGTTTATGGGGGGAGTAGGGGCTTATGAGATTCTACTTTCAAAGCCAAACGAGGCTCCCCGCGACCGTTACAGGAGGATATGGCCAATAATGGTACTCGAGTACACTTGTGAGTACTCAAGTCTGTCCAAATTCAACGATTCACTGGAGTCTGTTCAAATAGCGAAGTTTGCGTATCGACCCAAAGCAGTCCAGTGGCGGAAGCTTCTCGACTATGCTTTTCAGTACAAGTTCATGATTAAGAACTGGCCTGAAGACATCCTCCCTATCGGTCCCGGATTCAATCCTCACAACCTAAGTTCTCAGCACCTCAAGCTACTTGTTGTTCCTTTCATCAAGCGCAAAGCGCATTCCTATTATGAGGCAGAACTCCGCACTGAAGCTGAGAGCTTGTTAGAGCTAGAGAAAAAGAAGTCAAAGGGCAAGTGCCAAGGTCAGGAGCGCACTGTGGAAGACGTTATGAGTGAATTAGATGTCGATGTACCTGAGATCGAGTTCACAGCTTGGCCAGATGGTATGTCATTTCCACGTTATCATTATACCTTTGTTTTCTGATGTCAATTGTGCAAGAATGTATCAAGCAGCTCAATGATGAGGTGCCGGAGATGTTCGACATCCCCTTGGTGACCAGTGCCTTGGATGTTGTGCTACACAAGCTGGTCGACTCCACCAAATTTAAGGCATCTGTCCCTGAAGATATATTAGCAGCTCATGAAGCACATCCGGATGGTCAGACTCCCTCTACTCATGAAACGCTGCCGAGTGATCATGAATCTCCTGTCACTCCGGGCCCCCGACCTTGCCATCAAACCAGCATCACCCTACCAATTTCACAGCAGTACATCGCCATGAGGACACTCATCTTCCTCAAGTGCCAGATGTGTTTGATCGTGAATCTCGCCCTGTTCTGCCTACAAGCAGAGATGAACCTGTCGGTGGTGGAAGACGACAGACTAGCCTGCTGTTCAAGGTGAAGAAAACTTTACGGGTAAATGCTACGCTATTTCGTCAAGACTCAATGTTGATCTTCTTCAGGTTGACCCTACATTCATGCGCCGCATGGAAGAGCATCCTGCTGACCCTCATAATGATGCAGACTTGGAGTATGTCTTACCTTTCCACAACTTCCAACATATATTAACTTAATTGCTTAGACTTGTGCCTTACCCAGGCCCTCGTCGTGAGGACAGAAATTTCGTTGCCCCAAACTGCCGCCGTGAATATTCTCATTCGCCTCCTCAGCGAGATGGTCCCTCTCACTCAAGGTACTATCGGCCCACCTACAGGCCATGTGAGACTTCTCCTGTGGCGCTTAGTGACGATGATTCTTATCCTGGACGTCCTGCTCACTCACGCCAGCAAAATCATGCTAATGATTTCAACCAGAGGTTCCAAGTAAGGGGAGCTGGTGACTCTCATTATGAAGACGTGCCTTTGCAGTTTCGCTACTAACATGGGCAAGAATTGTTCTGTCCACTCACTCAACTTGACTTTGCTTGCCTTCGGTTGTTCATAGTAGCGCCTCACGTTTTTGTACTTCGCGTACCTCTAGCTGTTGTACTTCGTGTACTCATCACTTCAGTTGTCTCTTGTGCGGATGAAGCTTTAACATGTAATCATAGTACTCCCATGTGTCGGAACAAGACAGGTCATGTCTGTCTACCTTTTGTTGACGAATTTGCAATGTGATCATATGTGTACCCTACCAACGGCCTAAAATGTGTGAAAAATAAGTTTGCGCACTATATCTGTGAGAAGGTTTGGTGATAACGACGAATGGCAACATCATAATTTATCATCACATGCTACACATCTTTTTCACCAAGAGGATTCACATCGACCTCCTCTGTCCCTGGATTTTTCAGCTGAAGAAAAAAAAGAACATTTAAAATGCATGTTGGTGGGTTCAAACTCACACTGCGATAAACATGGCATACAGGCACACATGCACTCTAACTGTTACACCACAAGTCCTTATATCTGTAAGTTGCCAAATTGTATATGCCTGCTGAATGCTGCTCATCTCATCCTAACTTTGCTAAGTCTTTTGCCCCACACTAGCAATTTTGTAGCATAACATGTACTTTGCACAAAATATTGCTTGTTGTAGATTTCAATATCTATATTCAGATGTATTTGTGTTCACTGTGCTCAGGTAAATAGGAATATGTACACTTTGAGTAGAATACAAATACTGAAATGCATGTGATTTGAACATACTCCGAAGTCTACAAGAGCTGATTAAGGCCAGGATATATTAGCATAATTAGGGTGAGTGGGAACACCTGGATAGTAGTTTAGATGGAGATGGGAGAGTCCAAATAGTGTCATTATGGTCAGCGGGAGAGCCCAAATAGTGTAATGATGATCAGTGGGAGATCCCAACTGGTATAATTAGGGTTGGCGGGAAGGCCCAGATAGTAGTAGAGGGGTGGGCAGGAGAGCCCACCCAGTATAATTAGGGTCGGCGGGAGGGCACAGATAGTAGTGGAGAGGTAGACGGGAGAGCCCACACAGTGTAATTAGGGTCAGTGGGAAAGCCCAGCTATTGCCCCCTCTCTACTTTCAAATGATATAATATTTATCAGTGCTAGTCAGCTGTCTTCAACTGACTCACAAGTAAAGCTCCCACATTTTGTTGGATATCCTCTTTGCCATCCGCCCTTTGTCTTCTGATAGACTCGCAAGTAAAGCACCCCTGTTTTATTGCTTATCTGAGTCTTTGCAACCCCCTGCTTCATCTTCTGACAGACTCACAGATAAAGCTCCCCCATTTTATTGCTTATCCAAGTCTTTGCCACCCCCCCCCCTTCATCTTCTGATAGACTCGCAAGTAAAGCTCCCCCATTTTATTCCTTATCTGAGTCTTTGCCACCCCATCCATTGCACGCCCCCCCCACTTCATCTTCTGATAGACTCACAAGTAAAACTCCCACATTTTATTACATATTATCTTTCCCACACCACCCCTTCGTTACACCCCCCGTCATCTTCTAACAGACTTGCAAGTAAAACTCCCACATTTTATTGCATATTATCTTTCCCACCCTCCCTTTGTTACCCCCCTGTCATCTTCTAACAGACTCACAAGTAAAACTCCCACATTTTATTGCATATTATCTTTCCCACCCCCCCTTCATTACACCCCCCGTCATCTTCTAACAGACTTGCAAGTAAAGCTCCCACATTTTATTGCATATTATATTTCCCACCCCCCCGTCATCTTCTAACAGACTCGCAAGTAAAGCTCCCACATTTTATTGCATATTATCTTTCCCACCCCCCCACCCCCCCTTCATTACACCCCCCGTCATCATCTAACAGACTATAGTATACTGTCTATTTGAATCTGTCATACACTTCTGGTGCCCACCTACTCTTACAGTTCTCATTAGACTTCTCTTAGGTTTATGACAATGTTTCGGGCCAAAATCTTGTCTGAAGTGCATATACTGGCCTTACATACCTAGTACTACTCCTTTTATGAATGTACAAATTGTGAATTTTTATGCTGTCAAAATGTCTGAAAAAGCACCCCTATCACCCCTATTTATGATGGGAAAGCCCTCCTAATAAATGCCCCAGGACATCCCAGAGACATGCTAGAGTGATCCCAGTTGGGATTGGGAAAGATCAAAAATAGGTCCTTGGGATGGCCCAGATACTTGCTTCAGTGTGGACTGGGACATCCCAGTACATAGGGCAGAATACTGGGAATACCATCCTAAAACACACCCACTAGGTCCTTTGCTAGCCACAAATACATAGACCTAAGAGGTCCTTTTAAGTGGTTGACTGAAGTGTATGGTATCAATCACATACCATGCATGACAGCGGGTACTAGACCCTTTTTGTATGGTTGAGGGACCACCGGTTGTTCTGAAGGGAGGATGGCTTTGAAGCACGAGTTGTTAATAGCCGGACTCACACTGTTGGAGTTCGTAGATGGGGTAGAGTGTGTCCGTAGTGGTGTGGCTTTCTGCACTGGAATGATTATCTGAATGGCTGACAGAAGTTCTTTTGATGATGGCTGAGCAGTCTCCTCCCGTGTCATAATCTGCTGGGTCCGAGGAAATGATGAATGGATCAACAATGAATGGTCAGAGTGGATTCAAGATGGGGAAGGTCGGAAGCATGAGTCCTGTGCTACCGTAGACTCCTCTGGATGGCTCGTCCGCTAGATTGTGTTTGCTTGCAACGTATGTGGGGTGAAAACAGTAAGGCTCTGAGGAATTGTCGATAAGAGAAAAGATTCGTCTGAACACCAAATTAACTGCCGTGTTTCTGCTGCGACCATTTCTCCAGCCTTCAATGACTCCTTGATTGTCCCCGTAAACCCTGAAATTCCGTTCTGATCCTCTCATTTGGATAAGGTATTGAACAAGGAGCTCGAATCCGACTGCTTCTGCCCATCCAATGTCTTTTTTGCTGTTGAGTGTCTGCCATCCTTTGTGTAACCTCCAAGCTCTCCATCTATTTCCAAATGATGATAGCAATTCCCGTGCTGGAACTGGCATCTGAAAAAGCCGCTGGGTTGTGTAATGAGAGAGGGCTGGGTATGGTACGTCCGACAAATGACTTTTCGAGCAAGGCTTCCCACCAGTCAAGGTCTGCTGCAAGTCTCTTAACTGGTTGTTGTGGGAGAAACGGTTTAACTGCGGTGAGGCGCAACATGGCCTCCAAAGACATAAGGTATGCTTGCCCTTTTGGGATGACAAGCATGGCATGAAATATAGTTGTTGGATGTTGATGAGTACGTGGATGACACACTCTCGCCAGATTCTGATGGCCCAGAGATACTTGTTTTTCTTCTCATCTGCCAGAAAAACTTCGTTCTGGGCAAGATCCCACATGAGACTGATGTATGGGTTGATATGATCGAAAATCTTATCCTTAAGTTTCTCCCATGGAATGTCGAGGTCGTCAGAGATCTCATCGATGTCTGCCAGGCTGCAAGAGAATTGAGCATCCTCAACTGATCTTGGTGACGCTCCTGACAAGTCTTTGATGGGAAACCGGCAATCTTCATCAAATTCTTCCAATGTTCCATCATTGAACACGTGTCCACCAAACCATATCCGCCCTTTGTCCTGATGCTGACCCCTTCTGATGATCTCCTCATGCCATTGTCGTCTCTTTTCATTATACAAAATAATGTGTTCTTTAAGGATCTGAATAAATAGATGGTCATCGACCCATCTCGACACTGGTCCAATCCCCTTCAAATGAAACAAATCCAAACCCGCATCAGCGAGGTTTCCGTAAGCTCTGGCCAACGGTCGTAATCCAAAGCACATGCACATATCAATGCAGAAATGATCTTTGGCAACTCACACAATTGACCCTGGCCACTGAGATTCATGAATCGGGATTGTACAATATGCTTCTGAGACGTCTCTGATTGTTACGAACTAGGATAGTTCTAACACAAGATAACTCAATAAGAGTTTAACGTCAAGTGAGGTTCGATATGAAGTGCAATAAGCACAACGTTCAGCTAGGACAAGACTAAGAGAGTGTCTTAGACTTGAGATAGATTCAGACGACTTAGAATTGGAGGTTCTAAGCAAGGAAGTTCCAGGTAAAACCTAGTAAGATTAAAGTGAAGAAATACAATGACAACTACGTGCTTAAATAGTCCATATGGAGCGCACGGACCAAGAGAACACATAAGCAATATAAGTACAACGGGTTTCAGGATAACCAAGAAAGGAAACAGGACACGCAAGCTGAAGAACGTGTAAGACAATAGAACAATAGGAGTCTAGTGGCAGCAGTATATGCGACCATGACATAGTACAATGGTGAGTGATAAGAGAAAATGTATAGGGGTAACACTGACTGTAACATTACCCCGTTTTTATCGTTGAAGTCATCGACGTCAACTAGTTATCTAGATTTTTGTAATAGCAAGGGTCAGCTTCTGCGCGACCATGTAAAAGTTCATCTTGTTCCAGGGTACAGCATTCCTGTTCATCGATCTCTTTCTCCCATGCTTTGAGAGCGTCATAGAATCCAGGATCGTCAAATTTCGTAGGCATGATGACTTTTCTGTTTAACTCTTTGCAGAATACAGAAAGATGTCCGGGTGCGAGATTGCGACAGACGCGACAATGATAAGTAGGACAGTTCTTGTGGCGATGTCCTACAATGTGGCAATTACGACAGGTGAAATTGTCGCAAGTTTCGGTTCTAACAACATAACTGGTAGAAGAACTGGAGGGTGCTGGTGGTGTAGGTGTACAATCTCTGAGATTACGAATTGGTGGGGAAGTACTTCTTGCCGGTTTCTTTACCGACTTTCATCATGGGTATCGTTTGATAGGACGGGAGATTTGTTGGGTGGGAGAAGAGGGCAATGTCTCAGCTGCCTCTGTAACAGGGATAGGTGATACCTGAACAGCAGGTACCACAGGCTCAACGCGAGGAGTAATCGGATACTCAGTGGCAATTTCTTGCATATGCGGCGAAGGTACAGGAATTGGAATAATGTATGGTGGCGGTGGCATGTGTGATGGGGGTCGAGCGATGCCAGCAGATCTTTCTGCGACAATGTGAATAGCTTCCATGATACTTTCACGGACATCATTAGGAATAAGGTGCATTGACATAGTACAAATGCGTTCCTGAAGATGGTGGAGAACCTGTCTGTGGCCGGCATCTTCTACTATTCGTGCAGTTCTTTCAACAAGGTGGGCGGTGCGAATGATATTGATAATGACTGCAGTTCCAAATCATTCTTTTTCAAGAAGAATTCGTTCTAGCTCAAGGGCGTGTGCGGGGCAGAGTATAGCGGATTTGATAAGGGCTTGATCTTCTATTTGTTGAAGAAGACAGAAATATTGTTCGACAGAATCAGAGGGTGCTGGAGTTCCGGGAGGAGCAGTGGTAGTAGCGTGTAGAATAGTGGTTTCGGTGATATCGTTAGGCATAGACATATCTGTTTCGGAGAGAATGGTTTGTAGTTAGAGGCGATGGGTTTTCTTATAAGTCTGTAACAATTCAGTGGCGTGAGAGAGATTCTCTTCAGGAAGCCATTCATTGCTAGCCAAGGAATATCCGACCCATGATACGAGATAGTGTCTTCGTTTACCCATTCCTTTATGGGAAAGGATTGCTTCGACTTCGTATTCTTCTTCATTATCTATGACGTCAGGAAGTGGTTCTATGAAGTTCAGACTGTGGATTTCTGTTTCGTGATAGGATGATAACTCGGAAGCATGGAACATGGGGTGAACTTTCCATTGTGTCGGTAATTGGAGTGTGAATGTGATCAGGGATAGTACTGCGGTGATGGTAAAAAGACCGTAACGTTTAGGGGCTAGTTTTCTGGATGGCAACGGAGTGATTAGGTTCTTTCCAGATAACCAAACCTTATCTCCGATCTTCCATGGTTGGTATTTCTTTCCATGAGAGCGTTCTGCCATTTGTTGCATAGCGAGATTGTGACATGAAATTGCTTCTTTGCGAGATTTCTGAAGAAGGTGGATTCTTTCTTCTGCAGCTGGAACAGTGGAATCAGGAAGTACGTGTGGGAGTGCGTGTGGTTCGTATCCCATCATTAGGAAAAATGGGGATGCATTGCGAGAGTCGTGTTTTCGGTGATTATGGACAAATTTGGCCATTGTGAGATGTTCTACCCAATTTTCTGGGTTGTTGCGGCAATAGATTCGAAGATAGGTTTCTAGTTCTTGATTGAGTCATTCTGTCTGTCCATCTGTTTGAAGATGATAAGCAGTGGATGCAGCAATGTCGTAACCGAGTATCTTTGCTAATGCTTTTGAGAATTTTGAAATGAACTGTGGTCCACGATCGGAGATGACTTTGTCATGCAATCTGAATCTTCGATAGACATGTTTGAAGAATTTCTGGGCGACGCCTTTGGAAGAGATGGTTTTCGTACAAGGGATAATGATTACCCCCTTCATAAGCCCATGGTCTACCACGACCATAATAGAATCAAAACCAGTGCAGGGAGGCAGATCCATGATAAGATCCACAGAGACTTGACTAAAAGGAGCGATGGCATTGGACGGAATAGGAGTAAGAGGTGCATTAACGGGATGGGTATCAGACTTCATCTGCTGACATAAAGCACATCCTTCAACGTATTTTCGGATATAAGTGCCCATAGCTGGCCACCAGAAGTCACGTTTGACAATTTCTTCGGTTTTAAAACAACCTGGGTGACCGGTGGAAGGGTGATCATGACATCGGAGAAGAATATCTTTTCGGCCTGCAGGGCGGACATAGGCACGATCCTTGTAATACAAGATGTCATCCGTTATCGTCCAATCGCTGAGGGTGGATTTCATGGGGGGAGGCAGAGTCCATCAAGCGCATCTGATGCAGCTTTAAAAATAGGATCTACGTCATCGGGGTCAGGGTTGGCGAGTGTTGTCATGAGTTCTTGGTCAAGAAGACGGATAAACATAGAGTCTGGGAGTAAGGTGACGTCTTCATTGTCACTTTTTCCCGTGTCATGATCAGGTCTTCTTAATAAAGTGTCAGGGGCGGCGAGCTTTGTTCCGGCAACATGGTGTAGTTCTATATCATAGCAGGATAGGAGGAGTTGCCAACGAGCTTGGCGACGGGTTAATTTCTGTGCAGTTCAAAAATAGAGAAGATTTTTGTGATCTGTAAAGATGATAACCGGATGGGGATTTCCTTCGAGATAATGACGCCATTCGGTAAGTGCATGAATGACAGCAAGTAATTCTCGATCAAAGATCTGATAGTTTCGTTCGGCTGGGTTCAATGTTTGTGACAAATATCCGCAGGGGTGGTAAACACCGTTTTCATCGGTTTGCAAAGCACAGCACCTGTTGCAACAAGAGATGCGTCGGTGGCAATAGCGAATTGGTGCTGGGGATCTGGATTTCGGAGTACAGGTTGTTTCAAGAAGCATTCTTTCAGTGTTTCAAAGGCATTTTGACAAGGTTCCAGTCCAGGAGAAGATATGTTCTTTCTTTGTCAGGTCAATGAGGGGTCGAGCGATCTCGGAGTAATGGGAAATGAAGTTTCGATAGAAGTTGCAAAATCCAAGGAATGAACGGACTTCTCTGACTGTTTTGGGAGTTGGCCAGTCGCGAATTCCATCTGTTTTAGCAATATCCATAGCCACACATCCAGGTCAAATTATCATCCCGAGATATTCAACTTCTTGAGTATTGAAGGTGCATTTTTCTGGTTTCAGGAATAATTGTTCTTTTCTGATTTTATCCAGAACTCGGCGTGTTCAGGCATGGTGTTCTTCAAGATCATTGGAGAAGATAAGGATGTCGTCCATATAGATAACCAGCCATCCTTCATTAATTTCTTGTTGGAAGGTGCGGTTCATATATGCTTGGAATGTGGCTGGTGAGTTGCAAAGTCCAAAGAACATGACATTAGGTTCATATAATCCATATTCAGTGGTAAACGCGGCTTTCCAACGATCTTCAGGATGGATGCGGATGTTGTTATAACCAGATCATACGTCCATCTTCATGAAGTATTTTGCACCGTGTAACCGAGCGACAAGCGATAAGGGAAGTGGGAGCGGGTAAGCGTTCTTTATCGTCCAATCATTGATGTATCAATAATCTTGGCATGGTCGTAAGTCTCTGCTTTTCTTTCCTACAAAGAAGAAGCCACTAGCTTGAGGTGACTTCAATTCTGAAATAAATCCCTTTTTAACATTTTCATCGATGAATGCTTTAACTGCATTTCGTTCGGCTTCAGATAATGGGTAGATTTTCGATGTTTTGGGGATAAAACCAGGTTTTGTTTCAATATGATGGTCAATGCCAGGTCGTTCAGGAGGAAGTTGATTAAGACCATCTTTAGCGAATATATCAGCGAAGTCGTGGAGGTAAGAGGGAACTAGTTCTTCGAATGATTTCTTCTTCTGTTCCAAGCCTGTCGCTAAGGCGAAATGTTGGGCTTTGTTACTAACTTTTGTATATTCGGTAGGTCGTGGCAAAGGTGAGACCATGGGTTTTTGTTCCATTTTGCTAGTTCCATCCATAACGAGTGGGGTATCCAAAGAGATGTTGGTGATGACGCGAAGTTCTGTGGCATCGGAGGAATATTCTATTAAGAACTCGTCATCATTGAGATCATAAGTGGTAAGTTCTCGGACTTCAGGGGCGAAGTTTTCCTGAGACCAAACATCTTCTTTGGTATTGAAAGTGTCGTCATCATCGTCGGGGATAGGATCAAGTTTAGGAATAGGGATATCTTCTTCATCTGGGATTTCTTCAATAGAAGCACGGAAAGATGCGGGTGTGGGAGTTTCTGGTGATGGTTCTATTGTTTCCAATTTCTTTAAGCGGGAATTCTTCCATTTGACATCAGGGTTTATTGTGAAAAGGGGTGGAAGTTTGTTGCGTTCCCGTTCTTTATCGACTTCTTGTTCTATTTGATTGCTTTGTTCTGTTTGGGGAAGTAGGAGGCTTTCAGCTTTCCAGCTGATGAAGGGATCCATTGCTCGAAGCCAAGGGATTCCTAGAAGAATCTGATCGTGTTTGCTTAATGGAGCGATATTGAATTTTCCAATCATAGTTTGTTCGTCAATTTTGACAGTGAGTACGCAATATCTTCGGATAGCGCCTCCTATTGCATAGCTTCCATCGGCGGTGGTTACACGAAATGGTTTACTGAGTTGATGCATGCAAATTTTGTGGAGCTTCACGAACTCCTCGGATATGAATGTTCCGGCTGCTCCGGAGTCAACAACGGCGGTGGTTTCAACAATTTTGAGATGAGTTTTTGAGATGAGCGTAATGGGAACCCGAAGTTCCTTTCTTATTCCAACAGCTCGAACAAGTCTAATTGGTACATTGGAAGGGTCTGACGTTGATCCAGTCTTCCACATTAAAAATCCTCGTTGATACGACGGACTTCTTCTTCATCATCTTCGGCTTCTTCCTTGCAGCGGACGGGGACCTTTCCATCCTTCTTCTTCTCTGGGCAGACACATGAGACATGCCCAATCTTGTGGCAAAAGAAGCATTTTCCAGTACGGAAATGTTCATTCTTTTGTTCTTCTGTGAGTCGGTCTATGACCATTGCATTGGGGTCGTGTGAGGAGTTGTATCGGTAATCTCCATATTGTTTCTTCTTCTGGGGTTTCCCACTATTGCGCATAGCGAGGAGGTGTAATCGGTTATTGTCCAGTTCAGTGCATCTTTCAATGACTCCGTCAATGTTGTCTGGGACTGATGGAGAGTTGTACAACCTTCCAAGTAGCCTGGGGTGTAATCCATCAAGGAAGAATTGTTTCAGCGCAACATCTCCTTCAATTCCAGATTTTGAAGCGAGCATCTGGAAGTTGTGAATGTATGTTCCGAGTGTTGTTCCTTCTTGTTTGAGTCCTCGGAGTTTAGCGAGTGCTGATCCTGCAGGGTCAAGGGGTTTAAACGCTTTGGTGAAGTCGTTATAAAAATCTTTCCAGGTTCCATATCCAATGGGATTCCCTGTACTATCTTTGTGATTGGGATTCTGGGCTAAGCGAAGGAAGTTGTCCTTCCACATTCTTGCGTTTCCTTCATTCATGTATGACAGGATGTAGATGATCTTCTGTTTCTCCTCTTTGTATAGTTCTCCATTAATGTCAAGGTATGAGATACAGTGCATTAGGAAACTTTCGGATAGTTCCCTATCTCCATTGTACGAAGGAGGCGCACTGATCTTTAGTTCAGTGGGTTTATCTTTGGTGGACATTGGTAGGGGCAGTGGTGGTAACGGTGGTACTGCGCCTAAGTTTAACGCGGCAACTAGCAGTGTTAGAGTTGTCAGAGTGGCTTGTTTGCTTCGTTCGTGAAGTCAAGGCTTATGGGGACCTAGTGCTATCTTTCTTGATGCCTAGGGTTTATCTGTTCTGTTATCTGGGTTCTAGCGAAGCTTGATGGCGACGTGGGGATGTAGACTTTAATCTTTTGTTACAAACTAGGATAGTTCTAACACAAGATAACTCAATAAGAGTTTAACGTCAAGTGAGGTTCGATATGAAGTGCAATAAGCACAACGTTCAGCTAGGACAAGACTAAGAGAGTGTCTTAGACTTGAGATAGATTCAGACGACTTAGAATTGGAGGTTCTAAGCAAGGAAGTTCCAGGTAAAACCTAGTAAGATTAAAGTGAAGAAATACAATGACAACTACGTGCTTAAATAGTCCATATGGAGCGCACGGACCAAGAGAACACATAAGCAATATAAGTACAACGGGTTTCAGGATAACCAAGAAAGGAAACAGGACACGCAAGCTGAAGAATGCGTAAGACAATAGAACAATAGGAGTCTAGTGGCAGCAGTATATGCGACCATGACATAGTACAATGGTGAGTGATAAGAGAAAATGTATAGGGGTAACACTGACCGTAACACTGATGGCAAATTGTGATCCTGGCAGTAATCGACTAATCGTAAGTGCAAGTACGTGAAAAGTGCCCCAAGTGCTGGGAAAGTTATCCAGATTGATGTAGGAATTGATTGATGTGTTGGGGAATTTCATTGAAGCGAGATGGGGAAATGAATAATTCTGAATGACATGATAACGTCCAGGCTGACCTGGTTTGGGTATGATTGAAAATGTGGAGGATTGAAAGGGACCAATGAGATCTTCGACTTCTTTGGCTTTGAGTGGACCAATATATCTCCCTTTCTTAAGCTCAGCTTGTATGATGGCACGAAATTCTTGTTGATATATAACAATAGAAACTTTGTTAGGCGGCACTTGTGTGCGATTAATACTAGGGATATCAAGATGGAATCCTCGATGAAGTCCTTCTGGTATATGTGAGTATCTTTCATAGAGTCCCACTGACACAAGTCCACTCTCCCAAGCCTCCGGATCATAGGGCATTGGAGTGGACTCTTCTGCTAATGCTCAAGGCTACACTCGCTGGCGAAAGACCAAGACCCTACTACTCCCGAACTCTCTCTAACCTCTCCTTGGCTATCTCCGCTACAAACACCAAAGAACTCTCCTGCTACATTGCCCCTTCCCTGGGGGTCCCCTACTCCACGTGCCCCCCTTTAAAAACAGCAACACCCTCGTCGCTCTACCCCCTCGTGTCTACTGGTCCTTTCTTCTATTCTCCCCCTCGCTCTGCTTCATCTGATCTGTCTTCTTCTTCAGTTTCTTCGGCTCTGTCTTCTTCATCAGTTTCAGTTTCTCTGTCTTCTAGCCTCTTGCTTTCCGCCTCTCATTTCCTCTGTTCTTCGGCTAGGTTTGTGCCTTCTCTTGGTACAAAGGCATGTAATCTTCGCGCGTGGAACTCTCCAGCTATGGGCTCTCCTGTGAGCGTTTCCAGTCTATACGAGTTCCGGAGTCGCTCTGTGACTCTACAGGGTTGCGACCATTGTGGTAGTATCTTCCGTTTTGCTTTGAATGTCATGTTGAGGTTACTATGATAAAATTGAATCAATTGTCCTGGGGTAAAGATCACTTCCCTTGGCGATTTCACTAAAACACGTTTGTTGAAGGCTGCTTTCCATTTCATTGCGTGATGAATCGTTGTGTCGTACCCGTCAAGGTTTTGCTGTGCGACATATGCCATGTGTGCATTGATGTCTGGGATGCATAGCACTGATGTACTGTTCGCTAGGTCCGTACGAGGCGTGTTGACGACTTGACTGAGAAGCAATTCCTTTGGGGAGAATTTGAGTGCCGGGAGGATGCAATGATTGAGTGCGTTGACCGCTTCGTCTAGGTGGTCTGTCCAAGTACCTGGCAGATTATCCCATTCAATCATATTGTAATCGTCCTCACCTAGGTTCGGCGCACATAAATGCTTCAGAACATGCAACAAGATCTTGTTCGTTCCTTCCACTAGTCCGTTAATCCACGGGGAGTATGCTGCTACGACATGTGTTTTGCAACCCCATTTGGCGCAGAATTCCCGAACATCTGTGTTGTTGAAGTGTCCTCCCCTGTCGCTCATGAACATTTCTGACGGTGTGAAGTTACGGAAGATTTGAGATAAACTGTCTGTTGTGGTTCTTGCTGTGCCTGCCGTTTTGTACTTGAAGACCCAGACGTGTTGGAAGAATGTGTCTAGGTAAACTCCAAGGGTGTGATACCCTCGAGCTTTGGGGAGCGTCAAGTAGTCACCTACTAAGAGTTCAAATGGATGCCTGCGTGTTATGGGTTCAAGTTGTGAGTGTAAATGGGGAGTACCAAAATTCTTGCACTTAGCGCATTCTCCGATTGCAGTCATGATTGATGCGTCCAATTTTGGGCTGTATATGTGGTCCGTGAGTGCTATTTTGATAGTGTCTCTTCCCCAATGCCCTCCTTTGTTGTGCTGCTTTGTCGTGAGTATTTTGGCCTCTTGAGTAACACACTCTACTCTACTGTGCGCTCGTACTGATGTGCCACCTCGTATGCGCCACAGCTTTTCATCTTCGATTAAAAATTGTGATGCTCGATGTCGCGCGCGGCGTCGATCCCGGAGTGAGTTTGTGTTGTCTAGTTGGGCGATTGACTCAACTACTTCTAGAAAAACAGGTTCGTTAGCAAAACATTCTATTAACTTACTTACCATTTGGGATTCTACAACTGTTGTTAGTTGTATGTCATTGACCAATCCTCCGTTCGATTCCCAATCTTCACTGACTGTCCAGCTGCTTCCGTCGTCTAAGCCTGCATCCCTTGGTTGTCCTTCCCATTGTCGACTCAGCCCGTCCACGATAACATTGAGTTTGCCCGGTACATGGCGCACATCTACAATATGATGTGCTATGATGCCATCTCTCCACCTCGCATGCGCTGTGTTAAGGTTATCGTTGATGAGGACGTCCCTTAGTGCTTGGCAATCAGTTTCGATTTCGACTGGGAAGCCCCAGATCGTGTCTAAAAATTTGTCTAATCCAAATTTGAGGGCTGCGAACTCTAAGATGAATGGTTTGTATTTTTGTTCCGTTGTAGATGTGCGTTTGGATGCAAAGGCTATGGGGAGCAGGCGCTCTACCCATTTTCCTGATGGCTTCTGCTGGCGCACCCATTGACTCAATACTGCTGCTAAACCTTCTTGACATCTGTCTGATGTAACAACAAAGTTCGACCCATCGTATCTTGGCGCTTGTAGGATTGGTCGCGACACGAGGGCTGCCTTCAAGTCTAAAAAGGCTGTTGTGTGTTCCTCCTTCCATCGTTCCTCGAATTTGAAGTCCCGTAGTATGCGACGGTACGTGTTCTTTGAATATGGGGCTTTAAGTGGTGCAGCCTTGATGAGATCTCGCAGTGGTCCTTCTCTTCGGGCGTATGCTTGTACCAAGTCTCGAAAGTGACTCGTTAACCCTGGGAATGATTCTAAATTGAGTGCGTCAGCCGGTTGCTTCCAATTGACAATAGCAGTGAGCTTCTCTAGGTCTGGTTGAACTCCTGTTGGTCCTACAGTGGCTCCTGCAAATGTAGTTTCTGTCATAAACAAATGGCATTTTGTTGGGGATAGCGACAGTTTGCGTTCCTGGCATCGCTGAAAAATTTGTTGTAGTTTCTCAAACATGTCGTCGAATGTGTCTGCTGCGCATCCTCCGTCGTCTATGAAGATCTCCATTGTACTATCTGCAAGCAAGTCGTGTAGATGGTTAGCTGTCATTTCGCAAAAAGTTGACGGTGCTCCCGTAAGACCCATAGGCATTTGTTTATACCAGAAATACCCTCTTCCTTCAATGTAGAACGCCGTGTAAGGTCGTGACTCCTGTGGGACTTCAACAGCATAGAAACCCGAAGCAAAATCGAATACTAAGACGTACTTGTGGCCACTTAGGCGCTGTTGTTTTGCTCGTATATCTCCTTGAGGCATAGGTGCGATTACCGTATGCTTGTTTACCTCATTGAAGTTTTGACATATACACCATTTTTGCGGTCCTTTTGGTGGGTTTGCAGGTTCATCTGCTGGGACGTCTCGCTCTGGGAGGGTAAATGCTGGTGGTTTCCCATTCTGTGCGCATTGCTCATTGACTCGATGTTGTAGCTCTTTGAGTGTTAAGCCTCCGTACTCGTGTGCCTTTTGGGCGAGGACTGTTGTGGCACAGCATTTGACTGCTTCTGGAGGTGCTTTCTCGATGATGCCCACTGCAAGCATTTCGTCTATTTTACCGTGTAAGAATTGGGTTTGCGGTGGTATTAGGGCTCGTTGGTGCACTCTAAGATGGAATGTGGCATCTTGCGGTATGTTGAGACGGTGTTCTGCTCCTGGAACTGGTAGGACTTCTGACAACAAGCATGCAAATATGTCCACATACTGTGAGACCAAATCTTCGACCTTTGCATGCTCTTCTGGGCTCAGTGTGTTCCCGTATTGCACCAATTTCACGATGTAGGCCACTCTTTTTGGATTTTGCGAATCCGCTACTCTGGTAAAGACCGCTGCGTCGTCTTCTAGGAAATTTGCTGGGACTGCGTCAAATGTTGTTCCAGTGACGTCGTCTGTCAGTTTCTCATCCTCCGTTATAATGCAAACTGGGGTGATTTTTCTCTAGATGCCGGTGAGTCAGTGCGTGCTTCTGAGACTCCGTCGCTATATTGAGTTGGAACTTCCCTCGAGGGGGGATTCCCTCCCCCCTTTGGTATATCCTGCTCTATTGAGGCCTCTTGGATTCTGTTGACTGCGTCATCCGTGTTTGTGTGTTTGGTGTGGCCTTGGTTGCAGATTGTTGCAGATCCTCCTTCTCCTGTTATGCGTACTGTGTCCGTTTCATACTCATGTACCGCCTTGAATGCTTGCAGCAGTGGTTTTCCAAAAAGAAAACTCCATCCTCCTCCACTATCAAAGACTTCGAACTCTCCCTGTGTCCTAATGCCTGCGATTACTACCTCGCCTCTCCAGACTGCCTTGGACGGCACGATCGTTCCGTTGGCCATCCATAATCATTTCGTTGACAGTCCCCAATTGACTAATTGGTGCTTTACTTGATCAAAGATTGTTGTGCACATAGCGCTAACCATTGCTCCCTCATCAAACAGTGCTTTGACTTGGATCATCTCTCCTGCCGGTCCTGCAAATGAGATGTCTTGTAGGAAGGGTTGGCATGTATGGTGACCTTGCTCGTCATTTGCCGAATACAAATCAACAATATCGAATTGTTTGCTAGGTGACTGCTGCATAATGACATAGTCTGTATGATTGGCTTGTTCGACGGAATGATTGGGCTGGTCCTCGTGCATCTCCTCTTCACACACGAGGACAGATACTTCGGAAGTTCGAGGTACTACTGGTCCTTGGGTCGTCTGGCTGCCCTCTATGCCGACGACCCATTCCCTTTTCCCTGTTCTGCTGCATCTGGTGTGTATACTTCTTCTAACATGTAGTTGACTTGAGGTGCTGTAGCTCTGTTGAATGTGCCGAGGGTGCGCATACATATACCTCGCCATATGGTCTCGCTCTTCAGTAACTGAGCCTCTGGGGGCAGCTCGCACGCTGGTCCTATATGTCCATGTGCCCCACATCTAAAACATTCACCTGAGCAGATTTGCACTGCGCCAGGCATTAGCGGGAACGGCGTATTCTCTGTGCATCTCGCACCCTCTCCCCATCTAGTCGCCCACTGTCTGAGTTGTTCTTGGTATGCTACATGTCCTGCTTCTGTGTCTGTGTGGTGCGGCAAATCATTGATGCGGGCGCGTAGAGCATCCTTCTCTTCCTGTGTGGGTGGTCCACGCATCATACGTTGTCCAGTTGGAGCTTGACTAGCTGATGTGTAGCGAATTGGCCTTCGCGGTCCTAGCGTTTGATGGACGAAGTTCCCTGGCACTTGTGTTTGCAAGGTGGTGGTCGATGATGTTCTTGGGGGAGGACTGTTGTTTGTCCCCAACGACGCTTGTTGCATCTGTAAGGGTAGGATTTCAACTGAATCATGCTGACGACCTTCCAAACGAGCGATGTGTGCGTTCTGTGCTCTCTCTGCTTCTTTCCGCTCTTTCGCCCATTTGGCTTTGTCCTGCAGTATGTCGACATTGACATCTTTGATTTCGTTTAGGAACGTGTTCCAGTCTGGTGGCGCTGGTGTTGTCAAGTCTCGTAGAGTTCGTGGAAGTGCATCTCGAACTTGGTGGATCAAGACTGGTGCGTTGACTACTCCTGCGTCTTGTACTAACATCTGAAGCTGGTTGTGAAAATGGATATGTGACCACATTGTGACCTCTGCTGATGTGGTACGTTCCCCTATGTCTTCATCCTTCAACCTCAGCACTAACAACTCCTTTTGATACTCTAACTTCGTCTTTCCCACTGCTGCTATCGTCGGCCACTTATTCTCAAAGGCCGTTTTGACTAAGGTCCAGGTGCTCTTGTGCGCCACATCAAGGTTGGTCCACCAATAGTCTGCCTGCGAGCCTGCTGAGATTAGTGCGCTGAATAGCGCAACCTTAACGGCTTCGTCTGTGATCCGATTAATGAGGAAGTATGCTTCTGTGCTTCGCAAAAAATTCTGTGCGTTCTCGCCTTCTTTGCCATGGAACAAGGCTGGTAGTGGGCTGCTTGCCATTACATTGGCCGTTTGGGTTGGTGCTGCAGCCGGTGTTAGGCGTTGTTTCACGAAGTTCGGAGCTGTGGCGATTGTCGCTTGCGTTGTTCTGGGTTTCGCTAGAGTAAAGCTGAAGGATGGTCCGTATTCTCTGGGTGGGCTAGGTTGCTTTTCATGCGGAAATAGGAGCTGTTCTAGTGTTCGGGTATGTGCCTGCTCTGAGCTTTGCAGCTGATATTCAGTGGGAAGTGCTATGGAATGATCTGGTGCTCCCGGTAGGGATTCTCAATCGTCGTCTATTAGCTGTTGTATGACTTCGTGCTCTGACTCCTCGTGGTCTCGTTATAGCACACATTGATTGATTTCTGGGGTATCTAAGGGCAATGAATCTGAGGAGGGTAATGTGGTATCGGAACACTCTGCGTTGCTGCTTGCTTTCTTTAGGAAGCGACCTTTCTTGTCTCTTGGTGGGAGCTCTCGCTGGGAAGACAGTTTGCACTGTGGGTAGTAGAATCAATTAATTTGAGTGCGTTCATCACTGATTGCGGAAATTTTCAGCAGGTCTGTCACTGGAATGGCACTCAAGTGTTTTTCAGTGAGAATATAACATTTGAAAATTCCACTGACTTTAACATTGTTCACTTTAAAATCGGGAAATCCTTTCCATCTTCAGCATCTCCGACGAACACTTCCGAGGCTTGAAGCATGCACCACACACACTCTTGATTGATCACTACCATCGACGTTGTGGATCAACCAGACATGTCACGATCTAGAGATCCTTCGCCTAGCCTTACTAATGGCTATGGAACGTGCAGGTGCAAACTGTTGTGTGGTAAATGGCTATCGAAGTCTGCACGGAACAAGCACTACTGCAGATTCATCAACGATGAGCTGGAATATATGCAGAATTCAGACCAGGAAGACAACAAAGATTGAGATGTGGAGCAAGAGAGTGGTGGCTCTAGTAATGACCGCAAGTGAGTTTGCCCTGCTCTTACAAAGATCAATTAATCTACTAATTATGGATCACGATAGTTCGAGTGGCAGGTCCTTTGACACTGGGTCATCAGAAGATGCCATGAGCATCGATGATGACCACAGCCAGGGTACTTGCAGTGACATCGACTGTGATGAATCTTCCGATCACTCGTATGCCTTGGAAACACCAATTAGTATTCCCGACAACTTTGTCTTTGATGAAGATGCCAATGATGATGAGTATCTGCACCTTTCGCTTGAGGATATTGCGGCACAGCTCGATGCTTGGGCAAATCCCAAAGCTGATGGCGATTTCTATGACATCCATTAGTGTTTTTCTATTCAATTGACTTCGTGATCACACTCAAATGTTTGGCGCAGGTAATGACATCATTACAGAAGAAGACTGAGACAACATCTGAGCTTTTCAGCTGAAGATGCTTGCAAACATCCCTCACCATGCCTATGATCGAATGTGCCATGCTTTCTGACACAAAATGACATTGGATTCTGAGTGGGTCGTTGTTCACCGCTTAGCGCTGTTGTCTGGAATTGAACCCCAGAACATACACTGCTGCATACAATCCTGCATCGCTTATACAGGACAATATGTTCACGACGAAAGATGCCCTTTTTGCAATGAAGTCCGATATACGAAACACGGACATCCTCGACGCACATTCATGTACATTCCTCTAATCCCTCGACTTCAGGCTCTTTTCCATAATCCCACCATGATTGAACAAATGACTTATCGCCACAACTTCATACAGAGTGATAGGCTTGTCAGGGATGTATTTGATGGCGAGTGGTACCACAAACTTCGCTCCCGTCATGTTGTTGTAGACGGTGTTGAGCGAAGTCACAAATACTTTCATAAGCCACATGACATAGCACTCGCACTATCCGATCCTTCTACAAAATTTCAACCTGCCTCCACAGATTCGAATTCATTTAGAGAATCTCGTCTGCGTAGGAGTCATTCCAGGTCCCCATCAACCCAAAGATATCCAGTCATTCCTTGCTCCCTTTGATGATGAGTGTGCTGTTCTTGCTGATGGAGTCCGAACACTTGATGCATCCACTCGAAATCATTTTGATCTCCATGCATATGTCATCTTCGAGGATGGCGATATTGTTGCTATTGAAAAGCTACTAAACATCAAGGGTCACAATGCGGTCTATCCATGTCGTTCATGTGAGGTACAGGGAGTACAAAATATCACTGGCCAAGGCAAAGTATACTATACACCTCTGAGCACCCCAGACCTTGACCACCAGCCCCGACCATCTCTTGACCCTCACCATCTCCCTCTTCGCTCACACCAGAGCTACATCAAGACACACAACAAAATACAGTCAGCCGCAACACGAACACGGAAAGCTGCCATTGCCAAGTAGACTGGTATTTGCGGCCCTCCAGCACTACAGCGTGTGGACTCGTTGGACTACTCAAAGTCATTTCCATATGAATGGATGCATTTGTTTCTGGAGAATGTTGTTCCCACCCTCGTAAATCTGTGGACTGGTCGTTTTAAAGGCCTCGATTCTGGTTTTGAGAACTATGAGATCCCAGATGATGTTTGGGAAGAAATCGGAGCTGAGACAGCAGGTGCTGTCAAGGACATCCCCGCAGCCTTTGTACGGGCCCTCGGCAATATTGCTAATGACCGCTTGAATTTTACAGCTGAAGCATGGGGATTTTGGTTCATGTATGTGGCCCCCATCGTACTCAAGGACCGATTTGAAAATGTGAAGTACTATGACCATATGTGTGAACTTGCGGGGATGATGAAGAAAATGCTGCAATTTCAGCTTACTCATGGTGAGATTGATGCACTCGACAAGGGACTAATCAAATGGGTCAAAACATATGAAGAGTAAGTGTCATCTCTGTTTGAAATGTGCTATTGTTGATGCCTCTCCGATTCAGGTACTACTACCAATACGCAGAGGATCGACTGTCAACATGCACCCTCCCCATCCATGGTCTACTTCACGTAGCAAGTGGGATATGCTACTGTGGACCAGTATGGACAAGCTGGACATTTTACATGGAACCCTACTGTGGCTTTCTCCAGGCTCACCTGCATTCACGCCGATTTCCTTGGAGTAATATCAGTCGGTGGGTGTTGTATATGGCCTATCTGATCCAAGTGACAGTAAAATATGATCTTGGTGAAGACTTTCGTGTGACATCTCGACGTCTAGATGAAGGTGAACTGCGACGGAGCGAAAGGATTTTTGATACATGTACGTGCCCATCTGTCTATCAACTGATGACACAGTAGACAGACTAATTATGTTGGCCATCAGATCCCGATGTCATCATTTGTGCACCTATCAACTACAAGTATAGACCTGGAGATGATAACTTGTTGGGTGTCATCGCTACATACTTCCACCAGATCCTTGGTAGATGGCAAGATCAAATTCGAGCCCAACTGCCTGCAGTGATGCCACTATGCGGGAAAGCACGCATTTGCAACCATGGCGACACAATTCATACTGTCTTTGCAATACGCCGACTGACACAATCCTACAGAGATAACACCTTCATGCGGGTAAGTTAAATCTATTGTCATTATTTGTTCATGAACTTACTATCTGTAGTACGAGATCCAATATAACGACACAGGAAATCGTGTCACCAATGTCATAGGCTATGGTCGCCTTGAGAAGATCATACTTTGCCACCTGGATAGCAAGGCCATATGGGGGACTCACCAGAATTCTCTCCACATCCTTGCAGTTATTGCACCCTGTGATACTCATGGCCATGATGCTTCACAAATCCTTGTGGAGTATAAAAAATTCCTGCCAATTATCATTAGCGATGTGCGCAACATAAAAGCCGCAGTGGGTCGAGTTAATACTCGCAGAAGGTGGGGTATCATAGATCGTACCATGAATGCTGCCTGTGCATCATTTGCGGATGTGGATGAATACAACAAAGATTATATTTCAGACGAGGACACATAGATACAGCAATAAAAAGTAGTTTCAAGTCTCCGCACCCATCAGCTCTATCAATGGGTCCAACTTGCCCTTCTCGTCGCCTATGGTAGTGTGGCAAGCCGATAAGAATGCGAACTCCGGGTTCTGCCAGTGTCCTTGATCATCAACGGCCCGTCGCACATTGTGAAGGAAGACTCCAAGAGACGCGCTGTCTTGCATGAACGAGTGTCACCAAAGTTGGGGTATAAGAGGATATGTAAATCTGCGACAAGTTGTCTCTCTCCCTCTCGTATGGTCCTGCTGCATGCTGAGGAAGCAAAGTGAATTCAGTGGCGGGACACCACCAGATACGCGAGCCAGGGTGAACATTCAAAACCCTAAGGGCTCGGACCACGGGGTCAACAATATCACACCAAAGCTTGCGGAGGATGCCCACGAGCTTGTTCTGATGATTGGAACAACCAAATTGCTCCGCGACAGACTGAAACTTGGAGGACAAGTCGGAGACTTGGGTCTGCGTGATATGAATTGGAATGTGGACAGGATTTTGGTCACTCAGGACAATCAAGGTGTCGCAATGGTGAGTTCCAGACCCAATATAGACGCGGGTGCTGGTCCCAAGTGTCTGCCCTGAGAGGGAGAAAGGTGTCAGAGGATGGCGTGCAACTAGAGGCACATCAATAAATGAAAGCAGCTCCCTGCGTGCTAAGGGTGTGGGTGTGGAGGAAGGGGCAGTGAAGCCACACTCACTCAGCCTGGGGCAGGGACGGGCCATACCAAGCGTTGTGGGTGGGGGAGGCGGACAATGCAAGGGGAGCTCGAGCTATATTAAAAAAATGCTCACCGTCGCAATCCCCATCCTGCACATTCAGTGTATCTTGACATTGTGGTTAAGAATGTTGCTCTGCAGGTTTTCGAGCAAAACGTTCATGAAAGCGCCTGCGTACTGCACGCTCTGATCGCCAAGTGCACATGAGATATCCCTGATGTGCACAGCTGGGTATCTTTGTGTGCTTTGAGGGCAGGATACAGGAATGGCAGGCAGGCTTGGATGTGTGGTGCGGATCCGGCTTCCAGTGCTGGCGAAGAACCTCAATGTTAGGGTGGACACGATGGGAGGGGAAACATACCAGCAGCAAGAGCCTGTGCAGCACTCTGCGGGGCCGATTTACGGACACGCCCTGGCCTAACGCACTTGGACGTCTCGAGCGAGAAGAAGTTATTGGAGATGCAACGTGAGTAGGAGCTGGAGACAGATCATGTGGTGGTAGGAGAGGCTCGAGGATGAGGCGAGAGATGTCAAAGCGGCTGACTTACAGCGCATAAGACTATGGTAAACAACAAGAGAGTAGCAAGGTTAAGCGTGGAAATTTATCGCTGATCATGTGCACGTGACAAACAACACGTCAACAAAGGAAATCAACAAATCAAATGACTAACCTGCGCACCTATCCACCACAATCAACGATGCCCCACAACAAGGGCAAGACAATCAGAAAGGCAGACAGGGCTGCCAGGAATCTCAGTCAGCTGGAAACTGAGCTTCAACATCTACAACGTGAGTCAAATTCCGGTGTTTCAGAAGGAATAGGAGTAACACACATATCAGGAAATGATCATTGCAGAAGGCTCAGCCCCACAGCGCATGCAAAGAAGCAGATCGACAAGCCTAAGGGTCAAGCAGGCCGATCAGAACTCAAAGGAGGATATAGTCTCCAACAGGCCATGGGATTGGCTGGAAATGACCGGAAATACAATGTGTTTAGAGTGAGTACTGTTGTTGACTGGCAGCACTTTTAATAATTCACGTTTTGATAAGATGATGGCACAGAAATATACGAATTGATACCTCAATACTTCACGGACTCTAAAACAACAAGACAAACTTACGGTGACATTCCTCTTAGCCTATGTAAGTATTTCATGTTTTTCAGTGAATATATGCTACTGTAACTATGCACAGGCACAATGCAAACACCAATTTCTCGCAAAGTTCCGCAACAATTGGCCGTTTCACGACTTTATGGGTTGTTATCTTCGAAATCATGTACAGTACACTAAGAAGCAGCATGCAAATTTGGACGACTCTGAGGTAAGCTATTTAGTCAATTGAATGCTCGAGATTGATCGCATATATGCGCACAGATCGAAGAGTCTGATGTTAGTGACGGGGAACTCGACAACATGCTTAATGATGACGAGGCTGCTTTAACTCCAACATCGCAATGAAAACGACACCAACACGCACACAATTCAGATGATTCAGAGACCGACGAGGAGAGGAGCCCACGACCTCAAAAAAAGCTCAAGTTTGCACATGTGAGTGTTCAAGATGTTTGAATTACACTACTGATACTCAAAGCTACTGGCAGGTGTCCATTCCTGCTCGTGCAAAGCCAGCTCTGGCTTCTCGCATGAAGCCTGCTCCTCATGCACGGTCTGCTACTCACGCACAGCCTGCTCCTCGCACAAAGCCAGCTCCAAAGTCGAAGATGACTCAGATTCCTGCTCGCCGTCTGGACCTGCCCATACCAACTTCAAAGTCTTCCCCTCCTACTACCCACCCAGACCCACTAGTACCGGCTGCAAAGCCAAAGCCAAGGCCAATATCATCCTCAGACACACGCACCACAAAGGTCGCAACGGAAACTCCACCAACCGCCGTGGCCAAGCCAAAAGCAAAACCTGTGTCAATTCCTCGCATCACTCGCACCAAGACTAAGTCCAAACCAGCAGAAGCCTCCGCTGCACATCTCAAGGTTTAGTGATTTATCATCACCGACATTTAACTCATTGAATCATATCAGATTGACACCACCATCAACGATGATGATGATGCTTATGAGTTTGCCAACCTTCCCTTAGTCTGTCCAAATGATGGCTGCAAGGATCTTGTGCCGGCGGATCCCACCATTGGGCTGGTCAAACAGCTTCGGCAGTGGAACTCTTTCAAGACCACTAACCACTGCTTGACCTCAGAGGGTCTACGTCTAGAGCTCGAGATATGCGCGGCGCTTCGACGATTGCGTGAAGAAAAGCTCAATATTCAATGCGCCAAAGCCCGAAGGTGGCCTACAATCATTATATAGGAGAACGTCTCAGATCAAGTCCTCCAAATGGAGGCCGAGTTGGATCTCATGATTCATGATCAAAACACGAGGCACTACAGTTTTTTTAATGACATGTTTCTTGAAGATCTTTCTTCCACAGGGCTGAAAAGTGACTCCACCGAACGAGAATTTTCCAAGCTGGCCATCACTAGCCGACATCGCATACCAGCGATGGTTACAAATCATGCTCGTCCCGGATAGTGATTTCCTCCAAGTCTTTGCATTTACATGAATTGATACTGATGTTGTGTTAGCTACGGGGAGAAAGGAAAACCGATAATCCAGTCCGCGATATTTTCCATGTTTGACCACGAACAGATTTCCAACAAGGCCTTCACTCCCCTTGACTTCAAGGCCTACATCAAATACTACCTCATACCCTGGGTCGCTATCCACTTAATTTCGAAAGACCTCGGATGTAGTCTAGAAGAGGCATACAAAGAGATGATTGCCAGTGCTGATTCAGGTGTTTCTCTGCATCCAATGGCTGAAGAAGACTCACGTATCGAGAGAATCACGTGCCAACACTGTGTCTTGGCTGCCGATAAACGCGTTGAGAAGGTCGAGCGCTTCTGCAAGGAGATGAATGATGAAATCGAGAAGGCAAAAGAGGAACAGAGGATGCACGACGAATTGGCTGCAAAGATTTCTTCTAAGGTGTGTGGCATCATGTTATATGTTTGGTCATGTGCTCAGATCATTGTCTAGCAGCGCGCACACAAAGTGGTATGTCCTTCCTGGTGCTTATGCTGACAGCCCCTTGTCATTTTAGCTCACATTCGTGTCATTATGCACTAGCCCATTGCTTCCAAATCGCAACCAACAGCAGGTCCCTCTAAATTTTCTGGATCATATGATGATGCAGCATATCAAGATGACAGTGAATCGGAGCTCTCTGAACCGGTGCACTCTTAAACCTACTTCCTGCTAATTTTCATGTCGAATTACTGCTTCGCATAGCCCGAGAGCATCCATGCTACTCCAGTACCATGACCTAAACCTTCACGCGCACGACCAGCCAGGCGAAGGGTGAGTTTTCTCTATGTGCACTGTCTCACTGACAATTTGTCTTTTTCAGTAGCACAGATGAGCTTTTGTTCGGCTTGCTAGATTCTCAGTCTCTGCTCACCGGATTCTATGTCAAATAACACCGCTCCTTCGTCTCTGCTCAAATTGCCGCCAGCTCATTCAAGATTGTTCCCATCAGTATTCTTCATGCACACTGTTCTTCCATCAATTGCAACTGTTGTACTGCTTCGTGTCTCTCTGTTTATACACTAGATGTCTCTTTGCATTTGCCTGTACTGTATTAGCTCAATGTTGCATTCAGACAATTCCAGTGACTGTGCCAGTCTTTTCCAGTGATGATCTCATTGTATGTTAAGTGATATATTCAATTGAAAATCAACAGAGACGCTACTGAAAATTCCGTATGTCAAATTGGTCCTTTCAGTGATATAGAAATCACAGGATTCTAGTGAGCGACACACTGAATTCTGGTAGGCATCCCTATGGGAATCCAGTGATTCCATTCACTGGATTTCCGTGAGTGTACTACCCACAGTGTTTGGCTGTGAATGGGGGGTTTAGCATGAAAAAAATGGGTATATACTGGCAAAAGGCTATGCTTGGTGCGTTTTCCTCATGTTCTGACACGAGGTTCGGCGTTGTTCTGGACTTGGATTTTGGCTCCAAAAAAACTCTGGATTCTGGACTCTGAACTCTGGACTCTGGACTCTGGACTCTGTACTCTGTGCTCTGGGCTCTGGGCTCTGGGCTCTGGGCTCTGGGTGAAAGACTAAAATGAAGTTTAGTCGAGGCGAACTCGCTCTGTTCACCAGTTGGAGTGGACTCTTCTGCTAATGCTCAAGGCTACACTCGCTGGCGAAAGACCAAGACCCTACTACTCCTGAACTCTCTCTAACCTCTCCTCGGCTATCTCCGCTACAAACACCAAAGAACTCTCCTGCTACATCGCCCCTTCCCTGGGGGTCCCCTACTCCAGTGTGTGTTATACTCAGTGTGAGAGCGTAAGGGGACTTGAGTAGCTATGCAAGGCCTCCATTAAGAGACATTCATCGCGCAGTGTTCAGCAACCCAGAGTCGGTATGACGTCCACGGTTATCTACATAGTGGCACAGCAAGTGTCCACTGATGTGCCTTCAAGAGTTATATAGACTCTTAAGCCGACAAGGCTAAAGAGAAGTGTTTACTGAAGGAGAAAGCTTGCGAGGCTTTCAAGTGGGTTCAAGATCAAGTAGATTCAAGTTAGAGAAATACAGTGGTACAACTGCGTATTTATATGTAGGGAAAGGTTTAGGGCAGGTACTGCCGTATCAGTATGTGGGCAAAGGGTTGAACGAGTCATAGTCCAAGATAGGTAAAGCGCAGTCATGATGAGTCATAGTGGAGCTGGTAAAACTCGGTAGAATGCGACAGAAGGAAATGAGTCAAGTACCGGTTGAACGGTAAGGGTAAAGGGTGATGGCCATAAGGCCGGAACAAGTACCGGTATTGCGGTAAGGGCATAGGGTGATATACAGCTGGTGATCAGCGTGAAATGTAGAGGTAAAACAGATAAGGAAAAAGGATAATCAGACCAATGAGATTGTGTATGATTATCTGTGCATAATCGTCACAACGAAAGGCAATGAGTAAGAGAAAAATGAATAGGGGCACCACAACTGGATGTTCTTGTAACAGCATGAGGCCTTAAGCTTTCTGTGCTCGAGGACAAGCTTGAGCTCTGTGAGAGGATGCACTGCACCCAGAGCAAAAATGTCTTCAGTTGTGAGTGGTTTCAGTGCAGCCGCTGGCTCGCTGCCAGTCACTGCACACAGTTTTCCATCTCACATGGTAAGAACTCTGCCGATGCATGAGCAAATGGTGTCGCAGGCATCATCCCACGTGCAAGCAGCCTTGCACTTGATGACCTTGTGTGGGTTTCATCTGAGGCAAACTGCACAAGCTGAGAGGATGCCTCTGCTTGTGCCTGTCTGAAAATCCTGCTTTGCCTGTTTTCCCCTGTTGGTACATTCAGGGGAGGCTGAGCACTTGCACGAGTCTCTTGTGTCTCGCTGTCTGTGCGACAAGTGATCTCGTTGATCAGACTGTATTGAACAGTGTGGCATGTAGTGTGTGGCATGGGGCATGTAGCGTGAGGCATGTGATGTGTGGCATGTGGCAAGACATTAAGACAGATCAAAAGGAACAATTTTGGAGAAAAAGTGATGAGTGCAGAGCCGTGTTTCGAAGATCAAATGAAACTGACCTTATAATCTCTCGTGTTGTCTCTCTTGTCACGGATTTCCCAGTATACCATTTCCCTTGTCTCCTCCAGGACTCTCTCGTTAACCAGAGATAAGTCGTAGGGACCGACAGACGTCTTCACCACTACGTGCCAGTGCTTGCACTGCTCCACCTGGTACACTAGCAGGGCTTTCTGCACTACCGGATTCCACATAGAACGGTACTTGTGCACCTGAATGTTCCTCCAGAATTTTGCCATCATTCTGATCCTGTCCTCCAGCCATTCTGCTTCTTCCATTGCCGTCAGAAAGCGGGGACGGGCTTGACAAACTCTTTGAATGGTAAGTCCGCATCGTTGATGACAGCGCAAGCATTGTGAGTAGATGCTGCTGAGACCCATGCCATTGAACTGTCCGGTAATGTTGTCATGATCATGGTGTCGTCATCAACCATTTCTTTACAATTGACTTCGTCCAAACCATTGTTGGTAAAGTACCATAACTCCACGTATTCTCCTTTGTCTAGTTTCTTGAGCACGTATGAGCACGGCATGAGTAGCTGTGTCATTCGGTATTCTGGTGGCGAGAATCGGCTTGTACTTATGTTTGTTCTTTTTTCTATCCTCCTTGTGAGCAGCCTCTTCCTCTTGAGCTCGAACTTGTTCAAGTCTATCTTGCTCCTCCTCTTCAAGTTGCTTGCGGTGTACACGTTCTTCCCTGTCTGCTGCTACTTGGCATTGCCACGTGGCCTTGTCTGCATTATTATTTGTCTCCCAGATATTCCTAAGTAGTTGTATCGCCTGTTCCTCGTTGGTGTTCTCATTAATGAGTTGGGCTCGAGTGTTGGCAAAGATGTCTAAAGCGTAGTCTGGGCAAACATTGAAATTGGGGTCATTATGCATCCTTGCCATGACTGATGACTGAAGGTATAAATGATGTAGAACGATGCGACAAAACGATAGTGTAGTCTAGCAGTAGAGGACTTGCAAGTACTATGTGGTAGTACGAAGCAAGAAGGGTGAGAACCTCGAAAAGCTGTGCCGCCGCATAGACCTCATTCTATGTGTGTTCTTGTGCCTTGAACTTACATAGAATATAACATAGCATAATGATATCATCCTATACTTCCCACGACCACAAAATCGAGGACTCATCAATTCTCTGATGTATGCGGAATCACAAATCAAAACTTGTGCATCGGAAACACCTGGACAAGGACCCCGTAAGCACCTGAGTAGTAGTGCCAGCTAGGTGTACTAATCTGCAGCTCGCTGAAAGACGATATCATGACTCATCATCCCCATCAGATTCCCCAGAGATACCTGATCTCAAGGCTACGTTCATTATTCACAGGCCTGGGTACATACACCAAGATTACTACTGAAAGTAATGGCAAAGCAAAAGCCAAGTGAAATCCACCAAAGTCAAGGAACTTCTCTTTCAAATCTCCAAGCCCAACTACATCAAAATTTTGACTACAATTCTCGCGAAACACAACAAATCACACTATAGGGTCACTGAGAGAAAGAAATATAGTTTCAAGTACTACCTTGGCAATTCTTGTGGGTGAGTGATCTCCTCATACCAATTCTCAATCTGCCATAGCGTCGAATGAGGCTCTGAGGGTTATCTTGTCTTTCACAGCCTCATCACCAAACATCAACATTTTGGGGTTGGGTGCAATTTCAGCGATACTATTCATAAAAATAGCACATTTTTCCTCGTTCCGTTCAAGAACATGAGCAGAAATGCTGGACGCAACAAGCATATCTATTGGTACAAGGTGCATTGGCGCCAACAAGAGACAAGTATAGTACACGCACATTGGCGTGGAGACAAAAACGGAAAACTACTCTACTCAAGGACCTCAGCCAGTTCTACCTCAACCAGCGCCCAATTCTGTGCCATGCCATAGGCCTTATTTGAGACCGAGATCATTTCAGCCTGCTCAGCACGAGCATACTGGTGCACACTTGCAAGCACGACCCTCAGACACATCATCTCCTCCTTGAGGTCCGCATTCTCCACCAACACGAGCTGGAGTGTTTCGTCTGACTCGACAGCCTTACCCTTGCCCTTGCTCAAAGGCGCAGGTGGTGCGTGCACAGGAAGAGGTTTGACGGGGTGAGGAGGAACGACACGAGAACCGCAAATCACCTTCTCCTCAGTGGTGCGCTCGCCAACAATTTTGACCACGGCCTCAGAAGATGACTCGTCCATGTCACCGCCAGCAGTGGAGGCAACCACATGCTTTGTCGACTCGATGGTTGACTCGCATGCTTTCGCAACCTTGGCAGCATGCGCAGTGGGTGCAACAGCAGCAGCCTTTCATTTTGCTATGCAAAGTTGTCAGAAAACAGAGGAAGGAGAAAACAAAGGAGAAGGACTCACAAATGAAAGAGCACCCCTTCCTAGCATGTGCACAAGCATCACAGTGCTTCCCCTTTTCACCACCGCAATGCAACACTTTGGTCACCCCCTTTCAGGTACCTCTTAGGTTGTATTATACCTATAAGGGTTTTCACCTAGGGGGTACCTTTTGGGTGGTCTGGCGAATGTTTTCTGGTCTTTCCCCACGTGCATAGGGTCCAAAATAAAATATGTTGGGCTTGGTCCATAGATCAAAATAATTTTTTGATAGGAAAGACCGCCAGCCAACTTTGGACCACCCATACATTGGGATTTTCCCATGATGCAGGGGTGTCAGGGGTCCCATTCCAGAATTTTTTTTAAAAAAAAAACTAATTTTTGTCCATTTGGGGTGAAGTACCCTATGTAGGACACTACTAACTAGGATTGGGGGACACCTGTGTCCCCCCATGTCTCTGACTTTGCAAATGCCCTGGTGGAGGGGTGACCTCCGCCAGTCTGCTATTCCCGTCGCTGTGCAACCAGGTACAATGTGAATGATAGTGAATGATGGTGAATGGACAGGGTGTGAGAAGATGAGGTGCATGCCTGTGTTTTGAGATTGAGCAGGTGGACCTTGGAGCATCTTGGTTCATGGTAGGGCTTTTGTGGCTGCCACCCGCGAGCCGCACTGGTCTGCCCAAGTGTTCTGCGGTTTTTCCCCGTAACATGTAATATACTTGAAATGGTCTATTTATAATTATTATAAATCTCATTGGGAAGACCATGGTATATAGGGAAAGGACCATAGCTATTGTGGGAAGACCATAGTATATAGGGAAAAGACCATAAGCACAATATATATAATTGGGAAAGACCATAGTACATAGGGAAAGGACCATGACTATAGCGGGAAGACCACAGCTATAGTGGGAAGACCATGGTATGTAGGAAAAAGACCATAGCTATAGCGGGAAGACCATGATATATAGGGAAAAGACCACGGTATATGGGAAAAGACCATAAGCACAATATATATAATTGGGAAAGACCACAGTATATAGGGAAAAGACCATAGCTATAGCGGGAAGACCATAGCTATAGCGGGAAGACCATGGCTATAGCGGGAAGACCATGGCTATAGCGGGAAGACCACAGTATATTGGGAAAAGACCGCAGCTATAGTGGGAAGACCATCGCCATACTGGGAAGACCATAGACATACTGGGAAGACCACAGTATATTGGGAAAAGACCACAAGCACAATATATATAATTGGGAAAGACCAGAGTATGTAGGGAAAAGACCATAAGCGCGATATATATAATTAAGTTGTTATACCTTACATTTTCGCATTTTAGCACCTACTGTGGGAATTTCTCCACAACACCCAAAATATTACCTGTTTTGGCCATTCCCCACAATCTCATTACCTCATATGTCAGGAACATTGCCATAATTTATATGATTTCATAATTTTGACTTTTTCTATGGGAATTTCTCCACAGTAATCTATTTTTGTCATCCCCCCAAGATCATTACCTCATATATTAGGAACATCACCACAATTTAATTGATTTCGCAATTTTGACTACTTACTGTGGGAATTACCCCACAACACCCAAAACATCATCCCAATATGGTATACCACATAATTATAATTATTCCCACACCCTCCCCACCTCACTGCAGCTTCACAACTACACCACAATAGGTTCTCCCTTGTATCTAAGTAGTAGTTTGGTATATACATGTATAATATTATATAATAGACCGCTTTTTTTGTCTATTTGTGTTCCTGCTCCTCCTCCAGGGCCTTTTCAAAATAAGGTAGGGTACAGAACATTTTCGCACTTTTGCCCCTTTGACAGGGAAGTGTTCTAGGGTGTTCAGGACATATTTAACAGTGTATATGAAGAGATTCCCCCACTTTTTTGACCCCCTGAAGCGCCCTACATCAATAGATACAGCATATATGCAAGAAAACACAGAATATGTTCCCATTTAATTAATTCTAAGTGAACAGACTTGCAAAAATTATTCCCAGCATCTATTCAACAATAGGAACAATGTATCAGGAACCCAGGACCATAGGATAATTCCCTGTTGCATGTTGTGCCCCCCCTCTCCTGGTGGTTTACCCCCTGTGAAAATTTTCCTGTAGGACCGGACCTTAATTGAGGTAGGGGGTCTATTTCTATGTATATTTAAGGCAGGTCTATCATATAGCTGGCCCAGGACACACATAGGATCCTGCTACAGGAACAAAAACATGGAAAATCGCATTTTTGACATTTTTGATGTTTTTCAGTATCTTACTCTTGCATAAATAATACAACCTGTTCATATATCATTGCCAAAGTATATTTACTTGCTTTTTGTGACAAGGATCAGCTCAAAATAGGCTGGAGTTTTGAGTTAGCGGGAATGCTTGCTATTTCTACTGATAAGGAGCCCATACTTTCAATACATCGAAATTTAATAATCAGACACCTGGAGTAGATTTCAAATATATTCAGTATCATAGGCCTAAAGGTACAAAACAATCCAACAAGAATTGAGTGCTGAGGAAGTGAAATAGATAAGAAATTGAGTGTGGGAAAGTTCAAAGACCCAAAACATCGAAAACATTTTGGTCAGTTGGGCAGTAGTTGGACTTTACACAAAGTTACATTTATTTATGGTAGGGCTCAAACACTCCATTGAAAATATGTAGGATACAAGGTAGACTACTGAAGGAATCTATATTACATACTGCCCTGAGGTTGAAGGGTGGTGGAAGGGATGTGGTGTATATCTGAGTTGACTCAGTTGGGCAGTGGACTGTAATGCTGGGTCAACTCAGATATACACCACATCCCTTCCACCACCCTTCAACCTCAAGGCAGTATGTAATATAGATTCCTGCAGTAGTCTACCTTGTATCCTACATATTTTCAATGAAGTGTTTGAGCCCTACCATATATAAATGTAACCACCACTCTCTGTAAGAATAATGCATTAAGTCTGCTAATTAGCAGACACAGGTAATGCATCAACAGTGCTCATTAGCATACTCTCATGATGCATCAGTGATGCATGATTTGATGCTAACTAACAGACATAATTCAGGCTGCCTAGATAGATAGAATTGTACCCACCAGCCCGGCAATTAAGAGTTTTTCCCCGGCAACCTAAGAGTACTGTTAAATCATGATCTTGATCAATTCAAAGATTATATAATACATGGGACAAGAATAAGGCACTACGTCGATCAGGCCAGAATGTTGCAGAAGCAATCATCAGTACCCATCAAGGGGGACATCGGGGATCGTTAAGTCAGGTAATTGCAGCTCGCGCTCAGGGGATGTGATAGACAGAGATAGGTCCAGTGTCTGGGGCAGGTAAGGTGCCCAAAGACCACCAAAATGATTGGCAAGCCTCCGACGGATATCAGCCTGTTGCGCTGCATATGCCTGTAAACCTTCAGTATCAGCCGAGCTCCCCCCCACACAGCGACTTCTCCATTCTTCCCACCGCTGTACCTCCCAGTTGAAAAAACGGACGACTCTCCCCATTTCCTCCATCAACAATTCAATCTCTTCTGTCCAACGTAGGGCTCTTGCACCATTCAATGCGCACACCTGGTAATGTCTTAGTTCAAGACACGTCCAAATCACTGCCAGAATACTTACCATCATCAGTACTCTCATCACCATTACAATTGATGCCCTCCATCATCCAAATCCACGAAACCTGATGTCGTCCTTGTCCGACACCAAAAGGATCCATGAGCGGCTTGATATGCTCATCCTCTAGCTCCTGCAACTTTCCATGCCAGTCCTTCTTCTTCAATAGCATGGCCAGAGACTTTAACGCCATCCAAGCTGACCTGTAGCGATTGACGCACATAGTGCGCCAAGCGTGGACACAAGCGAGGGCGTTTCTGGCCTCGTGTATTGGCACCTTGACCACACAACCATTCACGCTTGAATGTCAGAAGCGAGCAGTGTATCCGAAGACACTGACAGAGTTCTTCGAGGGCGTTGTGAGCTTGTGCATACTGTAGTTCCCACTCGTCATTCTGGAGGCACTGATCGCAAGGTTTGTTCAGTAGCTGTGAAGGTAGCCACAATGTAAGATCTTTGGCATTCTTGTGGTCTTCGTGCCCTCCTTGAATAAGACTCTGTACCGCAGGCATGTAAAGGACCTGGACACCCCTCCAGGTCTCAATTTTATGCCGGAGAGAGTTGGGCTTCCAAATGAGGCTGCCCCGCTGTATATCAGTGGCATGAGGGCCTATGGAGTCAATCAGAGAACTAAGATGACATCTTGAAAATTGTTAGCGGGATCACGATATTCTGCAGATAACCACTTACTGTTCATCTTCGAGATCTAGGCCAGATGCAATGAGTACGCTAGGTGATATTTCTGGGTGCAGGGAGACATCTACCCCACACTGTAGCTCATCAGCTTCCAGCTCGGCTAGTTTTCGCCGTGCGCCCACCTGTGTGATTGCTACATGCACCGTCAGTGAAGGATTCCCAGCAAGTAAAGCACCCACTTATAGATTTGGTTTCGAATGGATTGGCCAGTGTCAAGTCGTTAGGATTCTCTTGCCAAGCCTCAATTTCATTTAGCCATGTTGCGCGATGTTCGGGGGTAATCACGGTATCAAACTCCTCGAAAGCCGCTTGGTGTTCAGCCCTTTCAACACGAGCGTCTTTCATCTTGTGGAGGAGAGATGCGCCCAACCCTACCACCTTCTTCCAGTTCCAGTTGCCGAAATGGTCATCCAGCGTGTCTCGCCGACACCCTGGGCCCATGTTCTTTGTACTCACAGCCACAGGATTAATATTTGACCATCCTCTTTCTGGGGCTTTGCCGTCCATGCGGCCAACAAAACGAGTGAAGTTGAACGAGAATATAGTCTGGCACTTTGCGACATGCGCGGGAAGGTGAAACTTTGGCACAAAGAAGCGGATGACCTTTGAAAGATAATCTAAATGATGCGAATGAGGGAGGGATTCCATGCGTGACCAGAGGTGTTTATGCCACTGACACGCGATGTCGTAGGACACGTTCAACATTTTGACTGAATTGTCGCGCAAGCTGGAGAAGAAAAGGTAATCCATGTTGATATACCTGTAAAATGGTCAGACAAATTGACACATAAGTGTCGTGAACAATCGACATACTTCTCACACTTCTGTAGATCACCGACTCCATTAGCACGCTTCATGTTATGACGTGCACAGTCTATTGTCCCAACACAAGTGGCAGCCAGTCCCTGCGACAGTTTAGTGTCGGCCATATTCACTGCGTTATGACTGGAGCATGTGCTTTTCTGTGAAATGGAGTCAGAAACATGTGGGGAGTTAGATCGGGGTTGCATACCTCCTGTACTTCTCCAAGATGTTGGGCTAGATAGAACTTGTAGTCGGTCTCCTCCACAAAATATGTCCACCCTGTAGACAAACTGGGATCTGCCTCATTGCTCGATACATTGCGTCTTTTTAAGCGAAAGTTCGCATCAATTGCCAAAAATGTGGCGTACAACCACCTGAATCAACATGAGCCCATATCCATACTCAGAAAATTTTCTGATACTCACTGGTTGGCTTTCATTGCAAGTGCCCAGCCTTTGTGCAAATTCTTACCAGGCTGCGGACAAGCTGGACAGATAACGACACATTCACCTTGTGATGTGCCATTAACGCCGCCCTCTTCATGTCCACGACCAAAGTGTTTCAACATCTTGAGATGTCGCCACTCGTGAACCATTCATAAGAATGCATTGTAACGGTCCTAAAGTCAAAGGTTAAGACAAGCAAGTAAGTGGACAAGATGACGAAGTACTTTACCTTGGGTTTTGTGAGACCCGTATTATCCGTCAGACGAACTAGTGAGTGGTAGAACTCATAGGCGGACACCTTCAATTCGAATGATAGAAGTTGGAAATGGCGCAGCAGTCGAAAGGTAGCTGCAGTCCTCGGGTTGGTTGATGTTGATGGGAACCATCCGTGGTGAAGAAGCTGTCTGACATGCGAGTTTGAAGTTTCACATCCGCAGAAATCCAACCCGACTTCATGAATGCCATTCATGTCTATTAGCACAAACTCACCATTAAACGCCTGTCTAGGGAGAATGCAGTGTTGGCCAACAGGATGCCCAAGCTGGATACGAAGACCGAGAGCCTTCAATGACACGACCTGGAAAAAAACACCAGTCCATTCCTGCAGATAGCTTAATATTTTTTTGCGTTTTTGAAATGATGACATGTACCTGTATTTGATGGGTAGGAGACCGCGAGTGATTGGCCACAGTGCATCCACGACAGTACAGCTGCAAGTCATCACAATCCAGACATCGAAATTGTGCATGGGCACAACATTCCCCGCACACATTGCTAGAGCTATCACCGCGTCCATCTAACCGGATCAGTTCGGCGAGATAAGTGTCTCATTCCCCCTTCCAAGAAAGGAGAGGATTATCCTAGGCACCAGTTAGTAAGTAAGGACGAGTATCCTGAGAGTGAGAGTCTTACTGCAGCCATCCGCCTGCGCCTTTGAGGCAAGGCCTCATCATCCCCCAAAACATAATCCATGGGCATGGGATCATCATTGGCGAAAGAAAACAAGTTTTCGTCGTCAGGTAGAGTAGACTCGTGCATAGATAGAATTGACGGAAGGTTGCTTGTGATGTTGCGACACTTGATCTGCATTGGCCCATCACAACGCCCTCCAAAGGTTACTGAGGTGTGCACTGCCTGTCGTGACTGTGAAGCAGTGGGTGGTACATACACATTCAAACAAGCTCGCTTCCGGCGGTCGTGAGTTTTCTTCCGTTGATCAATTTCCTGCCATGACCAAGGCAAGCGAACCGCCTGAATTGTGGTAGGTGGAGGTTGCTCATTGCCACCTAAAAATGTCAATGTCGGTACATATATTGCGTTTACTGTGATATTACTCACCTAGAGATCCCTCAGACTGCATCCTTTCGAACTTGTAGTGCAATTGTATCACCTTGGCACAGAGAGATTTGTTTAGGCCTCGGACTTGGCCCAAACCAGCGTAGCAAAACTCTCCCTCACGCATTAATAGGCAATACACTTACCAGTAGACTGTAGACAACACAAACAAAGCCAAACACTTCCTCTTCGCATCTTGCAATTCCTCAATGCAACTCCCCATCTGAAAAATCCTCCATTGAGTCACCGAGGCTCAGTATGCCTTTGAAGGGCCCAATGCAGCTGCACTGATGGTTGCCCTCCGCAGATTCATACAGGACACTGTCAAGGCTACAGTGCACGAAGTTGCTGTGGAGGCCACTGTCAACGTGTCGCCTGTTCCCAACGAGATCAATCATTCTGCCGCTACCACAGCCAGCGTGTCACCTGCTCCCAACGAGATCAATCATTCTGCCGCTACCACAGCCAGCGTGTCGCCTGTTCACAACAAGCTCAAACATTCTGCCACTACCACAGCCAGCCCGCCTGTTGACACTATTATAGCCACTGCGTCTGTTGATGCCAACACAGCTAGCATGCCTGTTGGCTCTGGAGGTGTGGCTGCTAGCTCTCCTGCTGCCATTGTGCATACCCAGCTTCATGGGAACATTAGATATGATGTTCCCGCCCCCAACGCTTCAGGGCCCTATTACTGGGTCACCTGCAGTCGCCGTGTCGGTATCTTTTCTACTTGGTGTGTTGCATCCAATTTGCTTCTTGCTGCTCAGCTGACCAATTTCCTGACAGGCAACAAACTTCCTCGCATGTCATTGGTGTTAATCAGGCTTCCTTTTCCAAGGTTCATTCGCTTGCCGAAGGCATGCAGCTGATGAACAATGCGATTGATCGTGGCGAAACTGAGTTGTTGATTTGAGAGCTAGTATACATATAGTGTCTTAGTTACATTGCACTTGTGCTTGTAGAATTGAATGTGTCTACTCAAACAAATGGGATTGAAGCCGACAAGGTCGCTATTATGTACTCTTCCCGCAACCTTCCATTGTCTGACAGAACACCTTTGAAGCTATTCACACCGCGAGATCTCAAAGACCAGAAGTCGAAGCACATGACAAGGTTGCGATGACACCGGCAGAGCATCGGACACCGCGGAATGAGTGGATATGCAACTAAACTGTAGTATGGCTGAAACTGAAGAGTCTGAGTACAGGTGAAGCAGGCAACTCACAAGATATGTTGCTCAAATATGACATGTTTAGTACTGGAGTCGTCTAGTACTACTTTGTGCTCTCTAAGTTTTGTAATTCAAAGGAAGTGCAAGTTCGAAAGTAGAGAGCTAAGCTAAAGATGAAAGGTACGGTACTGGCAGAATTGTGATAGGAGTCGTCCTGAGATTTCATCTGTCTATGTACTTACTAGAACTAAGTGGAAAGACTGAATGATCCATGGTATCTCTATGTGCAAGGCCGGCTCATAACGGTACTATTGCCTATAGCTCGACTTAAGGTATCAGATGTATCATGTCTTGTGTTGTATCCGAGTCTGAAGGTATTTGTTGTGATATTGAGACTTAATTTCATAAATCTCCAATGAATATGTTTGGACAAGTTGAAGTGTATTACCTGCCCACCACTTTTCACAGTCACGCACTCATGGGTCGCCCACAGCTACACAAGACTGAAGAGGCACAGCTCAAAGCTGCCCGCCGCTCTAATCGTAAATACTATGTGAAGTACGTTTCCTGTACAACTTGAAATTCTAGACTACATGCTGATGAACACAGGAACAAGAGGGAGATTGGGCTCAAGATGGCCATGAATTATCGTCACAAGAGGGACAACACTACTAAGTCGAAGCGTAGAAATCTCCCAAGCGCATCCTTGGCCCCCAAGTGTGTACTTTAAAATCTTACACTGAGCTCACTTGCCGATTCTTATAACTGCTATAGACAGAGTGTATCCGAGTCATCATTTACTCCACCCTCTCCAGCAGCGCACAAGAACTGTGTTATGTGCGACCTTTCATTGATATATCTACTGATTCTACTAATGTTCTACCGTACTCTTCATAGATATGATATCGAGGATGCCCAATCCAACCTTGTGGTGATTTCCGCCGAACTCAAACCTCTGTTCATCAAGATGGTACAGGACTTTCAAGACAACAGAGAAGCCGTGCAGGCACACCTTTCCCAACATCTCGAGACTTTGGAGCGCATTCAGGAATACCTGCAAACTTTGGACGACAATTCTCCTTCAAATGCCAGTGATTTGGGTCGTGCAGCGGCTGCTGGTGTGATGTGTTGGTCCAAGGCGATCACAATGGCTACAGAGGAATTATGGTGCTACTCAGCTACGAGGGAGATGGACGAAGAAATGAATCTAAAATTCCTTCACGGAGGTTTGTTATACCAGACGATAGTGTAAATCTTTGCAATGTAAGCCCTATGAATGCGGTCGCTAATATCCTTAATAAGGTTGAGGTTTGAAGATGAGTCACTTTGAAGCGAGAAACAAGACAGGATTCCTCTTGTTGATACTCTACCATCATCATCATGCCCAAGGTAAGCTACATTCGTTTGTGCTCCTTACCCACAGCTATTAATCAGCTCCAAGAACACAATGTCTGCATCAAATCCTCAATCTATGTACATCAAGAAGCAGAAAAAGCCCTTGTGGGAAGTTCAAGACAAATTTCTGCAGACGTTTTCAGCTGAATACTTCAGGATCCGGGACAACGCGGATCATATTATTTTCTTTAACAACCTTTATGCACGCTTTTTTGCACGCTGGCCAGAGGAGGAGAGACTGTTTCCTGGTGTCACTAAACTCTCTGGAGAGCAGACTATCGCCGTTGCTCATTCTGTGAGAAGGAAAGAGAAGGTTGTACATACTGTTTTCACGCTTCAATGAACACACTACTGATGAGTGCATTTAGGGTCTATACCGATGGTATAAATCAGCTGAAAAGTGTTGTCCGAGGCACAAGCCATAGGGTCTGGGAGGGCAGATCGATCGAGTCCGTCTTTGGAAAATGTTGAAGTTTTTGGAGTGTGTTTTGAAGATTTGCCATTGTTCGCTTAAGCAGTTAGATAGCGCACCAACAAATGTTATTTCTTGCTTCCACCGGTGATTTGTTGCTATGGTGCAAATCTTTGTTGGAAGAGGCATACCTCTGGCTTGCTTATTGTGCGTATTTCGACAGGTTTCTCCCCCATTCACCCAATGTCCATGTCCCAGATGCGAGTGCTGACGCGCGAGCTGCACAATATGCTCAAAATGTTTCTTCCCGCATATGTTCTCATCAACTCGGGAACAGCGGAAGACAAAACCATTTTCTGGGAGTCTGTTTACTCCAAGTGGTTTGAAACCTGGCCTGAACATGATGCTGCTATTGAGTATCGTCGCCGGGTAAGTCAGTCGCTTGCACTTGATTGCCTGTATTCACGCCTCATGTGCAAAGAGGATTAGATTGTTCTTCCAGTTGACCCACTTGTATATGACTTCTGACAAGGCAACTTTGCGTGCATACTTTCCCATCAGGAAGCCACGAAGGTTTGTCATTCAACTCATAGACATAGAGTGGGATTTAATACATATCAGAACATAGACTCAGACAGCATATGCACTGTGCAAAAGATTGGGTGGGAGCGGAGGCGTCGTTATGCAAAAGGGGGAAAGGATATGTCGTAGTCTCATGCATGTAGATCTCAAACATAGGTGCATTTCTTGAAAAATAAATTAGATTAAGTTGCGAAGTGTATCTCGATTGTCAGGAACTGCGACTTGCGACTCGGCCTCATGCACAAATAGGAAAGACCGAGGTACTATTAGGGAGAATGAGGTCACACATAACAATATTCGCCTGTGTTTTTGCTTACCTATCCAAATATTGTTGTCCCCCAGACACGTTAATGTGCGTCCAGAAACCTTTTCACTGGTGTATGCTGATCAGTGTGACGACAGATGCTGCAGAAAAAGTGGGCCACACCAGAACAAGAGGAATTCCTCCTCAGTCATTTTCCGGAATTCCGCACACATGCCTTGAACAAGCACTACAAGGATTTTTTAAAGTGTGTCGAAGTCGAATGGTTCCAACGTTGGCCTGAGCGCAAGGTGTCGTTCCCAGATTTGCCAGCTGAGCATGTCTACACAACCGAAGAAGAGGAGTATATAGCAACGTGCATGAAAACCCGTCAAAAGGCAAGTCAGGGATATGCTCACCATGCAAAATGAGCACGTACTCACCAGATCTCGACAGCAAATCGCGTCCTGGTTCAGATGGCAGAATAATCCTGCTCGCTTAGGTCGCTCGGCTGCTGTAAGAGGGGTGCTTAAATTTGACACCGTGTTAGCTGGGGGCGTGAATCTGAAAGGAACACGTGCACCACAGAAAATCGATGTATATTCCAACAAGTACTACGAGACAAAGGTCAAGCACTGTGCGGACGATGCAATCCAAAAGGAACACATTACCAATAGAGGTCCAAAGCTGAACAAGCACCGTGAGATCACGCACCGCATGTACTCAGACAAAAGCAAAGCTGTCAAAGCCAAGATTGACAAGAGGTATGAAAAAATCAAGGCGAGTTATACCAAACAATGAGAACACCTAAAGTCAGGGAAGGCACCAAAAATTGACGATATGTCAAAAATCAAGTGCGTACCTCTCCCACACGATCGAACAATTTGTTCTGACTTAATTTTTAAAAAAGAGCTATTCATGAGCTTGGCCCCATGCTTGATCGAGTCCTCAAGTACCTTGGACATATGACTGGAGGGTGGAAGTTCAGTGTGTTGATGGGGGGTCATGATCCTAGCACAGGTGAAGTGTCGGTGTTTAAGTGAGTGAGAAGATTCAATGTGATAGGAAAGCCGTACTTACGATTGATTCACGTTACATTATTCCAAGCTACCACATGGGAGAAGTCGAAAGCGGCGCACAGTTTGACCAAGCGTATGACAAGTTTGACGGTGTGCAGAGTGTGTTCCTAGAATTTGTGAAAAAGTCTATTGGTAAGCTTAAACATACTATTTAAAGATGAGCCTTACCTTCAAACTAGTGTTCGAGTCTACATTGACGCGGGAGTCAGAGTCAGAGATGGAATCAGATGATGGATTGTTGTTGTTAGACTCGGACTCTGACAAGGAGTGGGAAAAGAGCAGTACTGAGGGTGGGCAGAGTCAAGAGCAGGAGCATCCTGGGAACTACCTCTATCACATGACTCCTCAATCCGACGAAGGGGCCGATCTAACTCCCACCACTATTAATGCACCACCTGCTGTGAGTCATGCATCACCCGCTGGTCACACAACTACCACCAGTGATGCATCACTTGGCTTTGATTTCCAGGCAGCCACTGCGACCCCAAGTGACCACATGGACCTTTCGGTGCTCAATCCATTGCTGAATGACCCCATCATACAGGGCAATATAGATTTTTCTGTGTTTGATCCAGCAGCATTCTCTGCTGTGATCAATGATCCTACCTTCGACATTAACATGCTGGATTGCCCCGTGGTGCCTCCCGTGAATTCGCCTCCTAACCTCCCATATTCAACGTCAATCCTGCTGACTCCGGAGGTCTTGCTTCCATCTGTACCTAACGAGGAAGGAGAGCAGACTAACGACTTCGACGACTCACCTGCTGTTCCCCATGCTAGGCACATTAATCATTTCCATGGAACTGATGCACCTGCACCATCCGCAGAACAACAAGCCCCACGTCTGCGTGCTCGTAACAACGTCCCGTTCAATCCACGTGAACGTGACAATGAGATCGGTGCCGTTGCTGTGAAGGGTAAGCGGAGAAATGCCGAAGACACCTCCGGTTCGAAACACAAGTACACACATCCATTTTGTGTTTGTGTGTGACACTGATATATTGTGTGCAACAGGAGGGTGCGACGACGTTAGAATAAGATACGAACTTGTTAGTGTTTCTTGCTTGTAGTACTATACACATGTTATTGTAATACAGTCAAAAAATATTTCTTGAACTTTGCACACTTGAAATGACAGACAAAGACATTGACGATTTTCACCGGCTCCAAGACTAGTAAAAACTTGACGGAAATCAGGCAAACAGCGCTACTAAGGACTTAGTGAATAAAAAGCTCTAAATGACATCATTCCGGTGCCGTCTTCCGATGCAAGTACTTTCCATTCCTATATTGGATGAGTGGCTGTAGGTACACATCAAACATCATTCGTAAGCAAGGCACGAACTGGTACGAAGTATCCAAAGGCATTAGTAAGCAAGGGAAAGCAAGGTAGGAAGTATTTAATGGCATTAGTAAGCAAGGGAAAGCAAGGTACGAAGTATTTAAAGGCATTAGTAAGCAAGGGAAGCACGGGAAGCAATGGACGGAGGTATTGAGAAGTATTCCCTAAGGGCTTAGTAATCAAAGGAAGCAAGGGGCAAAGTATTTTGCCTGATGCATTACTGATGCATCACCTTCTCTATTGGGATTGAGCAACATTGATGCATCATAAAATGTATGCTAGTTAGCCTATTCTAATGCATTAAAACTACAGTATGGCCTGATGTAACTTTGTGTAAAGTCCAACTACTGCCCAACTGACCAAAATGTTTTCGATGTTTTGGGTCTTTGAACTTTCCCACACTCAATTTCTTATCTATTTCACTTCCTCAGCACTCAATTCTTGTTGGATTGTTTTGTACCTTTAGGCCTATGATACTGAATATATTTGAAATCTACTCCAGGTGTCTGATTATTAAATTTCGATGTATTGAAAGTATGGGCTCCTTATCAGTAGAAATAGCAAGCATTCCCGCTAACTCAAAACTCCAGCCTATTTTGAGCTGATCCTTGTCACAAAAAGCAAGTAAATATACTTTGGCAATGATATATGAACAGGTTGTATTATTTATGCAAGAGTAAGATACTGAAAAACATCAAAAATGTCAAAAATGCGATTTTCCATGTTTTTGTTCCTGTAGCAGGATCCTATGTGTGTCCTGGGCCAGCTATATGATAGACCTGCCTTAAATATACATAGAAATAGACCCCCTACCTCAATTAAGGTCCGGTCCTACAGGAAAATCTTCACAGGGGGTAAACCACCAGGAGAGGGGGGGCACAACATGCAACAGGGAATTATCCTATGGTCCTGGGTTCCTGATACATTGTTCCTATTGTTGAATAGATGCTGGGAATAATTTTTGCAAGTCTGTTCACTTAGAATTAATTAAATGGGAACATATTCTGTGTTTTCTTGCATATATGCTGTATCTATTGATGTAGGGCGCTTCAGGGGGTCAAAAAAGTGGGGGAATCTCTTCATATACACTGTTAAATATGTCCTGAACACCCTAGAACACTTCCCTGTCAAAGGGGCAAAAGTGCGAAAATGTTCTGTACCCTACCTTATTTTGAAAAGGCCCTGGAGGAGGAGCAGGAACACAAATAGACAAAAAAAGCGGTCTATTATATAATATTATACATGTATATACCAAACTACTACTTAGATACAAGGGAGAACCTATTGTGGTGTAGTTGTGAAGCTGCAGTGAGGTGGGGAGGGTGTGGGAATAATTATAATTATGTGGTATACCATATTGGGATGATGTTTTGGGTGTTGTGGGGTAATTCCCACAGTAAGTAGTCAAAATTGCGAAATCAATTAAATTGTGGTGATGTTCCTAATATATGAGGTAATGATCTTGGGGGGATGACAAAAATAGATTACTGTGGAGAAATTCCCATAGAAAAAGTCAAAATTATGAAATCATATAAATTATGGCAATGTTCCTGACATATGAGGTAATGAGATTGTGGGGAATGGCCAAAACAGGTAATATTTTGGGTGTTGTGGAGAAATTCCCACAGTAGGTGCTAAAATGCGAAAATGTAAGGTATAACAACTTAATTATATATATCGCGCTTATGGTCTTTTCCCTACATACTCTGGTCTTTCCCAATTATATATATTGTGCTTGTGGTCTTTTCCCAATATACTGTGGTCTTCCCAGTATGTCTATGGTCTTCCCAGTATGGCGATGGTCTTCCCACTATAGCTGCGGTCTTTTCCCAATATACTGTGGTCTTCCCGCTATAGCCATGGTCTTCCCGCTATAGCCATGGTCTTCCCGCTATAGCTATGGTCTTCCCGCTATAGCTATGGTCTTTTCCCTATATACTGTGGTCTTTCCCAATTATATATATTGTGCTTATGGTCTTTTCCCATATACCGTGGTCTTTTCCCTATATATCATGGTCTTCCCGCTATAGCTATGGTCTTTTTCCTACATACCATGGTCTTCCCACTATAGCTGTGGTCTTCCCGCTATAGTCATGGTCCTTTCCCTATGTACTATGGTCTTTCCCAATTATATATATTGTGCTTATGGTCTTTTCCCTATATACTATGGTCTTCCCACAATAGCTATGGTCCTTTCCCTATATACCATGGTCTTCCCAATGAGATTTATAATAATTATAAATAGACCATTTCAAGTATATTACATGTTACGGGGAAAAACCGCAGAACACTTGGGCAGACCAGTGCGGCTCGCGGGTGGCAGCCACAAAAGCCCTACCATGAACCAAGATGCTCCAAGGTCCACCTGCTCAATCTCAAAACACAGGCATGCACCTCATCTTCTCACACCCTGTCCATTCACCATCATTCACTATCATTCACATTGTACCTGGTTGCACAGCGACGGGAATAGCAGACTGGCGGAGGTCACCCCTCCACCAGGGCATTTGCAAAGTCAGAGACATGGGGGGACACAGGTGTCCCCCAATCCTAGTTAGTAGTGTCCTACATAGGGTACTTCACCCCAAATGGACAAAAATTAGTTTTTTTTTTAAAAAAAATTCTGGAATGGGACCCCTGACACCCCTGCATCATGGGAAAATCCCAATGTATGGGTGGTCCAAAGTTGGCTGGCGGTCTTTCCTATCAAAAAATTATTTTGATCTATGGACCAAGCCCAACATATTTTATTTTGGACCCTATGCACGTGGGGAAAGACCAGAAAACATTCGCCAGACCACCCAAAAGGTACCCCCTAGGTGAAAACCCTTATAGGTATAATACAACCTAAGAGGTACCTGAAAGGGGGTGACCAAAGTGCAATGCAACTTGGCATCAATGCAGCACACACACCTGGGTGCCGCAGGAACAGACTTCCACCCTCCAGGAGCCTAATCAGACGAGATCAGCAAATGCTAAGACAGAGAAAGAAGGAGTACTCACTGGCTCACCCATGTCCCCAGTGATGATGTGCTCTTCTTCCTCTGCTGGAGCCTTGGACGAGCTTCCAGCAGTAGGAAGAGCCACCTCTGCAACACATTGAACAGGACACACAGTGGCAACCTCAGATTCCTCCACTGCAGGCAAAACCGCCTTCGCCTTCCAGCTCTTGATGAGCTTCTCCAATATGCGATAGGATTTGCAACCGTCCGCCAAGGCCTTGATGTCTTCGTCCTCCATGTTGAGAAGGACCTTGGGATCCTGTGCATCCTTGCTGCAGGTAGACATAATCATCTAGGGAAGAGATCAGTAAGGAAACAAGATGAGGAAAATCACCGCATGCACCATTAGAGCATTCCACTCTTGCATCCATGCCTCTTGCTCCTCAATGAGCTCACCCCACTGTAGAGACTCGTGCCTATACAGGCACTTCCTCTCAGTATCTCCCAATTCCTTGTTACATTCCAGCTCTAGTCCTCAGGACAAGTCTTGCGCATTCGCGCGCCATCGCATTTGGACAGGCGTCGCATATGCTCTAGCTACGTCGTGCGCGCAGCGCGCTCACCTTAAGACCTTTGCGCGCCCGTCCATCCATCCATTCCATGTCCTCGCTGGTCCATTGGTGCGTCCTTCCCATGGTTTCTCCTTTTGGCTAACTTGTCTCATCATCTTTCGCATGCCTGCGTGCTACCTACTATATTACCTACAATTCTATCTTTAGCCTACTCGGTTCGGTTCAGTGCTGCAAGCACTGCTTACCACTACATATAGTTCACGTCCTTGGACTTGGTTCTGGATCGAATTCCCGCATCTCACGCCCGCTGTAACTAGCTACCCTCAGACTGACAATCTAAATCTTCTTAACAACTCTCTGCTCGTTCGCGTGCCTTCGCATCGCGCATCTCTTCACATTCTTGAGGCACTCCCCCACTTCTAAGGAAACAATCCTTAGTCTCACCCTTCAAATTCTCAGTCGCGCACGCTCGCACCACCTTTCGCACTCGCGCGTAATCGCGCACGTTCGTATATCGCGCATCGTATAAGCCGCGCTTCGCGCATCTCCTAGTCCTCAACCAGTATCAGAGGTTTCCCTCCACACATTAGAGGTTTCCCTTTCTCAGTTGCTGTCCTTTGGGCCGACTTTATACTCGCGCACAGGATTGACTGCAGACCACCCTGTAACTGACCCTTATCGCACAGTCTAGATTCCTCTTCTTCACCACACATCCGGCACAGTCAAAAACAAGAGTGCGAACTTGGTTGCAAGTGGCATGCCAAGTCCACACTAGGCGGGTCTCTGTGGATTCTTCTTGCTGCACAAGAGCAGCGGCATCCATAGGCAGAGCCTCAGGCTCAGGCTCAGGAGAAGGTGATGCAGTAAGCATAGCGGGGTCAAAGGATGGCATATTGTGATAAGATGAAGAAGAAGAGAAGTGCAACATGAGTTAAGGAATATAACCGTTCAACCAGATTAGGTCAGTGCCTTGCGCCCACAAAAATCCACAATCCACTATCCAGTACTGGCACTCGTTCTTTTCCATGGCGGTATGCACACAGTCATGTGACTTCGCCATTCAGAAATTTTGCTAAGTCCAATTATGCTGTATGAGACTGACTGGGGACAGTCAGATTGCAAAGTCCCCCGCAGGTAAAGAGACTCATCTCTCCCTAGGCTCACAATCACATATATTCCTATCTACCTCGCACCTATCCACCATCTGCGCACCAATGTAGTCACACACAACACAATGTGCTCTCACGCAACATCACACACACTGGCACTATCTTGCACATGCTCACGCACTCTTTCCAGGTCTGGCGCCCATCCTTCGCATGTCCTGTCCATCTATCCTATAGTTCATAGGTGAGTCTCGGCCTTGTATAAATATAACTAACCATATCTTGTCACCATATGTGCTCATCTCTCATAATGTACCTATTGATATTACCTATAGCATTCCCAATTTGGTACTGCACCCTGGGAATATCGCTTATCCAGAGTTGCATGTCTAGCAGCTCATTTTAGTTAACTTACTTTACTTTCCACCATCATCTCAGTATCAATTAGAAGTTGAAATCAGAAAACTCTCTGCTCATTTTGAAGTTGGCACCTTGTCACAACATAAACTTGTATCTGTCGCACTCTTCTCATATTCGCACGTGCACTATATCTATCACGTGACTTTTGCCCTTCGCTCTGCAACTTGCATGTGTTATTAAAAACCAAGCTCAAAGCATCAGCTATCAGTTTCCCTCCATACATTTGCAGGAACATTCTGAGTAGCAATCTCCTTGGGATGACTTCTCATACTCACACCCAGAAGTTTACTTAGCCCACACTTTGATTACTTTTCCCAAAGTACAACATTCCTCACCCACAGCGGTCATTTGGTCAAGGAGATGCTTATGCTTGACATCAGTGCCAGGAATGCAAATGAAAGTCTGAGTTTTCTTCGGGTCTTGAGATTTCTTGGGGCTTATAAAATGGAGACTGAGCCCTGAAGACGTTGGCTGAGTGCCACACGTGTTGCGCACGGGGGGCATGAGGTAGGACTACCAAGTACTAGTAGGCAGAACCAAAAGACATCTAAAAAACTTAGTGTGTGAACAAGGTACTGCCAGGCACTGAGAGCATCACCTGGCAGGTATGCCGTGAAGGATAGCGAGATGCTCAAGGACATATTGACGAGGATTGCGACCATCGCAGAGAGGGTACAATGTATGCTGGGAGTGTTACAGTCGTTGGTACCCCTATACATTTTCTCTTCCACTTATCATTGTATTACGTCATGGGCACATATCACTGCCACTAGACTTCTATCTTCTGGAACATTCCTTTAGCTTACACGTCTCTTCCCTTTCTTGATCTTTCTGAAACCCATTGTACTGATATCACTTACACGTCCCTCTTGGTCCATGCGCTCCATATGGACTATTTAAGCATGTAGTTATCACTGTAGTTCAGGTTCTTTACTTTAATCTTACTAGGTTTTACCTGGAACTTCCTCGCTTAGAACCTCCAATTCTAAGTCGTCTGAATCTATCTCAAGTCAAAGACACTCTCTTCATCTTGTCTTAGCTGAATGTTGTACTTATTGTATTTCGTATTGAATCTCACTCGACGATAAACTCTTATTGAGTTGTCTTGTGTTAGAAATATCCTAGTTCGTAACAGGGAGGGCCAGGATGATTTGTTGAGGGTCCCAGGAGGCGCTGCAGGAGGAAGCAAGGTATATTTAGTGGTGCTATAAATAGAACATCACTGAGGCTAGGTCTACAAGATGGGGTTTCATCCAACATAATAATACTGTCTGACTGACCTTTAATACTACCGAGAAGTGATGCCTGAGGTGGCAGACTTAACTTAGATTATTCTTTTTGGCCATTCCTTTTTGCTCTTGCATTGCTCTCATGTTATTTTGCAGTCTGTATACCGTAATCAGTGTCTCGTATAAGTATTCTGTTTTGTAATTGACACATGATCATTGTTTGTACACTGTATTCCTTATTTTGAAATTAAACAAACATTGAATATTTTATCCAATATTCAAATCTCCACCACCAGCAACATCCAGCTCTGGGGGTGGAATGCACTCTCCAGTGCATTGATGTTTTGCACAAGGCTTATGGTATACTTAAGGGCTTCAGCTTCGGCCATACAGCTGAATTGATAGAATAAATGTTGAAGCTAAGATTTATTGGAGTGATGATGAGTGGCCATAATTAAAATCAGGGAGTCGAGGGGAATTGGTGTGCACGCACCGTTACCAATATATATTCCAGGACCTAGAATAGGGACTGGTTTATCGATTTTAATTCTGTCTTCACGATCACACTGGCCCTGTGGGCCCAGTCTTAGTCATCTTTTCGATCGCCTCATTTCTTTCCTACATTATTCACACAATGCATAGACCCACATGTGTTTCTCGTGGCTTCCAGTTCATAACTGCGGCTATATGAACCATAGGTAAATGACGAAGACAGTGCAGACCACATGGTATCACGAAGGAGATATTTGCGAGGGATTTCAGTGGCTCAGCCCATAGTGTCATTTTAATGCATCAAGTAATTACAGTTGTAAGACACTTGTAATGCATCAACAGTTACTGCTGCTTATCCTCCATTTTTAGAAATCTTCGAGGATCCCTAATGCATCAGTGATGCATTAGCACTCAAGGTAATGCATTGCTCCCCAGTTGCCTGATTCAGCTGCCCCGGCCATTAAAAAGTGGGTGGGTACCTTATGGGCCTTCTGTAGGTACCTTCCCCTTGCGCTCGGACCCTTTGGATGTAGGGTAGTGGGCCTTCCTGTACCTGATTACCTTCAATACTTGTTCCTTCCCATTGTGTGGCTATGTTGGCTCGTGATGAGCACATGTACCCCATACTTCTGTACCCCATATTTCGACTTGAGTGTGACGAGTTCAACAACAGCATTTCCCGAGTGTCCCAAATTTCGCCAAGTCCATAGAGTTCAATGACGGCATTTCCTGAACATCGAAAATTTTGTTGTGTCCAAGCTCGTGGTGGCAAATCTGTTGTAGCAATCATGCAAGGTCCCACAGCATTCTTGCTCACATGTAGTATAGCACATACTTCTGTACCCCATATTTTGACTTGAGTGTGACGAGTTCAACAACGGCATTTCCTGAGTGTCCCAAATTTCGCCAAGTCCATAGAGTTCAACGGCGGCATTTCCCAAATGTCGAAAATTTTGTTGAGTCCAAGCTCGTGGTGGCAAATCTGTTGTAGCAATCATGCAAGGTCCCACAGCATTCTTGCTCACATGTAGTATAGCACAATCAATATATTAGAACATATTTGAGGACAGGTTTTGAGTGTTAAGCAATATATATGGCTAACAGTCAGACAGACAGCATGGTGCATTACTTCCAATTGAAGTATGCATCCTATCAGTAAACAAGATGTTAGGTGCTATGTACAACCAACAGTAAGATGGCCGACACTCGCAATTATGTGACCTTCAATCTTCTGAACGAGAACTCAATGATGGCAAATGACAAAAATTCAACAACACTAACTTTTTAGATGTGTTACCAGTGTTCTCAGCATTGCGCTTGCTGCCGCATTTTGATGTAGTATTTGCGCCTCCGCCCACTTGACCAGACCGCCGAGGAACATCACCGATGTCATTGTCCAATTCACGGCGATTGAAAGGGACTGATCAGCGCGCCCTACCAGTATGCCGAGCACCAGGCTGCTCATCTTCAACATGGTGAGCAATGATCTGAGACACTGTAACTGGAAGAGGCTCAGTTGCCGATACAGACGACACAGAAAGTGCAGGTGTTGGCTCAGATGCAGAGGGAGCGCAAGGTTCAGAGGCAGGTGCCTTCTGAGATGCAGGGGGAGCAGGAGGTGTGAGTGCTGCCGGTGCTGAAGGTACTGGTTGTAATGCAGGGGGAGCAGGTGCTGAAGGTGCTGGTTGCGATGCAGGGGGAGCAGGTGCTGAAGGTGCTGGTTGCGATGCAGGGGGAGCAGGAGGTGTGAGTGCTGCCGGTGCTGAAGGTACTGGTTGCGATGCAGGGGGAGCAGATGCTGAAGGTGCTGGTTGCGATGCAGGGCGAGCAGGAGGTGTGAGTGTTGCAGGTGCTGAAGGTGCCGGTTGCGATGCAGGGGGAACAGGAGGTGTAGGCGTTTGAATGTGAGTAAAACCTTTGATGGTCACAGGAGGCTGAGACCCATGGAGCACCGCATCTGGCTGATAAGCAAGGGCCATAGGAGGTGTGGGCCAGACATATGGAGTAGGCCAGACGAATGGAGGAACTGGAACCTCACGCTCTACAGGAGGTAGAAAAGGCAGATGTGAGCTAGCACCGTCAGAATCCATGCTGGGCATCCCCAGAAAAGAGAGCATCGCAGCATCATAATCTCCAGGTTGGAGACTGTTGTAGTCGAAGTCCAACGGCTTGGATGCCTGCATATGTAAGTCGTGTGTATGTAAGCTGAAGTACTGTGTATGTAGTAATGCATTAACTTCTTGTAAATGTGATGCATTAGCCTCAAGCTTACCTGACTAAATCCATCCATGGAAGTGACTAGGTTCAACTCCGTGTGTGATGCATTAGACTCACTCGGAGTCAACTTATAAAGCATGTTCCACTCCTCTATTCCAGCAGCAGCACTTTCGCCTGTGCAATCCCCACCCGCCTCAGTATCATCCCCACCCGCCTCAGTATCATCCCCACCCGCCTCAATATCATCCCCATCCGCCTCAGTATCCAAACCCTCACTTGCTGAGTTGCATCCAGTGTCTCTGTTGTAGTTTCGATCAGTAGCTGGGAGAGAGTCCTCGTGTTCTAAACATTAAGTTTAGCATTAGTGAGTCAATGATTTCCCATGCCAGTCACTTACTGATTGTGTTGTCCACGAAACTCGCAAACACCTTAAGAACCTCGCTGTACATCACATATGAGTCTGCAAACTGGCCACCAGCAGCGCATTCACCAAGGTGATAACTATCATATTTATTTAATTAGTGATTAATTATAGATAGATAATTGGGACATACTCGAAGAATCGCATATTACCCCCAGCTTCTGGATCGTGGCCACCCATGAGCACAGAAAACTTCCATCCACCAGTCATATGACTCAGGTGTCGGAAGATACGATCTAGCATCACTGGAAGCTCATGGATTGCCCTGCGTAATGGTGAGTTTTGCTTAAAATCTTGTTGAAAATGTAAGGGACGTACTTAATCTTTGTATCATCATCCACCTCATCCCTTGCCTCAGCGACCTTTCGGGCTTTTTTGAACTCCCTCTGCAAGTCTTGGTGCGCCTTCTTAACCTTATCTTTGATGTCAATTGACTCTGCCTCGTATCTTTCTGCAGTGATCTCACGACACTTGCGAAGCTTAGAACCATGAGAGGTAATTCCACCCTCTGCAATCGCATCGTCAACTGATTGCTTGATGTGGTTGGCATAGTACATCTGTGAGTAAACCTCGACCTCCTTCAGTGCACGGGGACCTTTCGTGGACCCGCCTCCTGCAAGAGTTTGTTTTATGTCGAGGACTCCTCTGGAACAGGCCAAACGTGTCAGACGCACGGGGTTTGTCTGCCACCGATACCAAGATATAATTTGCTGCAATCGACGGTAAGCAAATGTTTCAACAATCTGAGTGAGTATCTACTCTTTTTCGTGTTTGCAATGGTGTCTTATACACCTCCTTCTGCTCGTCAGTCAGCTCATCCTTGTCATCGACATCAGGATAGTATGCCTTATGGACTGGCCATTGGGTGAAGAACTTCTGGTTTATTTTGGGCCAGAACTGCGCGTAATTTTTCGACGGCATGTAAGTGCGATATTCGGCCAACATTGACATCAGGACAGCTTCTTGCTCAGCCGTAGCCCACCTTGGTGGAGCCATTGTGCGGAGCACATAGGGACGGGCACGATTTTGAGAATTCACCAGATGCGCACTTAGATGTAGAATATTTAATGCATTAATTGGTATCTATGTACATACTTCGCTGTCAAACAAATGGAGGATCTCGTTGTCAATTTGAACGTCTATCTGCGAGCAGATTCTTTAAGAGCGGAACTTCATTGTTAGGATAGCCGCTGTTAGAATATGCGCGGAACACTTATGCATGCTTACAAAGTCTCGTACAGTAAGTCCCCCTGCCTGTGCCTGTCAGCAAGGTCAGGTATCCCTGATATCCCTGATGCTCCGTAGCACCACAATTCCTCAATGGCAGCTATAGTCTTTTTGCACCGAGTAGAAATTCCACAGACCTCCTTGTAAAATCTTGTCAAGCCCATCTCTGCGAGCACACTCCCTTCCAGTCCCCGCAGACCAACCTGAACCTCTTCAAGGGACACCAGAACCTCGAGAAGCTTACAGACGGCGGTCTCCTGTGTCTCAATACTGTAAATGAGCTGGTCACAAAGGTCTTCGCAGAATTGTCGCACTGGTATACCAGTGCAATCCAGTAGTGCAGCCTGAGCGCAATTGAGCTGCTGGCTTTGCAGTGTGAAACGACCAAGGGCAATAAATTAGTAAAACTAAGTTTGTAGTTGTAAGAATACCTTACGCATGCGACAGTTGAGTTTTTGAGCACATTCTGGTGGTTTGCTTTGATTCCGGCGCAATAACAGTCTGAGAGTTGCTTGTCTTAGAGGTGGGGCAGACCTTCATTGTCGCAGTTTCGGTAGTGCACTCAGGCTGGACATGCGACAGTTGAGTTTTCGAGCACATTCCAGTGGCTCACTTTGATTCTGGTGCAGTAACGGTCTGAGAGTTGCAATTGGCACGATGTCTGATATTCTTTTCACAGATGGCCATCTTGTTCCTATAGATGCATCTGACTATGAGAATACATGGATCAAATGAATCACCCACAGTTTATAGTATTTTCTGTGGTATTCACGTGCTGCTTGGGCTCTCTCAGCATCATCCTTGTATTTGAATGGATGACCCGCCATTGGTGTCAAGTGGAGCGGTAGGCATTGACTGGTATTATTCGGAGAGTAGAGTGTTGAGGTGTTGGTAAGTACCTAGTGTTAGATGTGTTTGGGAGAATAATAGTGTTAGGCGTGTTTGGGAGAATAATACCATTCAATGACTCACGTTGGGAGATTAATGCACTCCAGTCAATAGCTTAAGCTCGGATTGCTTCGATATCTTAAGCTCGGATTACTGCAGCACATCACTCGAATTTACCTTAAGGTTGTCAGTAAAGTCAGATAGCTACTTCAACCGCCCACAGTTACTGTCAACATCGAGATTGAATCTTTTCTCGCCATTGACTTAGATTTTTTTTTGGTGCAACAAGCCTGACTGTCCACCCTGATGCTGAACTTCATGCCCGCCATTATACAAATATTACTGTTGACCGTTCCAACACAGTACACACTTCAACTCCCAGAGAACAAAATATAGAAGACACTGAGAACAAAACATGTGTGCAACAAACAAGTTATGATTGCAAGCAAGAAATGTGCAGGCAGCAAGTACAGAAACACGCGGGCGACAAGTACACAATTCATATATACACTAGATATCATATCGTGGCAACCATCAGAGTGGCAACTCATGCACAGTGCCATCTTGCAACGCCTGGGCATAAGCCTCATCTGCACTAGCACGAGAGGAATACCGTCCGAAACAGGCTCCAGGAACGCCTATCACATGTGAATGCACATTATACCTGGAAGAGCATTGAATTGAGAGGTCTAGATGAGAAGGAGATACATACCAGCCTTGAAATACACCCGTCTCGCGTCCAACAGTAACGACGAACCAGCGGACCGAAGCAGAAGTACTGCCATGAGGTGAAGCACCAGTAATAGCAATGGAGGGTGGTGCAGTGTTTACAGCTGCAACACCCTTGCGGCGGGAGATGCAACGTCAGCTTCAGTAGTCACGCTGGTCAAGGTGCTTGTATCAGAGACACTCTGAAGCTCGTCTGATGTGTTTGATCAGGATCTGGTGAAGCTTACATGAAGCAAAAACTTACCTCCTTCAGGATGGTCTGCGGGACTGTTGCTAGAGGAGATAGACAAACCTGCCTGCGAAATCTGAGTCTGACAGACGTAACAGGTCTGCCTATGATTACAAAGAACGCAACCTGGGCAATAGCCTACTGCTAGCGCTTCCTCCAGATGGTTAGGAAGATCAGTGCCAGCCTCCACATGGGTGTGTGTGAGATCTGAAATAACAAGTGAGTGTGACAACAAGCTAGTGTTATTACGCTGACTCACATAGTTGATCACGCAAAAGCTCGAAAATAGTTACCAGCTCAGACAAACTGAAGGTTTGTTCCTTGATCATTGTGGGAAAAACCTTCATTTTGGACAGGCAGTGTCACAGAGTTGGAGGTAATAACAAGTGATAGCATTGACTGAAGAGGTAAAGGTGCAGTGCTCAATGATGGGAAAGGGTTTCAATCAAAGCGTCTTATATCACTCACACTGGCGAACTTTAGCAAACTCCGCCGTGCGCTTCACAGAAGCCCTCTTGCACAACAAGACGTCAATACATAAAGCTTGGCAGATCCCAAAGTTATCCTCAGGCTTACCAAAAACACTGACTCAAGAACTCATCGACAAAATGTCGAGCTCTAGTGGAGGCGTCGTGATTAATGACACAGCAGGTATTGTAAATTTGCTCAGTAGGTGATGCATTGATTCATCATGAACACATAGTTCATGAAACAACCGTGATTCAGGTGAGGATGTTACCTTGGTCCTGGCATGAAATCAACAATTGTGGTCGTAACAGTCGGGGTCGTGGTCGTGGTCATGGCCGTGTGCGTGGACAACGTGGCACCTTGCATTTCAACGAATATATTATCGCTCCTACATCATGTCTACCAATCGCTCATGAGAGGCTCAAATTTACCTCGCTACCATGTGGTGGTCTAGTCTCATCTTGTCAGGACGTATTCAGGTCCTTGGAGGCATCATCATCGCCCGACACACATCTTGCAGACGACATTCTTTGCGACAACATCGGCAACTATGATTGCTATGAGGCAATGGATGAGGATCCTTCACCTGAAGTGGAAGTAGGGTCTCCGAATAAGCGCAGATGCACAGCCGGTGTATGTGGACGGTTTCTATTTGCTTACTATGTACTGACCCTCTCTAGGATCATCCTCTCCTTAGTTGGATGGATCATCAGGAATTATTCCTTCTCGAGATGCTTCACCACGATGGAAGAGGCGATGACATCTCTTCAACCTTCTGCAACACCTGTGGGATCACGGTTGGCTCATACCGTTGCAAGGATTGTTTCATGTCCAGGTTATCATGTCAGATGTGCATCGTTGCCGCTCACGCATATTCACCAGTGCATCGTGTAGAGGTAAGTGTCATGTCCTATTGTGTTGCTATACATGCCTCATGCAAAGGCATGTCAAGTTCTAAAACCTCAGGATCAGGCCATGAGTAAGGAAGTTCAGGGAGACGGCATCCAGCTTGGACTGAATCATCAAACCAATGTGGTGTGAGGATGAACATGTGGGTATCTGGGGCAAAATGCATTGCAGTTTGATACTACGGTTAACACAGTTTGGTTCATCAGCATTAGACTTATGAATGAAATGAAGAGATCCAGTACCTTATCGCTCTGTTCATGCAATGCGAAGAGATGTGTTACATCACGGGTAAGGGCTGTTCGCCACTGCCCTCCCAATGAGGTGATACCAGCTGAGAGAACTTCGAGGTCCCATGAGGAGAGCTTGTAATAGATGTTAATTCCATACAATAGATACAATGAATGATGGTTTACTCACGTCAGTAGCGCATGCAATAATGCCCGAAAAAATCATTGTTGGATCCATTGAATAGTACTGCTCACTGACACGTTGACCGTCAATGTCTTTGTACCAATGTGACAGGTAGAGGACACTCACGGTTGACGTTTTCCAAGGGCTACACTCCGCTGCACCCATGTTTCTGACACGACATACAAGGATCCCTGGCACTCGCTCTGAATGTGTGATCCAGCAAGTGTAATAAAATGGGTATGTGGTGGTGCGCTCGTTGCACCATGGAGAGTCAGCAAGCCTGAGAGTTCCTCATATTGCTCTGTTTGTATTGAAGGCGAAAGAATATAGTGCACACTATTGAAGAGGGACAGGCCACTCAAGGTACAGGGAACCAACATGAGAGGAAGTGTGAAGCAATAGCTGGCTGGAGTTTTTGCTTATGATGCGTCCGACACGTTCAATGTTCTAAGCGGTTATGTAAGTGTGTGGTACGTGGTTCCAAGGAGGTAGGCACTTAATGAATTCGACCAGAATATTAATTGTGCGGTTCTAACTCATACTTGGTATGAACCTTGCGCCTATGAATTAAAATAAGGTTCCTCAGGCTCGCATGAGAGGCGCAAACAGCCCAGGCTACAGCTAACATTAGTTTGGCATCTGAATCAATTGACAATGAAATTGATTTCATGACGTACGTGAGGAGCACTACAGATTACGCACCTCTCCATGCTGCTTCTGGAACTTCCAACTTCCTACCCTGCGTTTGCATTGCACGGTTTAAAAAAACAGGTTTGGCACTAGTGGGCAGCCGAAATGACTTAAACTAGAATATAATTCACAGGTCGACATCAGATATCCTCTAAACAGATTCAGGGTACGATCGGCATTTCGTACTGTGGTGCTATGTAGATGATCCGAGCATAGAAGAGTGTCCACTTACCGCGTTTGTGTCTGCTGATTGTACTTTATGGACCAGATAGGATGGACCCGAGTGTCGACAGTGTCTTGTTGGATTGGACTAATGTCAATGCTAAGACCGGCGTGAAGACGAACTGGGTCACGTGACTTGGGGTTCTGTTGTTGAAGTTTTCGTCTGCTTTGTCGCCGGTGTTCTTGTTCGAGTCTCTCGACGACGATGTGATGCTGCGCAAAAGCCAGGCGAATCGAAAACAAATCAAATTCCTGGGGGTACGATAAATCAAATTTACTACGAGCTCGTCATGCGCCAAACGTTCCCCAAGTGACCCTCGCTCTTCCTCTAGTTCGCCGAAGCATCAGGTCATTCAGCAGATTTGACAATAACAGGGATGACGAGCTGAAGTGTCTGCACACTTATTATAGTGCAGATCGATATGTTTGCCAGTGTCTCTCACGACATAGCGTGCACCAGGGTATGTAGTTGGGCTATTGTGCACCAGCTCTTGAAGGTATGCGATGTTATATGGTGTCACTATAATGACATTGTAAGTTGAAACACCCGAAACGATTACAAATAACGCACCTCGCTTGGGATAGGTCAAATTCATGGCAATGCTCCGAGGAACACCCACTTCATCCAGCTCCAGGTTAGGTTCATGAGTAATGACCGTACGCGCGGAGAAGTCTACACGCTTGCCCATCAGGTTACCATGCAGACGCCCCTCTTTCCCCTTATATCTTCCTGCCGTGCATTGGGGTATGTTCAATCAATGAACACAGTATGGCATAGATAGTCCGAGGAGATCATCGCCTTCACACCAACTTCAGCTGGGGAGAAGACCGAGTGCAGACGCGCATATAAATAAGAATATACGCGATAATGATGAAGATCAAGAAGATTGAACAGGTGATTGTCCCCGAGACAGGATGGATATGTCTTGAAAGGGTGGGGATTGTGTTTGTATAGAACAATGCCAGCGACAAAGAGAAAGAAATCCAGTATTGACAACCGCGAAAGGATGGACAGAGGGAGTGAAATTATGGTGCAGCACGTAAGCGGTGCCGTCGGAACTGATGCAGTAGTGTTAAGAGCCGGAAAACACGAGAAATTGAGATCTAAGATGCACGCGAGCATCTGGTCCAGAAACATATCTTCAAGCACGGATCCAGGACGACTGGTAATTGATAGGTGGATGGGGGCCAAAGAGGACTCGAGGTGCGGGGAATCCATATGCCTTAGCAGATGACCAATTAGAATTTGCCATCGGTTGAGAGGGGTAACCTATTCCATCAAATGACATGCAAACGTGGCCGCACTGGTAGTCAAAGCCGATTGGATACGAGTAGCCAGAATTAGGTGGGGAAAGTACATCAGCATCACAACGTGGCCGCGAGGGCGGTTGAGCGATGACAGACTGTGAGTAATAGTAATTGTTTGAAGGAGCTGCTGGTTTGGAATATGGGGCACTATCATAGTCCAGGGGCAGTTTGACAGGCATGTAAGCGACTGCAGGTGCCCAGCACACTGCCGGTGGCTGAACTGGCATGTATAGCACAGGATGGTCACTAGCATGGTATATGGGTTCATCAGCTGCCGGGCGCCATTTGGACGAAGGAGGAAGAACCCAGGTCGCCATTCATCATATCGTCAGAGTCGTCCTCCAGGACAGGTGCGAACGCGTTGTCAACCCGAGGCCATATGTAGTCGTACGTAGAGGAATTATCTGGACTGTTGTAATTCTCAGTAATTCTCAGTACCTTCTCTAACAGCCTGCACGTTGTCCAGCGGCTGCGATACATCGAATACGATAGTTTGAGGTTGTGAGCTATGGAATGAGCATCAGTAAGTAAAGGCATGTGTTAAAAACGTGGAAAGCTTGCCTCGGACTCATCTGTGCCTTTCCTTTGGTAGGACCTTTGCCTCTGGATTCATTCTTCCAGGTGTTATGAGGACCGGGTGAGCCTTCCTTGTCTCGCCTTGCAGGGGGCATGGGAGCCTGACCAAGAGGTGACTCGACAAGGGCGACATTAAAAAGATGTTTGGGGGCGGATGTTCGCGGTGAACATCTGTTCCTCCAGCTCCTGCAGGCAAACGAGGTGTTCCTTCACCGTGTTCTTGGTGGATAGGTGCAGACTGATACGTGCTGAAGGTGTCTATCAATGGTTAGAATAGGATCACTCGCTGCACTTGAGATATGCACTGCTGGGAGTGAGGATGAGAGTAGTGCCAGTGTCAATGATACCAGCCGTCGCAGACAAGATGGTCGAGGATGCAGTGGACTTTTGTATATTGCTCTGAGAGGCATTGAGCGTTGATGAGCTGGGTGTCGAGGGAGCAAGGAAATGTTCCATTGGACAACACAAGTGAGTAGGATGCGGTATGGGTGGTGGAAAGTGTGCTCGTGTTGTTGCAGACGGTGCGAAAGGAGGAATATTATGTCCGCCAGGCTGAAACATGCATTACGAGGGCTGTGCTCACCATAAAATGTCCACTCTCTAGCAGCTCTGGACACTGCGCACGCCATGCGTCAAGTCCGAATCCGACGACAACTGGACGGTCCTGTACAATGAAGCGAAACTGCATGTCCTGGTCCTCACAAGAAGGGACAGTTGACTGTCGCGCACTGAGCTCGCCTTGAGAAGACTGGAGCCTTAGATCGGCATCATAACGTGCAGATTTGAGATCTGTGGACTTGAGATCGGTGCGAGAGGTATAGATCGCCTCATGAGGCGCATGTCGAGGGTTGTTGCATCTGATAGTGCAGGACAAGGAGCAACGTGATTGTATAATGTGACAATCAGTCACGCTGCCTTCTGCCCATCGTTTGTTTACCCTTGTTGAGATTTCGTACCAGTACGACATTTTGATCAGTGAATCGCATCACATTGCTTTTGGATCGCTTGATGTCAACATGCGCGTCTCAAAGTATGGAGGCCTAGGTAATCATTATTGTTTTTACTTTTGTTATCGGATGATTGTTGATATGTCGTTGTTTTCAGTGGTGCGATGTTTCCTTGCACAGCCACTTTCAAATTTGTCATACAGGCCTGCCTGCAAGATGAATGGACATTTCATCGCTACTCTGCACCAGCGACGATGACGACGAGCAACAGCCCTCATCATCGACATCGACATCGACCTCCCCTTTAATCTATCAACCCGTGATTCTAGCTCCACATCTTCGTGGTAAACACGTACGGCAGTACATACCACGCGAACCAACTTCACCCAACATGCCACCTAGAACTATCGATGCCCTGCTAACACCACGTCCAAATTCTTCTCACTCAGTAAACGCTCTCCTCAATCCAGTTTGTTCGCCTTTTGTCAGTAGTCCTCTTTTATCATTGCCTTGATTTCTTAATCCTACACAGTCAATGTCACATCCTCGAACAGGTCTTGACACTCTCGTTCATGCTGCATCAGAAGAACGAAGGCGCATCAGTGCAGGTTCATCAACAACCAATTCAAGTACAAGTCCAGTCAACTTACCCCCAATGACTTTAATATTCGGCAACTTGACTCAAGATTTCGTTACATTTGGTTTAGCAGAGAACGAGTACTATCAATCGCTACAGTCTGGAGATGCGAATGCGGTTGAGCAGGTGCAGGCGGCATTGGATGCTGCTGCATCTTGGTTCCGTCATAGCACTAGCCTGGATGCTTCTTACCTCGTTTATATTGGTAAGTTCTTGATTCAATAAAAATGAGATGTAGTCCGACATCTGAACTCGTACCAGGTATCGCGATGTTTGTTTCCACGTATCTGTACATGTATACTTGGGTTTATACTTCAGAGGTTAATGGGAGAAGAATACGAGAGAGGTATCTCCAGGCCATCCTTAGACAGGAAATTGCCTATTTTGATGATGTCGGGGCTGGAGAGGTTGCGACGCGCATCCAATCTGACACTCGTAAGTCGTACTGGACTTTTCACGGTGGATGGTCGAAATCATGTTGCTCTGAAATAAATTTAGTGCAACTGGGGATATCCGAAAAGGTCACTCTTGCAGTCACTTTCATCAGCGCATTCTTCATTGGCTTTATCCTTGCATTTGCCTGGTCATGGCGTCTCGCTCTTGCCTTGTCGTCCATCCTTCCCTGCATAGCAATTATAGGCGGTATCATGAATAAGTTTGGGTCCAAATACACGCAGTGAGTGTACCTGTTGTTGAGCTCATCCTGAAGCTCTGATCTCCGTTCGATACCAGATTATCCTTGAAGCATGTCGCTGAAGCAGGTAGTCTTGCAGAAGAGGTCATATCCACAGTTCGCACCGCGCATGCTTTCGGGACACAGGAAGTTTTGTCTGGAATATACGATCATAATGTTGATGTAACTCGCGTCATTGACATCAAAGCAAGTATTTGGCAAGGCGCAGGGTTAGGCTGCCTCTTCTTCGTGATCTATGCTGCATATGCGCTGGCGTTCGATTTTGGAACTACCCTCATAAATGAGGGCCAGGGTCTGTTCATGTTTCTGTGTCGCGAAATTACATTTAACGTTGATTGGCAGCTAACGCCAGACAGGTTGTGAATGTCTTCATGTCCATCTTAATCGGGTCGTTCTCTCTCACCCTACTTGCACCCGAATTGCAAGGTAATCTTGGTCCTACTTTTGATTCGGAATTCTCATCAATCTATTACTCAAGCCATCACACGTGCTTGTGGTGCTGCCGCCAAACTCTTCGCTACGATCAAGCGTGTCCCTGATATTGATTCTGCAAACCTAGGAGGACTAAAGCCTGCAAAAGTCACTGGCGAGATTACCTTCGAGGACGTCAAATTCAACTATCCATCTCGTGCAGATGTCCCAATTCTCAAAGGCATCAACATCACCTTCCCGGCTGGCAAGACCACTGCTCTTGTTGGCGCATCTGGATCTGGTAAATCTACGATTGTATCTCTCACGGAACGCTTCTACGATCCGCTCGGTGGCTCTGTTATGCTTGACGGAACTGACTTGCGGGAGCTGAACATCAAATGGTTACGCTCTCAGATTGGTCTAGTCTCACAAGAGCCTGTGCTTTTGCGACAACCATCAGGGACAACGTTGCACACGGTCTCATTGGCACACCATACGAGGAAAAGTTTCGGCTCATCAAAGCAGCCTGCATCAAGTCCAATGCAGATAGCTTTGTTAATCACTTGCCACAGGGATATGACACCATGGTTGGTGAGCGAGGTTTTCTATTATCGGGAGGGCAGAAACAGCGCGTCGCTATTGCACGAGCTATCGTGTCGGATCCGCGGATCTTGCTCCTTGATGAAGCAATGAGCGCCCTCAATACTCGCTCCGAAGGGATTGTATAAGATGCTCTGGACAAGGCAGCTGCTGGTCGAACTACCATCACCATTGCTCATCGTTTGTCAATGATCAAAGATGCTGACTGCATAATTGTAATGGGTGAGGGACTCGTGCTGGAGCGAGGGACCTTATCCATTCTACATCACGGACGACTCACTTCGTCCACACAAGAGAATACGAGATTCTCGCTCTCCAACTCCACCACAACACTCAGCCCAAATACTAAGCCCAACAGCAAACGCTCTAAGCTCAAGTCTCACAGGCCCCGGAATCCCACTTCTATCTTCTCCCTCAGCCCATCCCCCATCCCAAGCTTCTTCGCTGCCTAAGAAAGCCAAGCCTCCAAGTCCCAAGGCACCTCCTGCCGATGATCTCACTTCGACTCTTACTCGCGCCCTCAGCACCCATCCTTATCCTGACTGTCCAATCTGCTTCAAGCCCATTCGTCCAGAACATCATACCTGGTCCTGCTCTTCTTCAGATCCCTCTGAGAACCTCCAATGCTGTTGGAATACATTCCACCTGAAGTGCATTCGGGCTTGGGCTTCCAAAATCATCAAGGACCTTCAAGATGCATGGCGCGCCCGTGGCGAGGATCGTACTGGCGAATGGAGATGTCCCGGATGTCAGGCCAAACGTGAATCCGTACCATCCAGCTACCGGCAAGTGATACTTATCTACTTGTATATCGCGTACTTACATCTTATCATCAGGTGCTTTTGTCATCGTATCACAGATCCATCCCCTACTCGCTTTGTCCACCCGCACAGCTGTGTGTATCCCTGCTCCCGCTACTTCTGCTTGTGGCCACAGCTGTCTTCTCCCCTGCCATCCTGGTCCCTGTCCAGTGTGCGCTGTTACCGTCCGGAAGGGCTGTTGGTGTGGATGTCAAGTCTCGACGGTCCGTTGTTCTTCCCTGGCATCTCCAAATTCTACCGCTGGTGTTTCCTGCAGCGTAATCCATTGTCGTGCGGGAATCCTCAGCACACATGCGCTGATGTTTGCCACCCCCAGCAAGTGCAAGCCCTGCGTCATGACTGAAATTATCGCGAGTTATTGTGGGAAAGAGAAAAGAGAGTCCCATGCGGTGACAGGAAAGATTTATCATATTACAATGCAGTAGCTACATAGAGTACACTTGGCTATGAACACAAGTCAGGAATAGATGTGCGAGTACTGACCAAGTACAGACTGAAGATTTAAAAACAACTCGGTGGTAACAAGTCATACAGATGTTAAAGCAAATGAAAGCGGTGAAAAAGCACTACAAGACAATATAATGGTGCTGCGATAGGCGAATATCATCTAACATATATAAGCACGAACAGCCGCTGGCTCGTATCAGATATGTATAAGTATGTGCACTTAAGAGCAACAAAATTGAATTGGAGTCAACAGCGTCCTTTTTTCTTGCGCTGTGTGCGCGTCGGCTGAGCTGCTGTTGGTGTTACCTGGTGTACTGACCCGTTACTATTCAGTGCTGCTGGGTCAGAATGTATATTAGTTATAGGCACAATTCAAATGCGGGGAAAATTAGATACCATGCAAGTTGTCTGCATTACCACTGCTCCCGGCAGTCCCACCTTCTGAGCCTTGTTCTTCGTTGTTAGGAGAACGCTCATCAGAATCAAAAAAATTGTCCATATCATCCTCGCTGTCGTCAAACGCATGAAGTCCTGCATCTGTCCTAGATCTGGAGCGCCCACGATGCAGGAGTCCAGGAGTTTCTCTATTCAGAATATGGATCAGTACACAAAGGAAAGTTAATGATCTTACGACTTCCAATGATTAAGTGTCTCTTCAACCCATTGCGCGTTGGGATTGCCTTCGAACATATCAACCACTCGGTCATAGAAAAGAACAACGTCGAAATCTTCAATTTGCTGGCACCATGGTGTTGCAGAACTAAGCTGGAAATATGCCTTCGGTCGTTAATTAGTTTCAGTGCATAAATTTCGTGCAATGGCTTACCTGTACAGCGGCATACGCGATTGCCCTTGGGAGTGGTGATGTCATACCATGCATTCGGCCTTTCGGAGCTTTGGTACCTTTGTGTGCATTCGCCAAAATGGCACTTGTTGGACCGGTGAATATGTGACGAAAGACCTGCTCGGATTGTAAAACAATATTGAATGAACAAAAATAAGAATAAGGAAGAAAACATACCCGTTTGAGGTAGTATCCCCAAAGACAACCTTGTCTTTTCCTCGTGGGGTCCAACATAGACTTGTCATATAGAAATGCGGGAAGCTTTGCAGCTGTGATCGTAATTTCGCCTTCCTTCACCTTATCCATAAAGGACCTATAGCTGATTATGTGTGAGCGACTGAGCAATATTAGCACAACTAACGAGGGATCGCTGTCAAATTTGTCTAACATCCGCATTGGACACAGTAGCCACGCAGTCTGAGGGTGGTTCCATCCACGAGCAATTTTTCCATGTTGTCTCAGCAGGGGGGGATTGAATTGGTCTACTCCAGGGTTCTTGAGCATATATGCGAGGCCTTCTCACATCAGGCTCCCAGTATCATCAGATCACGCATCACTTGCGGCAGAGGAGAGCTGGTTAACTGTCAGACAAATAACACACGAATAATGTGCATGATTGCATTACCGCATGAATAAAATTGTCCATGGCCGACGGAACTTTCTCAAACCCCGATATGATGTCACTGAAAGTCGGTACAAGCTTCACGAGTTCATGGTACTGCTTTATACACAACTCCTTGTCACGACTGTGCAGATAAAATATCAGAGTGTTGGGTGGCCCGGGCTGCCGCACTGGACTTGCCTATTTGAACTTTCTTCGGATTGATCTAAGGTGTCTTCCTGCAATTCAGAAAATTCGGCTTCCATGCCTTCATATAAGACATTCTCAAGTGAAGAAAATGGGTCAATCGCGAGAGGAAACCACCGAGCTGTGTGTAAGTATGGTTCAATCGGACCACTGGTCTCATAGTGAGACAATGTTACAATTCAAGATTTGAAAATTACCAGTGCTTTCTTTTATGCCCACTTTTCACGCTGAAGTTCAGGTCTTTAAGCAGATCTTGAAAATGGGTTGATGTGTCCGAAGTGTTGGACGGTTCAGATGACATGGTTGGTAGTTTGGGTGCGTGAATGATGCAAGAGTGGTACAGTACTAGTCAACCCCAGTGTTCCAAAGATCCGCACCGAAATCAGGGTGCCAGTGAGTGCGTGACCGTTTGTCAAGCTTAAAGTTTCACTTTCAACCAGACGGATCATTTGACATTTGGCCATCGATCCATCATTTGAACTGCACAGCCTCTTTGATGGTGGCAGAGCTTACTTCGGTTCTGGTTTTGAACCGTGCTGAAGCATTACATCAGACCTCCTCAACAACTTGGTCACATACATCCAGTCCCTCCTTGTAGGCATCCACGCCTTCTTCTGCTTTGAAATTTGCTTACCAGTGATTTATGCACCCACGCATTGAATAAGGCGCAGCTGTGGGCACTGATATTTCAGGTGCCGAAGGACAACTTCCCACGAGCCTCCTGCACTGTCGCACGGAACACCATCCATGGATACACGCTCTCTGACTTCAGATGCTGATACTGCTGGCGAAGAACATGGCTCTGAAGAATGGAGGAAGGAACTCGAGATTTGGGATGCATTCAAAGAGGAACATCATGAAAGTACGTCAACCACGATTATTCTGATAGAAGAATAGACCGAACTGGATGTCATAGTACTTGAGCAACTTCCATTGTCTCTTCACCGCCAGTACACACTCATACATGAACTTGATGACCAAAGCAACGGTACATGTAATAAAGTCCCCCTCCATGCAGGATCAAGCTGGAGCTACTGCATTTTCAGCCTATGCATCTCATTTCTGCACTCGGATAGCAGACTGGCTACAGACCAATTTTTACCTTCCTGAACTCCGTCAACAACATGGTGGACATCGCGACCACTGGCTTAATTGGGCGAAAAGGTGGCTCAGTACTGCCGCAATGAGGCTGGCTGCCGATGGTCACTAATCCTTGCGCATTTCAACAAGCATTTTGATTCCCACCTTTGCCCGAAAGGTTTGACAACTGTTCGAGAGCTGGAACAGTTTACCGCCAGCTGTGCACTTGGGAGGCACAGCAGGCATTCCGACTATTCGGAAAGATGGCAGTCTCCATGGATAGGATCACCCTCGGTTGTTTCAAAGATGTATACGAGGGTCAGAACCAGGCAAAGGTTCGTGAGAGTGGGCATGACCAATTGTCACTGTTGGGTTGGGCAAGGGCATGGATGGAGACCGTATCATAAGTGCGATGCTAGGCACTGATATGTTTGCGATCGCACTAGAGGCATCTGTGTCCTGCTGGACCAATGATTACTTGAAGGTAATTAAAGCTCAGTCTTCGTTTTGTCGGTGACCTGATGTTACAATTTAATTTAAAGCTAGGTGTTAAGGCCGGGAACTTCGACGTCCTGAGTGGGACATACCTGCTTCTTACCTACCCTCTTCCTCATCCCATTTCCATTGCAGGGGAATAGGTCATTTGTATAGCACCATCAGATTCAAAATTTTCCGCACAGACATCCACTCCCCAACAACAGGCTTCTTCTCTCCATAGATTTGTTGTAGATTTACACACTGCAGCATGCGGATACTGGAATTCTATTGGTTTGCCATTTGTCTGGCCTATGCAGTGAGGCATCATTCATTGAGACCCAGATGCTTGTGCCAAAACAAACTTCAACCCGGAACTTGATTAGTCACAGTGACTGCAAAACACTACTGTAAAGTGTTCGACTCCCTTGCTTCCCTCTCCAGGTTGAGTCTATGCTAGCACAATTTAATCTCTACATTTTTCTATTTTTCTTCTTTATGGCCCACACATGTAGGGGCTGTCGTCGAGAGTTTGATTCTAGTGGGGCTCTCAGTACCCACAAATGGTCTTGTTCAAGCAAAATAGCCGATGCTGTCGCCTCTTCCCTAGCGAAGAGAAGACATGACCGAGAAATTCAGCAAGCAGTAAAAATACGTCGTCGGGAAGAAGCAGAAGTAGATTTGATGGCTCACCAGGACATGCGTGAAAGCTTTGCTGAGCCAGAGTTACCACCGGTATGTTCACTCATTTTTCACGTTGTTGTATCTGATGTCTTTCATTCAGGATCCGGGTCCAAGGTCTCCGTCACCTCCTGCCACATATCGTTTGTCAGGTCTACCAAATCGCCGCCGCCTACCGAAAAGATTCCGCAATGACTTACCACCTATCCCAGTGGTAGCATCATTGTCCTCAACCTCGGACGATGCAAATGCAGAACAGGTAGAACCAATGGATTCACAGCCCCCAATTCCTGTCGTTATCACCACTCCATGAGATCATTATGGTGTATATCGCCAATATATACACTCACTTCCATCATTCAACCCCGATAACCTCACATCGGTGGCACATTTGGCTGACTCGCCGACATTTACCAAGAATCCGGACAGCCTCGGGGCCCGACAATGGTGGTCAGGATTTGGTAGATCAACTCAAGCTCCCTCGACAAATTACTTCGCACCATTTCTCAACGCAACAACCTGTCGTCTTATGTCTTGGTTTTATAGTGGTTCCATTACAAAATCTTTGGCCGAGTTAGATCGTCTCGTGAACGAGGTCATCCTTGCAGCGGACTTCGACAGAGCTGAACTCAAGGACTTTGGGGCCTTGAAGAAAAGCAATTGCCTTGACAACTATCAGGGTGATGCTGAAGATGTTCGTTCGTCATTCTCTGCATCAGATGGATGGATAGAAACTGGTGTGAAGATCCGTATCCCAGCCGATGGAGTCCGGCATGCAACTGAGGATGCGGCCCCGCTGTTCGAGGTTCCTGGCTTATTCTATCGCAAGCCTCTTGAAGTCATCAAAGCTGCATTCCGTGAATCAGCTGCTGAACATTTTCATCTTACACCATTCAACATGTTTTACCAGCCCTCTGATGATATTCCTGTGGAGAAAATTTATGGAGAAATCTATAATTCACCTGCAATGCTTGCCGAGCATGAAAAAATCCGCTCACAGCCCCGAGAAGGTAGCTGTACACTTGAGACTGTAATTGCGGCAATGATGTTCTGGTCAGACTCCACCCATCTCACGAACTTCAGAACTGCATCCCTCTGGCCTATTTATATGTTCCTAGGCAATCAGTCGAAGTACGTGCGAGTTAAGCCAACATCATTTGCGGCACACCATCTCGCATACATTCCCAAGGTATGAGCTTCATTGCTTTGCTCTATCCACACCTGACATGTTTCTGCCAGCTTACAGATACTTTTCAAGACTTCTACCAACATGTATTCAAGAAGGCCGTGACAGCCGAAGTCCTAAGTCATTGTCGGCACGAGTTGATGCAAGCGGTCTGGCTGTTGCTCCTCGATGATGACTTTATGCACACATATGAGTTTGGGATCATCATTGAATGTCTTGATGGTGTCTCCCGCAGAGTCTTTCCTCGTTTTTTTACTTACTCGGCAGATTACCCTGAAAAGTAAGGATCTTTCAAAGCTGCGATTCCAGTTAATTTATCTTACTTGATCAGAGCACTTCTCGCATCCATTAAATTCCTTGCCCAGTGCCCGTGTCCACAGTGCCTGATCCCCAAGATCAAGATAGGCGGTCTTGGAAACAAGGCCGACAGACGATGGCGCGAGAAAAAGATGCGTGAAGATGGGCATAGAATATGGATGGTAATCAAACAGGTTCGGGAGTGGTTGTATGTCAAGGGCACCAATATCACAAGCATCTTTGTCAAGCGGATGCTTGCACCCGAGTCTCTTGTCCCCAGTACGGTATGCTTCATATAATATGTTCTATTTTATCTCTCTGATTTACTTAGAATGCGTTTTCAACTCGGCTCGCACACTTTGGATTCAACTTTTACACCATGTTTGTCCCCGATCTGCTTCACGAATTCGAACTGGGAGTCTGGAAGGCTACTTTTACACATCTCATCTGTGTTCTTTATGCATATGGCCACGGCACAATACTGAAGCTGAATAAACGGTACTAGTTCCTGCTTAACTACTTCAATTGCTTGTATTAATATCCATCAACAGATATCGACAAGTACCCACATTTAGCAGAGGTACAATCCGAAAATTCAGTGAAAACGCCTCTGGCATGAAGAAGCTCGCAGCACGGGACTTCGAGGACCTTTTACAGGTATGTTTTCTCATAGCGGTACTTGTACAGCATACTAATCAAAGTTTGTAAGTGCGCTATCCCGGTGTTTGAAGATCTACTCCCAGAACCATTTAACGCCCTTGTTCTCGACCTCCTTTTTGAATTGGCTACGTGGCATGGATTGGCAAAGTTACGCCTGCACACGGACACTACCCTATCATTCCTTGATACATCCACAACTCGAATTGGCAAGATTTTGAGACATTTTTCCCGTGAGACAGAGACCTTTGACACTCAAGATCTCCCAAGCGAAGAAGCCGCTCGTGGCCGTCGCCAAGCATGAAAAGCTGCCCAGATTCTGCCCCACAGTCAAGCACACGAAAACCCGGCAAAACAACAACCTCAAAGACCCTCAAAGCACAGGAAGTTTAATATGAGGACTTACAAGCTTCACGCACTGGGTGATTATGTTAATACCATCAGACGATTTGGGACGACGGATAACTTTACAACCCAGTTGGTAAGTACTAGTAGTGATCAGTGTAGCAATTGAGTTAGCGCTAATATTGGTTCATAGGGCAAACTTGAGCACAGGCGCGTCAAACGCTTTTACCAGCGAGTGAGCAAGTGCCGATACATATCTGGAATTGCGAAGCAACAACGACGGGAGAGAATCCTTTTCAGGATGAGAACGCGGATTCCTGAGGATAAGTCCAAGAAGAAGAAGAAAACCGCTGCATTGCACAACAGAGAGGTCCAGACAAGGCGGCGCATTGCTACTGATGCAACGGAGATGCCATTTTTGCGCTTTGAAGATTCGGAACGGCTACCGCACACCGACCCTCGAGTACACTACCACATCTCCAATGGGGCACGCCACTTTTTGAGTATTTCTCAATGGTTGAGGAAGAACGACGGTGATCCTGCCTTCACGGTGAGTACCCCCGACTCCAACCTCTATCCTCGTCGCTCAGAGGGTATTTTAAAATATCTAGGAATTTCTTCCCATATTAAAAGATCATATCCTCGCACGATTGCTCAGACACGACTATGATGGCGATGAGGTCTCCTTCTCCTCTGCTCAGCGTAGCCAACTGATGTTGGTAAATGATCGTATCTATCGACATAAGGTGATCCGCATCAACTACACTACATACGATCTACGACGAGAACAAGACTCTCTCAACTCCAGGACTCATGCTGATATCATGGTCTTGTCCCATGAGGATGACGAGGCCAATGGCCATCCTTATTGGTATGCCCGGATTATTGGCGTATTTCACGCACTGGTTTCTTATCGTGATCCTGCCGCCAACTCATCGTCATATGATCCTGTCCAAGTTGACTTTGCTTGGGTGCATTGGTTCGGCCGTGATCTTACTCACCGCTCAGGCTGGGAGGTGAAGCGGCTACACCGACTTGGCTTCATCCCAAGTGAGGATCCTGGAGCATTTGGCTTCATCGATCCAAAACATATCATCCGCGGAATCCATCTTATCCCAGCCTTTGCTCATGGCCATACCTCCGAATATATGTCGCTGTCAATCGCCCGTCATCCCAGCGACAACAATGAAGATTGGACCTATTTCTATCTAAATATGTGGGTGACATTGTCATGGGTGGATAACATCGCTGATTTCTAACAGTTTTGTTGATCGAGACATGCTTATGAGGTTTCGTGGGGGTGGTGTTGGCCATCAAACAACCCGCGAAGCAACAAACATTTTTCTAGATGATCGTGACCCACTGGACACACATCAGGCCAGCGCTGCAGTAGTCCATACTGGTGAGGAAGGCAGCAATGACGACGAAAGTGATATGATTGATGATGGGGAAGAGTCTGCAGCTCTGCCAGCTCAAGGCGAAGCCATGGAGCTTGATACAGGTGATGAGCCCAAAAGTGGTCTAATGGACAATGGGGAAGGGTCTGCAGCTCGACGCGAAATCACGGAGCTGGATGAAGGTGACGAGTCTGACTTGGACTACAACGACTATGGCTACTCTGGAATACAGGAGGTTGAAGGGGAAGATTTTGATGAAGACAAAGACGAGGACAGATACAGCGAGGATGGGGAAGGTTTTGAAGCCACTGAAGGTGATGGGGATGACGAGATCGATGACGAGCTGGGTGCGGAGGATGGCGAGGACAGTGATGAAGAGCTAGAGGGTTTTGACGAGTTCTGAATCTTCTGATCATGGTTGCATCCCTGACTCCGGAGGCACTCCATTACTACCCTACCCAATACTATGTTTGCTTAATACATGTTCATCGTCCGCACAGTGGCAGGTCATTCAGCGCAGCACTTTTTCAATGGTCCGGATGTCCTGCATCACCCGGCGGGCCTTAAGACTCGTACTAGTAGTCCCCGACTCTACGGAGTAGAGAGGGTTCTGTCCGACGCAAACACGTCGTTTCCCTCACAAAATTTCTGTTGCTTACGTGTACTGGTTGACACCTTGACACCTTTCATGCCAGCTTGCATACTCGAAACACCCACGTTTGTTCGAAGTGAGATAGAGTTCAGGCGATAACGGAGCAAGTCACTAACCGTGGACTTTTCTTTCCAATTTTAGGCTCCAGGATACATGTTGAGCTTCCACACACATGACACATGTGGAAGCTCAACATGTATCGTTTTTCATACCTACCGTGAACACCCGAATCACGCCAGTTTGATTACTCGAGACTTGTTTGAAGTGAGACATATGGCGGGGCGTATAAGTTGTGTGGTGTCGCCTCATGGCCATTGTTTTAACTCTTCCCTTTATCTGTCTTCCAATCTGCGTGTGTGCAGTACTGATTTGTGCATATTCGTTCATCTTTTGGTTTTCGTTCTGCTTACCGTGTCCAGCAGATGTCCGTCTTTATATCCAAGCAGCCGTCCGTTGTGGCACGTGTTCTTGACTTTAATGATTGTCCACCCCACTCTACCCTTCACGATGTTGCCATGTACCCTACGCATTATGATGCTTTGTATTATCCTCAGTTTCATCCGACTGTCTATGCGTCTGCTGCCGGTTTTTGCTCATGGTTACAGCAATGTTTGTCATCTCACTGTTCTGGGTGTGTGCAATGTGGTCACTTCAATCCTACTGCCGTCACTGCCGTATTTGATGGTGTTTCATTGTCCATTGGAGTGGATGGCCTTCGCCAGTCATTTCCACGTTCTCATTTCGAATGTGACATTTATACCCATTGCTCTATCTTTCGCCGTTTTGCTCCTCCTAGTGGTGGTTTGTTGTCCACAGCAGCTTCCTCAGCATCATTGAGACAACACAACGATCCTCCGTGGTTTCATTATGATGACGTTGTCTATCACAACAACTTGCAGAGGTTGCCCGCTCCTGTTTCAGTGGCTGCTGCACAGGCCTTGGTTACTCATAAATCTTCCTGCCGAACCAAGAAAGCCGTTATTGCACTCATTCTCGCTGATTTTTGCCGTCGGCACAATGAGCTTTCGCTGTTGAGTACTGATGCCTTGTCCTCGCACTTGTCCTCAGCTTCATTGCCTATTGGCTGTATCCCAACTCGGGCCACCCTCATCGCTGCGCATTTCTGTGACACATACGGTGAACAGCTTGCCTCCGCTCTACACCGACTGCCGTATCTTAATGTTTCTCTCGATCCAGAAGTCGTGTCAAGTGATGCTACCAGTTATTTGGATATGCCGTGGCTAACCTCACCTTTGATTGATTTGACCCGTATCCTTCGTACTCTGAACAAGGACAACATTGTCTTTTGCATTCGTCAGCAGGTTGACTGTGTGTGTTCTTCGATTGATACCCGAACTCATCGCAAGTCGTGCAATGGGCTTGCCAATGCTATACGGAAGCGCACTTTGCAGCTCTACCGTGCTGACCCAAATATGTTGGCTGATACAATCATCGCACTGTCTCCTTTTCTCAACGTCTCTCGGTTCACGGATGGCGAGATCGTGCGCCGTATATTATGTGCTGAGTTTGGGTCAACTGTCATAGACTGTCTCTCCACCGCATCTCCGACTGCCCAAGAAGTCAGAAATCAACATGACAAGGTCAAACGGACTGCTGCAAAACAACACTCCCTTGCCGCTGTACATGCATTTCGCTTGGCGTGCGAGGAGGCATGGCCATCTGTCGTCACTCAGGATGTGATTCACAACTGTCTAGGCGATTATTTCCGTGGGTCACAATGGTCCAAACCTGCTGTCTGTGCTGTTTGTTCCAGATACGATGCGGAGTGTTTAGTTATCGACCTTTCACAAGACCTTGGGGATTTCAATATGGACATACTCCGCATCACTGATTCATTCATCATTCAGAACTGCATCGTACAGACTATGTCCGCCAGCTTTAATTTCGGCCATGACGCGCTGGATGGTCTCATGTTAGACAAGTCTGGCATCGATTTGGACCCTTGTACGGGCCAAGCTGTTGCACTCAACATCTGTCCAGATTGTCGATCCTCCTTAGGCAAGAACAAAGTTCCACATTTGGCTCTTGCAGATCACCTGTATCGTGGGTCCCTTCCTGAGCAATTCGCTGACCTTACTTGGGTGGAGGAAAAGGTATGTGCGCTGTACTGCATTACTGCGCACGTCACTCGGTTGTTTCAGTCTTCGGATCCCACGCAGCCCAGGGTTTTCCACGACAACACTTGTGCTCATGAGATGAACATGGTGTCAACAGCCGCTGTGCTACCTCGTACACCAACAGATGTCAATGGTTTTCTCAGCGTAATTTTTATCGGCCCCAAAAAATTTGATCCGAAGCGATTTGGTTCGCTGTTTCGTGTGTGCAAACAGAAAATATGGAGTTTTTTGGTCTGGTTGCGTCACCACAATGCCCTGTATGCGAGCATCCCACTGGACTCCTCCATAATGTCTTTGTACCCTGAGGATGGACCTATGCCTGGCCTCGATGCTCGTGTTGTTGAAGACCGTGAACTCAATGCCGATTGTGTTTTCCAATTCGAGACCGCTGGTTTTGCCGATCATCCTGCTTCGTTGTTAGCAGACGGCACTATAAACGCTGTTGGACACCAGCCGGTCATGGTCGAGAGAATGGGTGTCTCAGATCCTGAGAGTAGCAAATTAGCAGGTCGGAGTTTTGTGGCATCTGCAATCCACAATCTCCTGCCAAAAGAGGCCAGTGAGTCGTATCCTGACCTCGTGGTGCACCACACTGCACAACCAGTTACGGAGTATCATAACCCTACCTTCTTTCCTGGATTGTACCCGACCCTTTTTCCATTTGGACTTGGCGGGTTCGAAATCAAAACACGGCCATCTGCATTATCTTTCAAGCATCAAGCCAAATATCTTTTGTCCATATCTGACCGCAGTTTTCGATACCACAACAGCTTCATTTTTGTCTTACTAAATATCGTGCAGCACCGACAGGCTCATCTACAGACTTATTTTACTGTTGGAAAGTCAAGTTTCGACAGTGTGGCTCGCAAGTTAACTAGGGTGACACCTTCCCTTCTTGAATGTTTGGCCGTCGAGTTGGAACAAGAGCGAAAACTGTCGAATCCATCCCCTGAAGAGCGCGATGCCCTCCAGCTCTTACAGCAAGTTAACACGCTGTCGGCTCGCATTCCTGGCTCCCAAGCGTCCAAAATCCATGTCCGGAATGAGATTCGCAATTATTACGGGTATTTTGGGCTTCCGCACATTTTCTTCACATTTAATCCCAGTCCCGTCCATAGTCCTATTTTCCAAGTGATGTTTGGTGACAAAACTGTGGACCTCAGTGATCGTTTCCCTGTGATGCCGAATGGTCGAGAGCGAGCTCTGAGACTTGCGAAAGATCCTGTGGCAGCTGCCAATTTTTATGAATTCTCTTTCCGAGCCTTGTTTCGTTTCCTCTTGGGTTGGGACTTTGATTCACATCGATCTGTAGCTGCTGGTGGCATTTTTGGCTTCATACGTGCATTCTACAGTACTTCAGATTTCACGGAGCGCGGTTCCCTGCACGGACACTTTCTGATCTGGCTTGAAGGCGGTCTCAACCCTTCAGTTGTACATGGCCATCTTCGTGACTCGTCCAAGTATCAACAACGATTTTTCGCTTATTTCAAGCAGATCATTCACCACCACCTTCCTGACACGGAAGACGACATTGACCCTAAGTTTGAACCACGTGTACAGTGCCCTCCTTGTCCCCCAGATGTACACGCCCCTTTGGAAATGATACAGCAGTGGGAGGCTGTCTATGTCACTGAAATTAAACGATGTGGTGAAGTTCTGCAGCGTCATAGGTGCCGGCCTGTCTGTCATAAGTATGGCAATGATGATCGCTGTCGCTTCTTGTTTCCGCACGAGATTGTGGAAGCCTCCTCATTTGATCCAGAGACCAACTCCGTCGTGCTGATGTGTCGTGATGCCAATGTGAATTACTTTAATCCTTATATATTGGTATTCTGCAGACACAATCACGACATCAAGTGCATCTTATCCGGTCGAGGAGCAAAGGCCGCAATGTTTTACATTTCTGACTACATTACAAAGATGGATGTGAAAACCTATGAGGTATTGTCCTTACTCTCCCGTGCTGTTGCTCACATGCCTCCCCAGGCCCCCGGAACTTCACTTGCTAACAGTGCCAAGCATCTACTTCATAAGTGCCTATCCCAGTTCAATGGCCAGCAACAGGTCCATGCACAACAAGCAGTTCGTTACATCCAAGGTCACGGTGATGGTATTTCATCTCACACTACATCACCAATGCTTTCTTCCCTCCTGATATCTTATCTCAAGGACCGCTATCCTTGGCTCAAGCAGTGCTCAGGCTTGCCTGATATTGACTTTAATTACAACCGTGATGATGGCGATGAGCCGGAACAAGTGCGGATGCGCATAACCACCGATGGCGAGGGCCAGCTGCTTGAAGCCAATCAGGTACACCACTACCTTTACCGTGCCGATTCACTGTCTCATATGAATTTCTATGAATTTTGCAGGTGTGTGCGCTTGGAAACCGTGAGTAAGAGCGCGAAGAACAAAAACACATTTGAGACCCGCCTGGGCGTGCTCCGCAGGCATCCATTGAAATTTGGTCATCCGTCCTGTCAGACGCACGTGCTCGTCGAACACATCAATGAAGAATGAGGTGATGGTAATAGTGAGCGTGTTCCTCGCGTGATTGGTATGTCGATTCCACGAGCGTCGAATACGAGGTTATGGGCACTCTTTGTACTTGCACACTTTAAGCCGTTTAGTGCATGCAGCGAACTGTTAGTCCTCAACGAGGATCCTGTAACATCATATGAAAACTTTGCTTTCGCTCCCAGGAGTCTCGAGGTTTTGAGGAATTGGGAGGCTGTCCATGAATGTGAGGATGAGCGAGATTCAGAAAGACTGCGGAAGCGTGCACAGCTTACGGCTGAAAGCAAGGCACTCACTAAATCCATCGCGATGGGAGGAGAAGACGACGACATTGACTTTGCTTGCCCAATGGACACATCTCGGAGATCTGAGGCTGATTTTCGGATCCACCAGGCTGTTCTTGAGTTGCAACAATCTGGGTGGTTTGACGCACAGACTGTCCATATTTCCAATCATGCGCCTGTCAGCGATGTCTATCCTAGTGGTGAAGTCAGCAGTACTCTGTCTAAGCTGTGGAAAAACGAAATCAAGAAACAGGAACAGAGGATAGCTACTGCGCGACGTAATGCACTGAATCCAGAACAGCAAACTGCGAATGATGCCGCGCCTGCCACAGAATGCAACCTACAGACTCAAGATGCTTTAGCTTACGACAGACAGAATCTGAAAAGTCGCTGTACCATGACCCCTTGCCATCCCACAGAGGCACCCACTACATCTCCTGTTGATGCTAACAAACGGTCAGCAAGAGATATTGTGGACGAGATTGGAACTTCTTACAGTCTTAACCAGGCACAGTGGACAGTATTTAATATCATTACTTCGCATTTCCTGTCCAAATACGTTGATAAGACAGCGGATACTGATGCGGTAGAACCTCTCACCATGCTGATGACAGGTCCAGGAGGTACGGGCAAGACTCACGTCGTGAAAGCCATTCAAGCTGTCATGCAACATTTCGGTTGTGGTCACCTCATTAGATTCTTGGCACCCACTGGCTCCGCTGCCGCGCTGATCAATGGTATGACAATACACAAAGGCCTTGGGTTGAAGATAAAATCTGTCAACAAAGGCAAGGGGAACAGTGAAGCTGGTGCGATGGGGGAAGATTATTCAGTGCTCATTAGCGTACAGAATCGAACACAGCTTCGGGAAGAATGGAAAAACGTCGAGTACTTGCTGATAGATGAAGTGTCACTCTTAAGTCTGCAGCTCTTGGCCCAGATAGACCACGCCCTCCGTTATGCGAAAGAGAAACCTGACACTTGGTTTGGAGGTGTTACAATCATCTTTGCGGGTGATTTCTATCAGTTCCCTCCAGTTGGAGGCAGTCCGCTCTACACTCCGATAGCTGCATATGCAGGACAGACAGATGCGGAAATACAAAAGAGACTGGGTCGGCTAGCGTGGAAAACAGTCAGTCTCGTTATCACCTTATCTGAGCAGCAAAGAATGAAGGACGATGTGGAATATGGGCAGGCAGTGAATCGGCTGAGAACGAGGCAATGTACCGAAGATGATGTTGAGCTGTTCAACTCCAGACTCATGAAGACATCATACCGTCCGGACGGAGTTGATTTGGCCAGGCTCAACCATGGGAGTACCACAGCTGTCATCACCACAAATGAGCTCCGTCAAGTGCTGAACGCAAGAAAGGCGCAAGCAGAGGCCGGCAATGCATTGGTGTTATGTGCTGCTGTCGACAAAATGACTGAGGACATGACCATGGAGATGAGGAAGAGCCTACTACACCTCAACGTCACTGCATTAAAGACATCTAGCACACTGCCGGGCTTCACAATGTTGTCAGTAGGTATGCCCGTCATTTTGAGACTACAGAATGTCTCCACCGAACTTGGAATAACCAATGGAGCGCAGGGTACTGTGCGGCACATCTATACTGAGACATGTTCCCTTGGCTTCACTTATGCAACTTGCGTCCTAGTCGAGTTCCTGCACAGCAAGGTCCAATTAACTGGGTTGCCTAAGGGTGTGTTCCCCATCCTGCCTTCCACATGGACATTTACGATGTTGCTCGATTGCAATGGATCTCAGAAGAAAGTGCGTGTGAGTCGTCATCAGATACCCATTCAACCTGCATTTGCAGTTACTGGTCACTCCTCGCAGGGCAAAACACTGCCCAGTGTCATTGTAAATCTTCATGAGGGCGGATTTGCTGCATATGTAGCTGCTTCTCGCGCTCGGACGAGGGAAGGACTCTGTCTCACCCAACCGGTCAACTTGCTGCAGCTGAACAAACACATACCAACAGATTTGATGCTTGAAGTTTGCTGGTTTGACGCGCTAGAACACAACACCTTGGTTGCATATGGATATCACAAAGGCCCACAGGTGCTTGTGCCAGATGCAGAAAGTGAGGCGCGCCGTGGACATTATGTCCCCTCGGCGTGCTTTGAAGAGGAGGAATCAAGTACGGGTCAATCCAAGAAACGCAGGGCTGATGCAGTACTTGCCAAAGGCGATGTTGAAATCAGCAAGTGGATCCCCAAACGTCCTCAGCCTTTAGATGGCACCCAGCAGGTGTCCTCTTCCAATGTCATACACACAGTGGCAGTCTGTCCACCACAGCTGCATGCATTACAGCCTGATGCAATTCAGGACCCAGGACCTGTCACAAAACGTGTTATCGTACTGTCCCCTCCCTTATCTGTGCATCCGGTTAAACGGCCCCGAACGTCTTCAGATCCTGCAGACTGCAAGCTGTCCAGTTCTGCCAGATGCAAATGGTCCTCGCAGAACTGGTCCTGTGCCTATGACAGCACGTTCATGATCCTCTTCTATATTTATCGCGAGGCATCTGAGCAATGGCAAATGTCGTGGAGGGCTGATTCTGCTGTGTGACGTCAACTTGCGTCCTCATTCGACAAATTGCTCTGGTCGGACACCAGCCTCTTCTGCCAACGCCTCTTCAACGACTCTCGCGATTCATTCCGGGACCTTCTTAATGTTCTCAATTCAAACATCTTTCCCCATTTTGGTGCCTGCCTCACATCGGCTTCCGCAGTATTGGAGTACACATGCCCAGAGCCTGATCTCCATCTGCAGACACTTGATCACTCAGGTGCTCACGAGAGTGTAGAGCACCTCCACTTTAATCTTCCGATGTATTGTGGGCCCTTGCACTGGCTTGACAACCCCAGCTCCACTCTCTCATTGCAGATCTGGTTGGATCACTGGTTGAGCCACCAGAATGAAAAGATGACCAGAGTGAGTGAAAACACAGTGTTCAGCTCCACAGCACACATAGTTCTAGCAAATGCACCTCCTGTTCTGTTCTTTGAGCTTGGATTTGCCGGGCAGATGGTGATCAACCCATCTGAGACCTTGGTGCTGCCCTGTGGAAACGAGACAGCAAGATACCGTTTGAAAGGTATTATCTACGCAGGTGGCGGGCATTTCACAGCCCGTCTCATCGCAGACAACGCAACTTGGACTTATGATGGACAAGTGAATGATGGCCGACCATGCATGGAGCCTTCCCTATCCGAATCGGTACAACTAAGGGACCTTGACGGACGACAGGCTCACCTCTGTGTCTATGCCTGCATGACATCCAGTTCTAGCGCTACCCCCACTCCACTGCTGAGTCCAAGCTGAATTTCACACCAGCAAACACCCTCAAGAAGGCCCTGGTACCATGATGTGAATTACAGCGCCAGACAGTGAGTGACTCAGTCCACGGATCAGGGATTCTCTGTTGACCTTCAGTTGTCTGGTGCCAGACTGCATAGTGTCTTGGCGTGCGTCATACAGCAGGGCGGTTTGGTTATGTTTGTGGTCCCTTCCTAATGTTGGCTCACTTCGACTTCTGAATGCTGCACACTGCTTATCACCAGTTACAACGACCATCTCATTCAATATGTCATCTAATGTGTCGTATAGGGACACTGATCACAAAACCTACATTCTCAACAGAATCGAAGAAGTAAGCTTGAGCGTTAGCACCCCGCAAGACATGTTCTTACGTTCTGTTACCCAGATACACCGGATTGTATGCGAAGAAGTCACCATAAACTTGTTTAACCTTGTCATCAACCCTCGTAGTTTTGGCCAGTCCGTCGAGAACATATACTATCTCACGTTTCTGATCGATGATGGAGTGTGTGGAATGGACTTTACGGAAGAGGGAGAACCGGTCATATGTGAGTGAGTTCAATGATTCACAGCAACTGGTGCTTAAGCTCCGTAGTCTGTCTTGAATCCTGCCTTGACAATGGATCCAGGGGTATAGACAACAACTGTCAGCAGATGCTTGAGTTTGACATGGCTACATGGAGGGTAGGTGGCATCCGACTCAGCTGCAGATTTCATCTCTGATCATCCACCAAGCGTGCCATAGAGGTTTTCAACATCACCCATAGCGTCATCCCTCATCGCCTGTAATTAGAACTCTGGAGTGTGAAGATTATGCGCAAGTTGTTAACTGCCTATGATAGCCCCCTCATTCCTGTAACCTGCTTAGTTTGAGACGATCGGACAGCTGCCACGCCCACAATGCAATGCAAGCGCCAACAAAAATTCAGTGACAAATTGGTAAATGGATACTTGACAGCGGTGCTCACAAGAACTGAGACCTTGCCGTTGCGTGTTCCCAGTGATCGATCTGAATGTGACAGATACCTCGAGTGGCAGCTCCTGCAAGTCCAAATTGAACATGGTCTGGGAGACCGTGGATACAACATTGGTTCAAAACCACCATCATCGGCACCTTCTCACTGACAAACAAGATCTCCTATGGCGTGGACATTCGCTGGGCTCTTAAGTGTTTTTGGTTTCAGTGGCGCTTTCATCATTGGTGAGTACAAAAGTGCTTATCTACAGTGGAAATACTGACACAATACAGTGGATCGGCAATCCAGAGGACGACCCATGTTCCATGTCATCCCTGGCGCAATCTTGAGAGGAATGGAGACGCAGGAAGACAAAGCTCACCTGCAATCTGTGCTTATGGTCTCAGAGGAATTGTATGGCACAGCAGCCGTCGCTAACAGTATGTATCTCCAATTATGCCAAAGGCCTCATGCTTACTATGACTAGATATTGTCGACCTCATTGTGCATGACTGGGCCATGCACGCTATTTACACAGAGAGCATTGAGTTGGCTGAGAGAATCACTCGAGAGGCAACAGAAGTATGGAACCTGAGTGTGCAGTTGAAATGCCAGACCATGGCAGGTGTGAATGTGAAGGTTGAGGCGCACACAATGAAATTCAACATGGGGTGAAGCAGTATCCTTTCACAGGCTAGACAGAATACATTCGAGCTGTACCTATAAATGATTGTTTGAACAATGATTGTCTCGGCAAGGGCCTATCTGAGGAGTATGGTAGAGGTACAGTCCTTATCACTAAGTTAAATAAAAAGGCAGGATAAAGAATACTGCAGTCTGGCATCAGCAGCCAACAATTCCGCAAGAGCCACACCTTCCGCGCATACAGTGTGAACTGAAGGGTCGTGAGCGATAGAGTGAACGATGCCTGCGAAAATCAGAAACATGGTCAAGGACTATAGTATCGACTCACGAGCGAGCAAAGCAGGTTGGTGAAAAATATCTCGAGTTACCACCAACACACTCATGGCCGGCTCGTGAAAGGATGGACAGATTGCGAATCTCGGATATGGGCACTTGGCACCACATGGAACTTGGGATAGCTGCGACTAACACGATCAACTAGGAAATGTAATAATGAGCAGGCTGACAGCTGAGACAACAACTGCCATACTGAGAATGAAGGCGGCACTGCCGTCGAAGACGTTCAACATCGAGTGCATGGCATCACGCATAGTGTACAATTGTCTCGAGATTAGATGTATGAGATGAGGAAGTAAGGTCAAGATGAAGTCACATACGATCACTCAGGCAAACACAGAGTCAGAGAGTATCTCCAGATTAACAGTCTGGTGAGACATGACAAAAACTCGGGATCTACATCCGAGGATTACATGCGATGAAATGCTGATCTGTCACCAAATGATTTCAAAGGTGGGAGGCAGAGGATAGTTTAATATGGTATGGATGTTTGGGGTTCGCAGTAAGAGAGAAGGACTATACATCAGCATGAGTTTGAGGTATTCATATTGAGATGCACATTCTCGACTGATGAGCAAGTCCAATTGCCTACCAGGTATGGCTGGCCGTTTAATTAACACGTGTTGCATCGGATGCAATAAACAGGTATCATCAATGATATTCTGCCATTTCTAGACAGAACCACCCTTTGTGCAAATTTTCACCTCAATCGATCAATGAAAGGGTCCGGGGACTCACTCTGGACATAATGAAAGTAGGACTGGGCCCATCGCCCGATTTCAGATGTCAATCTACTGGACCAGATCTCTGACAAAGTAAGCAGGAAGGGAGTTGAAAGCGCCCACTGACAAAACTGCACACACCTCAGGTCTTAATCAGTATACTTTCCTGCGAGACCGTCTAACACGATGAAAAGTGCAAAGAACGAATGTAGGTGTCCATCAGTTTACTTCAAGCCGCGCGTGTTGACTGTTCATTCAAAGTCTTTCGGATGGCCACCCTCGTGCAAGTTGTTTATGAACACTTGCCTCTCCTGTCGGATGTGATGGCATTGAGAAACACCTGCCAGGCCACACGAGACATTGCATCGTCCTGTCTGGCGAAGCGCTTTGGAGATATTGTGAAGCCATTTGTGGCTTCTCACACAGGCGAATTCAAGTATCTCATGCACATAACACCAGCAGTGATTGTTGGGTCATGCACGATGAAGATGTTAACCGGACACAGCAGGAGTCCACGCAACCTCAACATTGTTGTGGGTAATGGGGGAAGACATGTCTGGTACTGTTTCATCATGGACACGCTAAAGTACCACCGAGTACACAACACATTCCCGAACTACGCTTACACTCAGGCCGTTTCCTCTTTCGCATTATTCCAGAGCGGGGAATATTTGATTACAGTGACCGAAGCTTCGCCAGCAGGCCTGTTCAACGTGGTTACGACAGCACCGAGTACTGCAGACATGGTCTTTATGTCAGCAGGAGGACTTACGGTGCTTTACCCGGAGTGGACTTTCAAGGGAACTGCGGTGAGGAATCACTCTGCTGTCCGCACTGCGACAGGACAAAACCTGGGCTGCATCGAGCAGGGGGGTTGGTCAGTCGAAAAGGACACAGGGTTCCTCGGAATGCCTTGTGGATCTCTTTGCCCCATGATGTGGCGCAACATTGCCGAGCATGATCAGCGCACTCTTGTTCTCCAATGGGATATCAGATGGTCAGTTACATCGCTCATGAAGAAGTCAAAGACCATGTGGCGGTTGGCTACTCAGTGCCGAAACCCATCTTGCCCATTCAACACCAACGCTAACGGGCACGCACCGCAACTCCCTGCTACACCCATGCCAGACGACTTACGAAGTGTACAACTCCAGGAAGAGCGAATTGCACATCACAGCCCTGTCAGTGTTCTGCCCACATGGTCATCGGAATACTCACACAGTCTCTCACCAGCCCTACAAATGCAAATTTGTCGGCATGCTGTATGGCACAAGGGCAATCTGGCCCCACCTGGTAGTCATACCTGTGCGTGATGGCGTGGAAGGTCTGACACACATCTCCCAGCTCGATGTATGTCATTGGGTTGATTACTTCAGTGCTGAGAATGTTATATCAGCGACATCACGGGGGCGAAAGACATATCATGTAATGGCCGACGCCGTGACAGATGCACCTGCCCGTGGATATACCTTCTTCAGGGAGCATGTAATGGGTTTTGCTCCACCTAATGCCTTGATTCGGGAGGTCGCTGGCATTGATGACCATGCTGAGGATGTCACGGGCAATGTTTTGGTGGTCAAGCATGCATGGAAGAACAAACACAAAGTTGTGGATTGCACGACTAACGACATCGAGGACATCAACAATGTTATTAAAAGGTAGAAGTTTGCAATCGCACGACAACAGCTCGCTGACATGTTCTCACAGAGCCATTGGGGAATCCGACTTCTGGACTTGAAAAGAAGGGTATGATGAGGTCCGTGTGTCGGTTTTCATTGTGATCTCCATCTTTATATCTAAGCAGGAGTCTGTTGTGGTGCACGTTCTTGACTTTAATGTTTGTCCACCCCACTCTACCCTTCACGATATCGCCATGTATGCTGTGTATGATGATGCTTTGTATTATCCTCAGTTTCATCCTGCTGTGTATGCAGCTGCTGCCGGTTTTGGCTCATGGTTGTGGCAAAGTTTGTGATCTCACTGTTCCGGTTGAGTGCGATGTGGATGACCTTTGCCAGTCTTTTCCGGGTGCTCGTTTGGAGTGTCTGATGCTTCATTGCCTATTGGCTGTATCTCAATGCAGGCCACCCTCCTTGCTGCGCATTGCTGTGACAGACACGGTGAACAGCTTGCCTGATGGGGATGTCTCAATAGTTGCAGTTTGGGTCTGTGTGACATCTGATCAAGGGCGAAATCTGATTTCTGGACTTGCACCGATCGACTCAGCTTCACTTTTTAATTGACAACATTGAATTTAAAACTTGGTCTCCTCAAATGATCGGTTGAGTGAGGCCCATTCGACAGGGCATTTGAAACTGTGGACAGCATAGAAGGTATGATCGGCGTGTCGCGATGTATGGGCCAACCAATTTTTTTCGTTTCCAGGGTGTCCAGGCGAGAGTCTGTAACCCCTATCATGTTCGGGCATTCAATTGGGGAGAGTGAGTACTTTGTCAGGATGCCGTCCAAGTCTTAATCTCTCCATCAATCAACCTTCTAAACACACTTTCATAAATCCAACCTTGACTGACCACTATGGTTTCCCCAGCAGTGCGGGATTTTATTGAAATGTTTGGCAGTGAAGGATCTTTCATCTTCAGTGAGGTCCATGCTTCTTCACGGTGTGATGGCATACTAACCGTCTCATAGTTGAATGCTCAAGCGATGTAAAGCCTGTGTTCCACATCCAGTCAGCCAGTAAGATCATTGCTGACAATGCCCATTTTCCGTCTGCACCCAATGCCTCTGTCACATACGCGTCTGAGATAATCTATTCGTGACAATTCATGCTCGAAGGTACGACAAACACTTATGGAAAGTTTCCATATTGATGGTTACCACAGGTATGATCAAGACCATCGCCAATGACGTCTCAGTGACCATTGTGTTTGCGGACAGTGAAACACTGGCCACTTATCTCGTGACCGAGGCCTCAAAACTCGACCATGCCCCTTACCTTTCTGGTAGCGGCAAGCTCATGGATCTGATGATGCAGCAGACCGAGGGAGTTTGAAGTGGAGGGAATGTTTGTATGCATGTGAAAAGAGGGTGTAAGCTTAGCCGGCTCGATCAAGATGTAAAACTCTCGTTGATAGCCTCGGTCTGAAACTGAGACAGATCATAGGCTGTAAACAGGATATTTTTTCATTAAATGCCCGATGTGTGACACACCCATAATACTGATGAGTATTTTAGTCGATCATCTGGACGCCAACAAAACCTGCATCAAACACGAGAACCCCGACGAATGATCGTATGGGAGCCAGAAAATAGTGAGTCAGTTCCACACTGAATGAAAAATTCTTTGTCAATGACCGATCGCAGTTCACACTGTCACTTGGGGAGCATACCAAAATACGTCTGCACTAACATGAGGTTACGACACTGTCTTGATCTCCCATTTGTTCAACTCTGTCCAACTTCAGACGATCTGTTGCAATCCACTGCTCCTGACGCGTTGTAAAGTTGGCCCATGAAGACTCCATTGTGGATGTCACTATACGTCGCCTCTGTCACATCTCCCGCTGTCAATGAAAACACCATCTCGAGTGTCCCCGACAAAACAACCCGTCCCTTGAGGGTTATGGGGACAACGCTGAGTATTGGGTTAATGACGCGGGGAGGCGTTACCTTTAAATTCCCTGACCGTCGATCTGGACGGACAGTTCGACGAACAGGGCCGTACTTCAACCTCCCACGACGGGGTAAGCATGCATAATATAACCTTAAGGGTCAGC